>BLFK01000297.1:473610-496218 GCA_014634185.1 Astreopora myriophthalma
TTATTCTTCTTATAGTTATTAAATTGTAATGAACGAGTGAAGTATTTTTTGTGTTCACTTGTTCTTTTTCCCATCACTTTAGACTGGAGTATGCTTAAAGTGGAACTCACTCACCCAGAAAACAGTTAACTTCTGATTACCATCCATGGCCCATGAATAACCCAGGTACCTTCCTGATAAGTAACAGCATAACCACAACACAATAGGCATTTCCAAATTCACTTCAACCTCTTTTTCAAAGCAAGTCTAAGTGCAACGTCTTTCTTAAGAAAATGAGTTTTCTTTCATATGCAAAGTAAAACAAATTACCATCACAAAACTTTTGCACTTAGACTCGCCATGAAAGAGAGGCTGGCATGGATTTGGAAATGGCCTGATGTTGTCAGATGCAGTTCCATCACGTTGAAGATTATTGTAGTGGTTGCTGACTTTAATTAGGAAGTGGGGAGGGAGATTGGGCTCAGGCATTCAGTCACTCCTTCCATCCATAGAAATGTCTGGTGTGTGTACAGTCAGTCAGTCAGTCAGTCAGTTCATTAATCCATCCATCCCTTTGGCATGCAGGCAGTTTGTCCATTCATCCGCCTGTCTGTCTGTCACTCAGTCCATCCATACATACAACTTACATACATACATAAAACTTTATTTCATCTTGAATTTCAGAGTAGCCAAAAAATAGGCTAGTATCTCTGAGAAATACTAGTAAATAGTCCATCCATCTGTCTCACAGTCATAGAGTCAGTTTATCCATCCTTTTCAACTCTCTGGGAGTCAGGTAGAAAGGCCCTTGAATTCTGATATCTTGGGACAAGACTCAACTGATAGTAGACATTTTTTTTAGGACAATGATTGCCTGTGAAAATTAGAATTAACAAATGGTAAACGCCATAGCATACACTATTGAGTTCTGGATGCACTCGGGAGGTTGCTAAGCACGAAAGAGGCGTAAGAGTCGCATGAGGCGATAGCCGAGTTCGACTCTAGCTTCTTGAGTGCTTAGCAAACCTCCCAAGTGCATCCATAACTCAATAGTGCACGCTATGACATTTGTTTTATAACATAACATTGAGACATTGGAACTACAAAAGTCCTTTTATTGAGCTACATCACAAAAAAAATCTTTGTATAGTCTTACATGACAAGAGAAAACAAGCGCATGAAAATTAGCACATACGTCAACAGCGTACACCCATGGGAAAATAGTAGACGTTGAATTAACCAATCAGAGCGCGCGCTTTGCTTTAGTTATGTTATAAATAATAATAATGATGATGATGGCCCTTAGATACATCCTGGTAGGCCTGTTACTGTCCATGAAACCAACTGCAACAAAGCTCTCATCATAGACATTGTGGTGCCAGGTGATAGCAGTGTGGAAAGCAAAGACAGAGAAACAGGAAAAATGTCAAGATCTTGCAAGGGAAATATCTAGGTTTTGGAGAGGAAAGGCAAAAGTAGTGCCAGTCATTGTGGGAGCTCTGGGTGTGACACGAAAGAACTTAAAGGGGCACTTGAAGGAGTTAGGAATCCCAAATAGGGTCAGAACTTTGCAGAAGTCTGCCCTTCTTGGAACAGCTACCATTTTAAGAAAGGTCCTTGTCATCTAAGGATGGTGGTCTCCTGTGAGAATTAGAACTATTATAATAATAATATGGACCAATAACTTGTTTGCCTTTAATCTGGTAATTATCCTCTTGTATAATGGGGAATGAGTTGTATGAACATTTGGCCCCAGTTGTTTGAAAGGTGGATAGTGCTACCCACTGGATAAATCACTATCCACTGGACAACTCAATTGGATTTGCTAGCATTTACCTGCTGGATAGTGATTTATCTGGCCCCAGTTGTTCGAAAGGTGGGTAACGCTATCCATCGGATAAGTAATAGCAAATTCAATTGACTTATCCAGTGGATAGTGCTATCCACCCTTCGAACAACTGGGGCCTGGTGGATAGCATTATCCATATTTCGAAAAACTGCGCCTTGGAGGAGAGAGACAAATCTGTTACCTGATGAACAGAAGGGTTGTAGACGAACCTCCAGGAGCACAAAAATCAGCTATGTATTAGATATATAGGGTGTAGCACAAAGCTGACTGCAATATATATGGAGGAAGTAAAATTTTAGGGATAGTAAAGATAGATATGTTATCACTGGTGGAATATTGCACAGAGATGTTTTGCCAGTTGTATTTGCTTTGATATTTTCAGTTTCAACCGCTTATTTAACCAGTGGTTTTGGTTGTTTCCTAGTGTCTGAAAGATTTTGCCAATTTCAATTGTATTTGGTAGGTACATGTATGTAAAGCATGCAGCACTATTAAAATATGCTGCAAAATTTCTAATATTGCAGTCTGCAGGTTTTAGCATGTTTAGTATTACCCCTGATAATTTCCCTGGCACCAAAACAGGATGTACTGGTATACATTTTTCTGACACACTTAATTTTTATTATTTTCTCTTGGCATTTGGTGATATAATGACCCCTGAAAATAATGGGTGTTGAAGATCACATAAGAGAAGAGAAACTGGGCTTGGAATGACGTGGGTGAAGGTTATGAAAATGCATATGACATGATCCTGCATTAATGGATTATCAAGTGTTTGCAAATGTTTGGAGCAACAGGGACTATGGTTGTGCTGTTGGGAAAATGTATTGATCAGGAGGGCAGATCTTGAGCACTGTTAACATGAGAGGAATTTTTCAGGGGGATAGCCTCTCTCTACTGCTACTTGTTGTGGTCTTAATTCCTTTGTCCTCGGTATTGAGGCAAGTAAAGGTTGGTTGTGTTCTGGGAAGCTAATAATCTATTCATGGGTGAGTTAAAAATATATGGAAACAATGGGAAGCAAGTGGACACCTTGGTAAATACTGTCCAAGCTTTTAGCAAAGATTTTGGCATAGAATTACGAATAAGTAAATTTGCTGTTCTAATTTATGAAGCACGGAAAGGTATGTACATGTTCAATTCAATTCAATTCAATTCAGTTTATTACGCACTATTTACATCAATTATAAAATAGTTAATATTATATTAGCACTTACTAGAAAATAAATATAATACATAAAAGCAAAAAAAATAATAGAAAAGATAGGTGCGTGGTAGCCAGAGTATGTGAAGAGAATGAGAAGAATCAGAAGTGCAAACTCATGAGGGGCATCCACCACTGCCACCCAGATGTTGCTGTAGATCTTGGGGAGAAGTATAGAGAGAAAGTTGATTGTTACAAAGACTTGGCTATGGAGCTCTCATATCTGTGGAATTAGAACGTCTTGATTGTTCCGATCATTGTTGGAGTAGTGGGTTGCATAAAGGAGAATCTCCAAAATGCTCCCAAGCAGCTAGGCTTTGTAAGTGAATGCCACAAGGAAAGCATCCAGAGGATGGTAGCCCTGGCCCCAGCATGCATTCTGCCCAGATTTCAGTTCTGTTAGGCACAGACTGCTGGTTGTTCTGCGCCTAACTGCTATACACCCAGTGCAAATTCAGCATACACCTTGAGCTTCTCGACTAATCATCATCATTGTTAAAGTGGTACTATGATCAAATTTTTATCACTTGAATTTTTAAGTTTATAACATAGAATTCCAGGAAAGATTAAAAACGCCATTTACCGTTTGGAAATATCTGCATTAGTTCCGGAGATGTTTAAGTTTGAAAATTGTGTAAAATATGCAAATGAGAGGACTGATGATGTCATTCACTCAACCCAATATAACATAGAGCTATCTCGTTCAATTTGCAGCAGAGACCATTGAAACTTGGTAGGCTAATGGTTCTACAGGCAACACATGTGCAGCTATAAAAAATTTGGTTCCCATGACAACCGATTCTTTTCCAGTCCTCTTTCAATACTTTTGGTGCCCGAAAAACATTTAACAAGGTCCCAAAGTTGACCTAGCATATTTATATGCTTGCTGGATTATGCAGATAAGGTACCATTAGCAAAATATCAAAATAGAATGCCGAAGGTGGCCAGCAAAGCCTTTAATATCAGGGAAGTCTGCAACCCATTATGTTGCCATGGTAACAAAACTGCCATGCTCATATTGTGGAGCACATCTAGAATAACCTTTCTCCACATAATCAAGCATTTCTGATAAAATTGGCTGAGATATCTTTTGTCGTCACATTTGATACAAATTCAGTTGAGTTTATGACGTCATCACTTGGCTAATTTGCGTATTTTAAAACTTGAATATCTCGGGAACAAAAAGAGATTTGAAAATAGTAAAGAGCATTCTTCGTCTTGTACAGACTACTTCTTTGTCTTAAAATGGCTTACATAGGAAAGATGCAAATTTCATCATAGTACCACTTTAATATCATCACCGCCATCATAATGATAATCATACTCATGGTCATAATCATAATCACGATAAAAATCATGATCATAACAATAACGATGATGATAATAATACAATCAATCTAATCAAAGATTCGCATTATATACTGTATTATAGCTCCGTTTCTTTCTAGGGATGGCACCGAAGATGGCGAAACAACCTCTTCCGTGAGGAGACACGACACGCAGAGAACATTTTTCTCTTCTCCCCCGCATAGGCTCTTCACGCTCACTCGAAAGTAGCTCTCGCGCTCGCTCGCGTGTTTCGCTCAGTTTTATCTGGAGGAAAAGTAAGAGACTACTCCTGTAGTGTAGTGTACTGTTAAAAGTCAGTGAGTAGTTCAGAGAATTAACGCGTTTGGAAGGCTACGGTAGGGATGCGTGTGATAAGCTGCACAGGGTAAAGTTCCTTTTTTGCCATAACTAGAGCAGTGTTCACATTAGGCCTCGATTATGATCGAATTGTAGGGCAGTTTTCAATTGAGTGTTGAAAGTCATTACGCGATTAATTTGGTTTTGGCTTGCACCGTGATTGGGTTAGAGCAGTTTTCAATTCACTGTCGAAAGTAATTACGCGATTGCGATTGCTACACTTTGTGATTGGCTTAAAAACCTCGCGCCAGGTTATCAACCAATGAGAAGGAAAACCAAAAGCAATCGCGACTTGCACACGCGACTTTCCCGTGCTTTGAGCAAGCTACATAAAATTGCTACGAATTTTGATTGGCTCATTGCGCTGCTTGCACCTGTTGTGATTGGTCGGAGTAATTACTTCGGTATTGGTTTTACGACACTCAATTGAAAACCACTCTAAATACCTTGCAGGCTGCGTTTACTTGCTTCGCGTTCTGATTGGCTACTAAAACGAATTCGTGCATTACTTCGCTTTGGCGTTGGCTGAAGGGTGTATTTGTTTCAGAACGTGATTGTTATTACTTTGGTTTTTGCTTTACGACACTCAGTTGAACACTGCTCTAATCGAATTAACTTTGGAATGGGTTCACATCAACGAATTACAATTCCTGAGTTTTACTCGATTATAATCACCTCATACATCCTCAAGGGTGGCTGTGTTACGAAAATTTTACACAATTCTTCCATTTTGGTTACTACAATCACTTTTTGTTCTCCTGTTTTTTTAAAGGTCCGCCCTCTTGGACATGAACTTCCAGACGACCAAGAATTTGTCAAAGAAAACTTGCCATTAACATAAACATCTTCTTAATCTACAAATTTCGTTGCTTGTTGCTGTTCCTTTACTTGGGACTATTCGAGAATTACAAGTTCAGGATGAGACTCTTCAATGCGTCGGTTTTAGAGCTTTCGGCGCCTCCATGTAACCTTTGTATCATTATACTGTATTATTAGTTGGAAGCAGTATTTTCAATAAAATATTTCTTAATGAAAAATAAAATGCCTAGTTTCCTTGTTTGACATGTAACCTTTGTATTATTATACTGTATTAGTTGAAGCAGTATTTTCAATAAAATATTTCTTAATGAAAAATAAAATGCCTAGTTTCGTTGTTTGACAGGGGTTTCATTACAACGACTGAAACAAATGGCCATGCCACCACAAGAAATAAAATTACAAATGTCCTTCCTGTTTACTCAAGAACCCAGCAAATGCTGCAATTCCTCAATTCACTTCCCGTCAAAGAAGTCCTCCTAAGATCTCTTATCGATACTACTGTTGCTGCCAATGCAGGTCCACTTCAAATGTCGTAACAACTTAAGACAGAAACACGGAAGTAACTCTTCATTAAGTCAACTTGCATGTCAAAGACCTCGTATCGATAACGAACCTGAAAGCCTCGACCTCATGCAGAGGTTCACAGCCTCGTCCTGACGACGAGGCTCGAACGGCCTAATCTATATAGGGCATTAAAATCACCTTACTGTATCTGTACTTAAATTATACCCCAAGTCATCACAACTGCCTGGTTGGCGCAGTAGATAGTACACCAGACTCCGACGCAGAAGATCCCAGGTTCGAATCCTCGCTGCTGCAACTCACGATCTGAAAAGAAAGGTAAGAATGTAAAGTTAGTAGGGAAGACAGGCAAACCACAAAAGAAGATACAAGAAAGGTAAGTGATCCTGAGAAGAAACAGAGAGGACGGTGCAACAACGGAAAACAAGCAGTGGTGGTCATAGAGAAGGAGACGATAAGAAAGGAGACATGATGCAAGGAAAAGCCACAGAGGGCAGCCATAACGACAAGAAGAACAAGAGGGGAGGTCAGAAGAAGAGAGAGCACCAGGGGAGGGGTGGAAAAGAGATGGGAGAGGAGAGAGGAAAAAATTTATTTTTTTTTTGCAGGAAAAATATATTTTTTTGAAAGTCACGTGACTCAAATTGACCAATCAGAGAGCGAAAAATCTGGTTCCCGATTTTATGCAGCGCTCTGGCGATCGAACGCAAATTCTCGCTCTCTGATTGGTCAATTCGAGTCACGTGATCTAAATCCCGCAATCTGATTGGTTGAATTTGATGTCTGCTGCATCTAGAGATAAACAAAAAAATATAAGTTGTAAGACCTAAAAGTTGATCACGTGACTCAAATTGACCAATCAGAGAGCGAGAAATTTGGTTCCCGATTTCTGTAGTGATCTGACGATAGCATACAAATTTCTCGCTCTCTGATTGGTCAATTTGAGTCACGTGATGTAAATCCTGCAATCTGATTGGCTGAATTCGATGTTTGGACAACTAAGGGTAAACACGAAAACAAACAAGCTAGATCACGTGACTTAAATTGACCAATCAGTGAGCGAGAAATTTGCATTGCTAATTTGAGTCAAGAGACGATCGAACCCAGATTCCTCGCTCTCTGACTGTTCAATTCAAGTCATGTGACCTAAATCCCGCAATCTGATTTGTTCAATAGACCTTTTTACCGATACGGCGGCCATCTTGAATTCTACTGTTCTGTGAAAGATATCCCATAATATCTTTCACAGAACAATAGAATTCAAGATGGCTGCCGTATCGGTAAAAAGGTCTATTTGATATCGGCCGCATTTAGAGGGAAATACGCAAAACTACAAGAAAATGGCTTAACTCCGTAACACACTGACTACATGTGGGGGACTTGCCCTTTCGTAGGAGGTTTTAAACTTTCAGGTGATGTTAATCTAAGCCGTTTTGGGGGCGAAATTTGATCGAAGCGACTTTCAAATAAAACGCAGTCTGGACGCTATTATATTGACTATGCAAATGAGACTATGACAAAAAAGTCCTATTGCTTCTGTAAAGAGTTAACAATAGTATGTCTCCTACCTTGAGTACCGGACACAATAAAGCAACCATTGTTTCCCAGTCAGGCTTGGTGTTGTTTCCTGTTTTCTTCCTCTCCCTTGTTTATGGTCACCTGTTCTAAATCCTTCAATCTGATTGCCCAAGTGCCTGTTGAAAACACGCAAAACAATAACAGTGGTTAAAAGCCAGCAATGTTTTATCAATTTTTACAGAACTTGGCGCTTTTGATGACTAGCTACCCTCGGACTTTTGTGGAAGAGGTTTTCAGCTTTCAGTTAAGATACTAATCTCAGTCGTTTGTCAAAGACACAGTTCAGAATTTTCCGCTCTTGGTGTAAAAAGAAGACTGCAAACCATCGTCTTGCCTATGCAAATTAGCGGGTGAGAACATAACCTCTATTTTTTCGAGACCTAGAAAATAGTATGACCGTTACCTCGGGTACTGGATTCCATAGAGTAACCACTGTTTCCAACTCAGGCTAAGTGCTGTTTCTCCTTTTCTTCCTCTTTCTCATGTTCATGTTCTAAATCCTGGTATGTGACTACCCAAAGTGCCTGTTGAAAACACGCAAAACAACAACAATGATTAAAACCCACCTGTGTTTTATTGTTGTTTACACAACCTAGCTCTTTTCACGACTAGCTACCCTCGGACTTCTGTAGAAGAGGTTCTTAGCTTTAAGTTGAGATAGTCGGTATGAAAAGCAGACTGCAGAGCATTGACTTGACCGTACAAATTAGAGAAAAACAGACATACTCCTATTGTTTCAATAAGGGAAAAACAATAACTGGCTCCTACTTTGGGTACTGGACACAATAGAGCAACTATTCTTTGCAAGTCATAGGAATTTGCTTAGGTATTGTTTGTTCTCTTGGTACCTTTTGTTTTGTCAAAGCAGTAACAAAGCGGGTAACAACAAAATCCCTACAGTTTCAAGGAGGAGAAAACAATAGTTTGGCCCCTACTTTGTTTTGACAAGGTACTGATTCTTGCTTTTGGTTCTATGGACTCGCTATTATTATTGTGCAAGTTATATTTTTCCTTCAGGGGTCTGCCTTTTGTCTTAGGTTACTTCCAAGAAATGAAATTTATGCCTATCATTTTCATAGACCTACTATCAAGACCAGGATTTCTTTAACACATTTGATCTATTAACTTCTCTCCCTAACATATCGTTTGTCAGGGCCCGTGGAAGTTCAATTCATATACCCTAAACATCCTGCATGCATAATAATAACTGAAACTGATGTCAACTTGAATAAAACTTTTTGTCAAACAAAGAATGTTCCCACTTGGAGTTTTTTTTTTTGGTAAAAATCAAGTACGGTTTGTTCTATCACGAGAATGTATTGTATCATTTTCATCCTGGGAACTGGGCTGAAGAGTTCATATGGGTCATTTTCTGTCCTGGTAACCAAGATCTTGGCAACCGGACTAGTCCGCCTTCTTGAATGAACACATCAAAACTTTAACAAAGGTTCAGTAGGGAGGCAAGATCTTGGAAACTGAGCCAGCCCTGTCAACCAAGCTCACATGAAGAGGCCCTAAGTTGATCAAATTCTGGGTAATTAAAAAACCCATGGCAAGGAGGGGTGTAGTTGCAAGAAACCTCACCTGCCCTCACCCCTGTAATTTTGTAACCATGTGGTCATATAAAAATGACGAAAAACATGAAAAGGGTGAAAATGATATTTGGCATACCAATCTATCAAAACATTCTAAGAACTCACTTGAGAATTTCCTTTCACTAAGATTCACTCTTTTCTTACCTCATAAATTACGGTATTGGATATTTCTTCATCCAAATCAGCCCATAACACTCTGTTTTCCAAATTTTCTCAACTGTCTTGTGCATGTTTGACAGCATAGTATCTGGAAGCCACAGTATCATAAGGCCAGTGGCAACTGTCAGGACACCAGAATGTGACACTCAAGCAAACAGGAGAAGACAATCCCATAAAAAGCTGTGTGGAAAATGAAGATCTGGAAAATAAATTCACCTGAAATGATTTACGGTCCACTGTAAACAACAGGAATGATGTTTTTGGCGAGTCAATGTTCATTATTTTACTTTTTTGTGGTGGTCTTCATCTTAGGTCTCTTACTTCATATACTGGCCTTGATGTATGGAAAATGAAGAGACGGCCTAAAATAATTCACCAGACGTAGCTCATCAATTGTTTTAAACAAAATAAATGATGCGTTTTGCTATTTGCTGTTTGATATGTCATTTGTTCTAAGGGGTCTTTGTTCTCCGTGCCTTTTGGTCTTCAGTCTTTGTCAGTTCCTCACACCCAGTGAAACTCTAATAACCTGGCAGGATAAATGTTCTGCATTTAGATTCTAGCATTATTTGTACTTACACAACATTCTAATGAACGTATCGTTCACTTTAGTTGTGTAACAGCAGGAAACTACCTATGACATGATTTGAAAAATGATAGCACAATATTTTTTAATGATGATGGGATGGCTTTCAAAGGTGGCACAACAGGGAACCGTAACATATTATAAACATATTTAGAGAAAGGGAAGAGAGTATTGCTAAGCTGAAATCGGCCGGATTTTGTAACAATAAAGTCGTAATGTAGCAAATGGCTACTCTTAGATTTTCAATTCAATGCTATAGATGATAGATGATCAGTTTAAGCTGCATTGCATATTACCTATCCTCCTTGTGCCTCCTGGACCATAGGGCCTTCACAGACCTTTTCCACCTCTCTCTGTCACTATCAGCTACAACCTGCACCTCATCACACAAGCCCCAGCCCCCATCTTTCCTTTCTTTTCCCACAGTTCTTCTCCATGTGGTTTTGGGTCGTCCTCTTCATCTCTTACACATATTCCAGTTGCCTATTTTTTTTCGTGGTGTGCACCAATGGCCTTGTCAGCTTGGTTGCATGCAGCTGGGTTTGGCTCCCATGCATCACTGCATATCTCCTATGAGGTGCAGCCATGGTATCCCCTCAATCTGGTGAATTTGTTCTTCTTCTGGCTTCTGTAATAGCTTCGTTTGTACAGGAGAGGGTTATCAACCCTCAGCCCAACCCCCATCCTTGGAGGGTCTGTGGGATCACTCTTCGTCTGGCCCCTACCCTTCGACCTGTCCGGCATGGGTGGCCCTACCAGGAGTCCAAGACTCCAGCCGACATAGCTCTAGAGGTCACTGGGACACGCAAACCGCCTCACCACGATAAGGTGGTGATCCCAATCGAGACGGTTAAACTGCATACTTACAAAGAAAAACTATACATTTGCTTCCAGACAGCCACTGTTCAAACAAGCACCAACTGCACGCCTTCAGACCATGAAGTAAGCATTGTAAATGTACACCCGATCAAATCTTGTTACAGTGAGAGCAAAGCTTGACGACTTTTCAGATCAGCAAATCACTCAACTTCTGTGTGAAAAAAGAAAAAAAATGGATGGAAAATTAAATGACCTGTTTTCTGGCTTTCCTCAAATAAATTTTCCCCATTTTGAAAGCACTGCTAGGACATCTCCTGAGAGGTAGTTGCACATTAAATAAGGGCAAAACCTTTCTTCAAAGCTCTACAGTCTTAATGTCTAAAGGACTTACAAGCTCATAGGTTTACTGGCAATACTGCCTCTGCAGGGCTTTTTCCTGTCCTGGGCTTATTTGCTTCAATCATGCCACACAATGAAATATATCAGCAACTACCTGGCATTAACAATCCCACTGACACTGAAACACAACGAAACTTTTCTTAACTCAGTACAAATCATACTTTGTCCTGTAAGAGTACTACTTATCTTATGCATGGAGAAAACAAGAGAAAACGGAGGGCAGTTATATTCTCTGGGGGGATGTGTGTTTGGGAAGAGGCTAGCGTGTGCTCATAACCAGAATATTATTTGTGTTTTTTAACAATTAGACAGACCCCCAAGTCCTTAAACAAAGTGGGGGATCTCACACCAGGGGGCTTACAACTGGTATTTTATGATGTGTAAATAACAGCTAAACTAATAATAATAGCTAAACAAAAAGTTGAGGATGAATTAAGTTGGAATTATTATGTAGCTTCATCTATTTCCAGAAGAAGAAACCATAAAACAACAGGGAGTAGAACAACAGCCCAGCCTGAACATAAGGTAATGAGTAAACAATAATAGTAGCTCAAGCAAAGTGGAGCAGCAGTATAAATGGTAGAATGGTGCTCAGAATTTTCAGTCCCAATGCCAGCCTCACTGGCTAGTTATTCATTAAAACATTCAAAGGTACTTTGTAATATAACAGACTTAGAAAAAGAACTAGCCAATGAATGGTTTCTGGGGAAAAAAAAGTTCTTAGTTTGATTTGAAATACAGTAGTATTTCAGTGATGTAAACACTACCTGTCCAGATTAGCAATTGCTATTTGCGATGTAGTGTAGCTTCCAACAAGTGTGGATCAAACAACAAAGTCACTGCAAGAGAAAGCTTCTCTACATGGTTATATGTAGATGGTGAAACAAAGCAGATCTCAATAAGAAGGGCCAGTAGAAACTGGGGATGTATTTACAATACCCGAGACAGCATGTCAGATTCAGAATAAAAGCTTCAAATGTCAAAAGCCAAAAGAATCTCTAGTGATCAGTCATTGCCAAATAATCCCCAGTTCTTTTTAATAATGTGTTGGATAGTTTAAGTTAGAAGCCAATTAGCCTGCCAGCAAGCTCTCTGTTTGGCGATCACAAGATGTCACATGCAAGCGGTTCTTTCTTCCACTACCACATGACTTTGCCACTCTCAAAGTATGTGCATGCAACATATCCTGAGAACCCCAAATAGAAAGCTTTCTCACAGGCCAGAAGCCAATATGAAATCACCAAATACAAAATTGTTCTTTCCCTCTTCCCCCTTTTTTGCTTATTACCAAAAGTGCACCTCTCATTTTCACTTGATTTTGACAATATTTAACTTATTACATTCCCCTTCTCTGGACTCCCTCCCAGTCCTCTTCCCCATTGTAAGGTAAATAGCTAAAACTTAAGGTCATTGAGCCAGTTCTTATTGGACTTGCCAATAAATGTTATCAAGAAAATCCTTGATGATCACGCCTTTGCACTCGCTGCCCCCAAACCCTGGAACTCTCTTCCAATTAGCCTCTGTCAGCTAGACAACCTTCAAGAGTTTAAGCACCATTTAAAGTCATATCTTTCTGAGCAAGCAAGAATCACAACGTTTCCCAAGGCTGCAACTTTGACCACAAGCTAACTCCTTTCAAAGTTTCATCAGCGAACTTACGTGCTTGTAGCCCGTATTGTATTGTAAAGTCAAAAAGGGAAGAAAATTTAGCTCTCAAATTCTTTTCAGGGCCGAGTTGTTCGAAGCCAGGCTAGTGCTAACCCTGGGTTAAGTGTGATTAAATCCTATTGGTTGTCATGGTATTTATCACAGATTGGCACTAATCCTGCTTCAAACAACTCGGCCCAGGTAAGTTCAGATTGAGGAACGGATCAAAAGATCATCCCCAGGTGTAAATGAATAATTACCTTGAGACCGAAGAGATAGATTTTCGAGTTCTGACGATTTTCCCCAAAGATTAATTTACCTGAAATCGTTTGAGGAGGATGAAGCCGATGGCGATGGCGCACTCAAACACTCCTACTAATCCCGACCGGACTTTCCATTTCGTTGAGAACTGTTGTTAGCACATTAGTCGTTCTTTGGAGAAGGCTCTCCCTAACAGCTTCTTATGTATTAGGATTTCCTTGATCCATGACTGGATAATTAATATGACAGCTCTAAAAGTCCTGCCTCCACCTGCCTATGCGTCATGTGATGGTATCTCTCCCCACTGGAACACGAAATCGAGGCTTCTTTTCTCTTCCTTACCCGCTGACAAAATGAGACTACGACCGAAAGCTCACCGAAGCAAGTAATGGAATGGTGTTTCCTCGGTGGTATGGATAAATGTAAGGTGCGATGTAAGGTGCGATCCAATGTACGATCAAATAAATCTTTCGACAAAACAATTGAAGTACGATCTAATGGTATACAGGTAGGATCCAATGGAACATAGTCAACGGTCAGTGGGCACCCTTAACTCAATCACCATACAACAAATTGGCCAGTCAATCGTCTAGTTGCCCCCGTGGATCCTTGTCGTCCGCGCGTATGTAAAGAAAGTAAAACGATACGGTATTACGGATCTTTTGTACTACAGATTTGAAAATCTCGATTTGCTAGAAAACTTGGCGCATGGAATAAAAAGGTAATGACGTTCCAAAAAAAATGTCCGAGTGCAGGTCGTTTAGTGATTTTAAAACTTTGACTGGCTGCGGTCATTTAGACAAAGCGTTGAAAACAATTGCTGTATTTGAAGACTCGAAAATAGATTTGGGGGATTTAAACTCACTTTAAACTCAAAAGATTTGGGAGGTTTAAACTCACTTAGAAGGACAAGACCATTTTTTATGGCTATCTGAAGAGCTTAGGGCATCGGCGACCCATTTTAGGGACGGGTCATTATTTATGGAGGGAAGGGGTGAGGGAAAAATACATTGAACGATAAAAATTTCACCAAGGACCCCCCTCCCAGGCCTGAAAATGGCAACTGTACCCCCTCTTTTGATGGATAATTAAATTTCGACCCTCCTCCCCCATAATTCTTAGGCGTCGTTAATGTAGTTTTTTTCGTAGATGGGTGTATGAACCATCAGGACCTAAACTTTACTAGTTTCAAGTTTTCAAGTTTTAGTTCAAGTTTTATTTATTTACAGCAAACAATTTAAGTTCTTACTAGGCTGGCTTGCAAATAGCGAGAAGCTAATCGTGGCAAGCCAGACTGAACACGGAATTATTTAGACAGAAACAAATGATTATTACATACAACAACAACAGTAACATGTAAACATTACTCTTTGTGCTTTCAAATATTTAGAAGGTAGAAGAATTTAGGGGAAAAGGAGAAGAAAGCAGTCAAGATAAAAGAACAATATGTAAAGAGGAAAACTACAGACTATACTTAACTTCAGTTGGAAATTTAATTTTCCATCTTGTTAATTAAGGTATCTATATCGGCATAGGAGTTTTCAGTTTCTAGAATTTCAATTAGTTTTGTTCGAATAGTTTTCTTAAAACAATTTCTGGATACGTTTTTCAGTCTAGTTGGTATCCCATTCCAGATTTTAACACCAACACGTGAAAAAGCATTACTTTGAACGTTAAGTGCGGATTGTTTGGTAAAAAAAAATGCTCCGATGTCGATGAGCGTGTGCTGTAAGAATGAACACTAGTAATTTTAGAAAACAAATTCGAAATTTTAATCGGTGCAAAATTAGTGTTGATGTCATACATCAAATTAACAATTTTCTCATAATATAGGGATTTGAGCGGTAGAAGTTTTCCATTCAAGAAAAGAGGTATTGCATGCTCCCTTGCTTGAGCAAAATGAATAAGGCGGAGAGCACGTTTTTGAAGGACAAGAACTTTATTTAGCAAGGTTTCAGATGCATTTCCCCAGGAAGTTAATCCATACGTCATATAAGGTGCTATGAGGGACTTGCAAATATTAAGAAGAGTTTGGTTAGGAACAATATGTCTTAACTTCACAATTAAACCGACAGTTTTGCTGTCATTGTTTACTAACAATGGCATTTCAAAAACCTATTTTATCTTAATTGTCTGACGACAAAAAAATTGAACAATCTACTTGCTTCGCCAGTTTTAGAAATTCATGGTGGGCAACAGACCTTTCCAGTATTCCTCCCAGTCCCCCACGGCAAGTTATGAAACGAGGCTGGTGTGGATAAAATTCGAAATGTTATCCTCGTTCCCTAACTTAAGGGTCAATTTTACCACGTCTGTTGGTGTTTTCATTGACGAAAATTTAACTTGGAGTAACCGTATTGACTCAATAAACAAACAAGTTTCTTTTGGTATTGGATCTATTAAACGAATAATTATTAGCCATTATGTGCCTCCTGCAACTCCGGCATAATATCTATCATGGATTAGTTCAATCGCATTTTGACTATTATAGTGTTGTTTGGGGTAACTTCAGGTAACCTACTCTCTCCAGCTATGATGCTGACGCCAACCAACTAATAACAAAAATAGGCTGGAACAATTTAGAAAATCAGCGTCAAACTGTAAAAGCTGAGATGGTCTACAAATCTATGAATACTGCATTATAACTCTAAATTTGTATGCACATAGTCCTTAGAGGTATGTTATATTTAGATTTTTATTGTTCCGTTTGTAATATCAATTCTTATGGTGCTCGATGTTTTTTACCGAGTATAAATAAAGACGATGAAGATGAGAAAGCTTTACGAACTGGAACCGGGGGATCCCCTATAAAAATGCTCGTCGTACCTCTTAGGGTGTTAAATTTGTGGATTAGTACTGCATAGGGTGCTAAAACCTAAAATGTGCGGTGGCAGGGTAGTTGCGGTTAGGATTATCGGTCTGAAAAAATGACGTGAATCGTAACCGTATTTATAACGCAAATTAGGAGCGTTTTTGAGCGATGCACGTCAACCGCAAATGACGCGCTTTCCTTTTCAAACTGCCTCGGCGCTACCACATTTGCATCGCTCGGCATCCCTTCTGTTGGCTTGATCGCAAACAGTTTACGTAAATGTTAATAACTTTTAAGTTCATCCCCGACCAATCACCGATGATCGCAAACAAGACAAGACAATTTTCTAACCTTACGCCTTTTTTCTACGGAGCCCGCAAAGGGCCATTGTCGTCAAATAACTCGTAAAATTAACTCGTAACGTAACTCGTCCAATAACTCGTCAAATAATTATGTTTTATAATGGCCCTTTGCGAGCTCCGTATGTTTCCGAAGAATAGCAGAATCGCAAAAAGTGACAGTGTTTGCGACGTTTTTACGTCTCTGTGGAAACCAGGCTTTAGAGAGACTATCTGCTAGAAAATTCAAGTTGGGCGAAACCACTGCCCAATAATGCGAAACCTTCCCCAATAACGTACTTTTACTAGTGAATCATAAAAAGAAAGAGAAATCACTTAAAATAGCGCAACAGTGTTACATTACATGTTTACATTACGTTTCGTTAAAAGTGAAAAACGTAAGTAAATAGGATAGAGACTAATGCCGGACAATATTTTCAAAAGAAGGTGTTTGATAGAATAGTTTTTCTCACTGTTAAAATTGACAGTGCCAGTCAATTTGTACTTTTAGAAATTTTGGTTCCCTTTAGGGGTCAAAATTAGTTTGGGCGACGTCCACAAAACGAGATTCTGGTACCTTTTTTTTATAGGGGAGCCCTGTCCGGGCGAGAATGTTATACGCCGAATTTAGTAGCTGACTTACTCTCCGAAAATGCTAGATCACATTTTTTTCAGTCAAAATGTGAACAAATTTAGATTTACGAAAACCAAAGGAATATATAACGAAAGCTCTAGGTAAACGATTTAACAAAAGAAAACTCCAACTTTTCTATGGCCTCTCGAACAGATATTTTACCGAAAAGACCCGCTGGGTGCCCCTGAACAGAGGGGGTAGGTAGTTTTAGTGTTAACTATTACCACTAATATATTTTTACCAGGTTTTAAACTCATTTAGTATTTTTATGTAACTGTTCATTGTAACACTAAATCCAAATTGTTTGCAAAACTTGAATTTTGAAGAATTCATTTGCTTCATCGATCGTCCAGTCAAATTGGGTAAGGAGATATTTATGTGTCCTTCTCTCGAGGGATATGACAAAACGAGTGAGTTGTATCTGACTGCATCTTGCGATGTGGTGCAAAGGTATGGGAACTCGAGTAGTCACGTACGTTCCTGCGAGGAGATCCCACGTTACAACTGTAATCACAAACCGGCTAGACGATCTGTGTGTTCGAAATTAAAGGATACTGTATGAAAATATTATGAAGATCGTATTTAAAGCAAAATATTGGAGAACACGATTTTTTTGTTGTCGTGTTTTGTCGTCCTGTCAGGTTTTTAGTCTCCGGTAAACGCAAAGCCTTCAAAACCGCAAAAATACACCATTCACACCCATAAGGACGATAAAACACGAGAAGTCAAATAACATTACGTTTGTTTTGAACAAAAATATAAACATGTCTCCCAATGTTTTGCTTTAATTAACGAACCGTATAATATTCCAATAGAAATCCCTCAAATTTTGAACATAGCGATTGTCTGGGCAGCCTGTGCTCTATAAGTATTTGCATGTCAAAGCTCCCGTAAGCGGACACCTTCGGTAGACAGAAAACGTGCCCGTAACTGAAGCTGGCCGCTTACTGGAATGTAAAAATACAGATTTTGTACGAAAAACATGAGCAGGCTTTTTCCTGGGCGTCTATAAGAGCTACTCCCACTAGTAAATGCACTGTAGCGGTGGCCAACTCGAAAGCTTTGCTCCTTTGGCTGCTACGCACTCTTCCAACGTAATGCATAATTCAACATGGTATAAAGATAGCTATGCTTATGTGCCATTCTTACTATTATTGTAATTTTAATAAGCGTGAATAAAATGACTGAGCTGAACTGAACTGTGACTTGTCCCCAGTCTCGCCTCCCTTGATTTTTTTGCGAGGCGCAGGGAGGGATGGGAAGATTTAATCAAGTGTAATATGGAAATTATTAACTGGCCTACCTGGCGAATTAGGTTGAGCTTTGTCAGTAAAAACAGGAAACCAGAAATTTTCTCTTAACAAAGTTCGTCATTATTGACCCATTATTTCCGCAAGGACTGTCGTGGTCTTCTGTTTTCTCCTTCTCCCATTAAACCTCATACTCAAATTTATCAGCCGAGTCGATAAACACTTACCGGGGTCCCCACGGTCCTACAAATGAACAGATACAGGCCTGGCTGCCATACTTGTGTGCACGAGTAAATCAGTTGAGCACAGGAGATAAATCCGTTCACGGATCAGAGGCGTGTGTGCCAACATCATTGCCTAAAGACGCAAATTGACAAATTGAAATACTGGTCAGTTCAATGTATTTTTCCTATTTATTTACATTTTATTGATACGGAACAGTACTTTGCCAAGCTAAGTGAAATTTACTTGTGTCTCGCGTCCACCCGACAGGTAAAGTGCCACGTGTGAGTGGCACGTTACTATGTGTACATTACAGTGAAAATTGTTTTCAAATGAAATTTAATTAGAAGATTGTATTGGTAAACCACTCCAGATAATTGAGTTATCATAAGCATGGTACAGCTGGGTTGGCTGCGGGAAAACTTAATATGGAAGTTTCGTGATAATAGTTATTTGCATTTCATTGATTCATTATGTCGGAATTGGGTCGTTACAAAGTGCGATTCGAGTGTCATTACGAAGTGCGAGGCAGCGAGGCATACGTGTGAGGCAAGGTAAATCAGCATTATTACGTTTAAATTAAGCTTAAAGAAAGATCAGGGTTAGGTTAGGGTTAGTTCTAGCCGTTATATATCACTATTTGTTATGGCTCGCTGCCTCGCATATTTGTAACACTCATCGGAAATTTAATAGACCATTGAACCAAGTTCAGTCCAGAAACAAGACTGGATTATATCAATTTTTTACAATTAGAGTACATGGAATAGTGAGTTTTTCAAGCGTGGTGAAAGAATTTAGTGATGTATTATTTTACCATTCTTGAAGTTCGGGGATCACACTGCAATATATATATGCCATCATTTGGCATTCCATATTCCAGTTCCAGCAGGATGCAGGGTAATCAGCTACTATGCATCCCAGTGGACAGTGGCAACCCCAAGTTTTTTCAGGTCATCTACTGCTGTTCAGATTTGATCACAGGATCACTTTTTTTCGTATCTCGTGATCACCTTTCAGGAAAATACAAGTCGCTCTGTCTTCAACCTTATGTGGTACACCAAAAAGCTTATCACATGGTGCACAAAACAGTGATCCCATGATCAGATTTGAACAGCAGCTGACGGCCTGAAAAAATCGTTGTTGCCATGGTCTACTGGGATGCATATTATGTTTTTGGCTGACCTGTATGCACTTTGCATTGAGTGTCAGCTGCTTTCTCAAGCTAGTCAGTTTATGCAAGCATTGAACATTTCTCAAGCTAGTCAGTTTAAGCAAGTATTGAAGAAACAGATTTTCAAGGGAATCTTTTTTGTTATGAAACACTATCAGAGTCAAGGATAGAACTTTTTTTTTGTCCAACTTACATTTTCAGGAAATGTTGGTCACATAACTGAAACTTAGTTGCATGATTTTTTCCACCTAAGAAACCAATGTCATGCAGCATAGCACAGTCAAACATGAAATTGTGCAGTTTCCCTTTGACAAAAGAGTCTTGTGTTACAAATTTCATATAAATTATTACGATAAATGGTAAAACTGATTGTCTGTTAAAATTCAACGGAACTGGCTTTGCACCATTGGCTTTTGGGGGACTCAAAATTTGACAGTTATAGACAAAAGGTGGAGGAAATCTATTGACTGAACATTCAGGAGATTCACAAATTTTTGTTTGTTAGGCTGCATTCTGGAGAGCCTTGTTGCCATGGTAATAGCATGTTATCTTCATTATTGTATCATAGTTTAGACTTGCAGATTTTGAGCATCTTACCATTTATTATTTTTAAGAAGAACTAGAACTGTGTCCAGCCACCTCATTGGCCCCTTCAATCTCTTGTGGCTCAGTGGTATAATATCCAAGCCACTAATTGGAATGTCATAGGTTTTACTCTTGCTTGGAGAACTTAAATTTCTGACCAAGAATGACAGCATTGCTTTCTGAAGAACTCACCAGACCATACATTCACCAGGCTTGAAATTTGCCATCACATTTACTGCCATTGCAAGGAACGATTGCTTCGTATTAACCACTCTGTCAGACAGAAAAACGAGGAATGGTTTTGTAAAATGTAATTTGTTAGACAATATTAGTACTAGCATTATATGCATATGTCAGATCTATGGTTCAGTTCAGATCCCACTCCCTATTGTGTACTCAATCTTATTGAATTAGGTTTGCTATCCACCATATTCCCTTTGTGAAGCTACCATAGCTACAAAAAAATCGAAAAAAAAAATCGAAATCCAAACCGAATCCTACAGTTGAATTCTCGATTGAAATATTTAATCCTTAAAGCATGTAAGGGCATGTGTTTGTGTGATTCAACTGAAAATAAATCAACCATATCTTAGTGAATTTGGTTTGACTTGGAGCAACATTGGTGCAATATCTAATTCAGATGGTGTCTAGTGTGTAAACCTCCTCATTATGCACCAGTTTCTCTTTTTGCCATGGCTACAAAAATCAAAACCAAATGCCATAGTTGAATTTTCTTCTTTAGATCTAGCAACTAGAGGGGATTTACTACTGTAGTTAATAAGGATTTTATGTTAAGATATAATCTGCATAGCTTCATTCTTGTCTACAACTGAAAACTTCTTGTTACAACTGTTTTGTTGCCAATTGCATTCTCCTTTAATGCAGGTCTTCATACTGAAATGTCGCCAAGTAAATGCATTCTAGTGACAGGAGGAGCAGGTTATATTGGGACACATACTGTTGTGGAACTAACCAATGCTGGATATGAAGTTGTCGTAGTTGACAACTTTGTCAATGCTTTCACAGGTCAGTGCTGTCCTGCCATTGCTTTCCAGTTATCCTTCTCATTATGGACAATGAAACTTGCTCTTCTTTGCTGTTGTGGGCCATCTGCCGGGTACTAATGATATTAATCCAGCCCTGTTTATATTTAGAGAGCATTAGAAGAGTGCAAGAAATCACTGGGAAAACAATTGTCCATTATTCTGTTGATTTGTTGGACAAAGAAGCTCTTCAGGAAGTTTTCAGCAAGGTATGTCATCATCTGCTTGTAATAATAATAATAATAATAATAATAATAATAATAATAATAATAATAATATTATTATTATTATTATTAACACTTTATTTAATGAGGGTAACATCAATTATTGATGACTGAGTAGTTTACATAATGGCCCTCCGTAAGCTAATCTAGAACAAGAATCTTAAACTAGAATGATTGTTAATAAATTAATTAATATGTATAGTTAACATTAAAATGTTCAGTAACAGAGTTTTCCAGTATTATTTTCCTTTGGAGGTCTCTTAAATTATTAATTTCTTTGGAGGTCTCTTAAATTGTTGCTGTTGTTTTTTTAATGGCTTATTGTTGTGCAGAGTTAAAATCACAGGTTTTGAAAATACACTGACATGGTGGCAGTAATATGATTCAGTCAGGCAGTCGGTCAGTAAGAGGAGTTTCATCACCTCCAGGAACATTATTAAATATATATTTTAAAAAATGTTTGTATTTTAACAGCATGAATTCTATGCAGTAGTCCACCTTGCAGCTTTAAAGGCAGTTGGTGAATCGGTTGAAATTCCACTGCAATATTACCACAACAATGTGACAGGCTCAGTTAATTTATTAGAGGTAAGTTCATGGTCAGAATATAATATCAGAAGATGACTTTTGTGAATCCCTGTTCAAGAAACAAACCTTGCCAGATGATAATTAATCAAAGTTTTGCAGCCTTGTCTTATATTTGAACATGCCACTTTTCAGTGTTGAATATCATTACAATATGTTTGATGTACTTTGCAACTCTTTCAGTGGTTTTGTGGTTGTTCTTCCAGCTTTATGAACTGAACTTATGGCTATTTCTGTGATCTGTGGGTTTCGCATACAGGAGATCTCATGTCCTTGCTGTTTGATGTTTCATTGCAGTGTATGAAGGAGCATGGTGTTTGGAAGTTTGTGTTCTCTTCATCAGCAACAGTCTATGGTCTGCCTCAGAAGCTACCCATCAATGAGAACCACCCTGTAGGAGTTGGAATAACAAACCCTTATGGCAGAACAAAGTTCTTTATAGAGCAAATCATTAAAGATTTGTGTAAAGCTGAAAAGGTGTGGAGTGCATTCATTTTGTCTACTTATCATGACAACCAAGGGGGATATAACAAAAATAAAGGAATATTGAACAAAAAATATTGAAGCAACAATGAAGCAGCCTCTTATTTTAGGGTAAGAATGGTTGTAGAAATATCCCCCTCCACTTAAGGGGTTGCTAT
>BLFK01000297.1:496256-535178 GCA_014634185.1 Astreopora myriophthalma
TGTAAGAGGGGGAATGTGGGCTGGTATATGCCCAAATTTCTGGTTTCAGGAAATGTGCTGCACCTCCAGAGCACCACAAAAGGTCACTGGTTTTTATTATATGTAACTGAACAGTTTAAACTGTAACTGAAGGACTAAATGATGACTTTTGACAGTCAAAAGCTGTTAAAGTAATATATATTTTTTTTAATTTGTAGAGTATGAGTGCTGTGTTGTTAAGATATTTCAATCCAGTTGGAGCCCATAAATCAGGCAAAATTGGTGAAGACCCGCAGGTCAGCTACATGTCATATTTCTGTGATAAGTTATTAAATATGTTCAAGGTCACATGCTGGAGTTATTTGTATTAATTTGTATTAATTGATTATTTTTGTATTTCAGGGAATTCCAAACAATTTAATGCCATACATACTACAGGTTGCTATTGGTAGAAGGCCACACCTGAACGTGTTTGGCAATAATTATGACACAACTGATGGAACAGGTCAAGTAGGCATGATGTTTATTACAATGCAATCCTCAGTGTAAATGAGCCCTTTACATAGTTTCAAACAACTTAATACATAACCAGCCAACTAAAAAGTATTGTCTTACAGCTGTTGTTTTGTTCTACATGAATGTATAAATTATATGGTTGAACTGTTGTTTTTGTTGTCTGTAGGTGTGAGAGACTACATCCATGTGGTAGACTTAGCTGTTGGTCATGTGGCTGCATTAAATAAATTAGATGAAATTAGTGGGTGCAAGGTGAGTTTAAACTGATTTGTTCCCCTTAGAGTTGAAGAACATTTCTGACAAGAGAAAGACACAGTAGGCAATTATTGATGAATAATTACAACCCAGATTGACAGGCAATTGCTTGAGTTCAGGTACATGTTTGAGTAGGTTAAATTTTATGGTCAAGGGAAACTTTCAGACACAAGTTAGCAAGCTGTGAGGTCTAATTGAAGCAATCTGGTATTTAAATGTTCAGCTGGGTTGTAATAATGCAAAGGTTCTGGTTCATGGTTGTCTGTGCTAAATGTGTATCAAATGTATAATAATCATATTTTTACCCAGGTGTACAACTTAGGCACCGGGAAAGGATATTCTGTTCTTGAAATGGTGAAAGCTGTAGAGAAAGCATCAGGAAAACCTGTAAGTGCCTTGTTCCTTGAAGGTGCTTTATGCCTCTCTGAGACAAAACTTGTGTTCTTTGTTTTCCAAGAAGATGACCTTTGAATAAGGCCACTGGAAGGTATTTTTTTTTACCATTTTATTTTACTGTAGGTTCCATACAAGATTGCCCCACGCCGGGAAGGAGATGTAGCAGCAATGTTCTCTGATGTTTCTTTAGCTAATGAAGAACTGAACTGGAAGGCAGAAAGAGGGCTAGATGAAATGTGTAAGTGGGGAGTGAGTGTTACTGCAATTTGCATAACTATGCAGAATTTCAACTTTGACTGCCAACCAACTGCTAAACTGCGTTTTGGCTTCCATCAATTAAACTTCAGAACATTGCTTGACTAGTTCTGAAGCATTGATTTGTTGAAAGACCGTTTGGAGACAAATAGAGGATTGTATTACAAGTGACCATTGACAACTTGAGGAGCTTGAGCAATCAATAGGTAATTTTAGTAAATACTAAATTAACACAAATGTTGAACTTTAGTTTTATTTAATCAGTGCTGTTTTACTTCCTTTAGCTGCTAAACTTGTCCGCAACTGCTTGTAACATAATACCACTTTACCTGCAAAGGTCATGTTTTGAAAGGAGTATTGGAGTGGATTCAAATTTTAAACTCACATTGAATCTTAGCAGCACATATGGGCTCAGCACCTTGCATCATTTTGCTTGGTTTCGTAAGTTTGATTGATGGAAACCTAAATGTGGTTTGGCAGTTGGCACTTGAAGGTGAGATTCCGCAGAATTATGCAAATCAAAGTAACCTGTATACTTGGTATTAATTACTGGTAGTTTTTGTAAGGATAGACTGCCATTGCAATCGGTTTTTTTAGGGGGGGGGTCATTAACCAGGGTTCCATACCAAATGCTGAGGATCAGTTGAACCATTATGAGGGTTGCATAGCTAATTCCTCAAGGATGTGGTGGGTGAGTAGAAGTGTAAAGTGGGTTGTGACAATTGGCCTTTTTTTTTTGTTTATTCAGGTGAAGATTCTTGGAGATGGCAGGTTCAGAATCCACAAGGATTTAACACAGAAAGCATTTAATTTGATAATACAACATCAGTCTGTTGGAAATAATTATGTAGACATTATTAGTCTTCAGATTTTCAATTTGCAGCAGTGTCTTGATTCCCCATCAATCAAATTTAGAGATGCATGATGCAATATCACTATTTTTGCATTTGTTTGATTGTCAAATTATTTCTATTATTACTATTTTTGGATGGGTATAATATATTATAATATATGGCAAATACATATATTTTACTTTATGGTTATAATATATAGCAAAATACATATGTTTTAGTTTGTGGTTAGAATTTTGTTACACTTAATCTGGTATGCTGCTGAATCTATGCATAAGACAGGATTATCTAGTAAAGAACATTTCCAGAGCAAGAAAAAAAAGAGTGAATAAATGATCGAATTTAACTATCTTGCTTGTTTTTGGTGATTCATGGATTGACTTACTGATTGCAATACTTGTTGAAAATTCTTTGGAATTATCAACAACTCTCAATGTATTTCATAAAAAAAGCCCTCACAAGACAGAAGAGTGATTACTTCATTTTTTCAGTGCTGTGATCTCCTGATAAAGTAGTCCCAGGTGCCATCCACTCTCCAACCCCCCCCCCCCAAACAAAAAACAACAACAATATATATATATATATATATATATACATCCACCTTTCTTGTCCAGCTCCTTGCAACTTGACATAATAATAATAATAATTTTATTACTTCTATAGCGCATATATGATACATGAGAAGATGCTCTCGTGCGCTAGTTATTATCTGGTAAGTCCCTTTGCCAAAGGTCTACTTATTTCACTACTGTGATGTTTCCACAGACTACTGTCACCTTGGTGGTGATAGTCGTTTGTTTGTTTGAGTTGGGACCATGATACACCACGAGGTGTTTCAGGGCATAATAATAACTTGCTAAATGTTCCTATATGTTAAGGGACAGTGAAGCTGTCCCCATTTTGAATCTTGTTATCTTTGTCTTCCCAGTGCTATTTGCCTAAAATGCACCTTTGATGTGTTGTTGCTTGACTTCTTTAATATTGCTTTCTTCCTCTGGCACCAATTATTGCTATGCTCTGTTTAGCAAGATAATCAGAGCACACATACGGTGGAACTGTGTTTGGGTTTTCTTATCACCAGAAGAACAATGCAATGAAAACATGGACACTGGACATTCAATAGATCGTTTTATTTTAGACATACTTCGGGTAACTAACTGTCAAGGTAATACTATGCAGAAACTTCAGTCACTTAACAGTTAATAAAAGCATGCTCAAGAGACCCTAGTGCAAGTCAGAAGGGTAATATTTTTGCTATAAACAATCAGTTAAAGGCAAAAATTAACTGAAATAAGCTGAACTGATGCCATGCTGTTGACATCACAATGTTTCAAGAGGCACTCGCTTGAGAATAAGCTAATTTCAGCTTTGAACTTATAACAGATATTATTCTTGACCTTGCATGCACATGTTCTTTTGACCTGTATCTTTGGTGTTTGTGTCATCAAGTGATAACGACAAACAACATTGCAGCGTTGCTGGACTCTTCTTTGATATTACGATACAAAAAATAATTGCGGAAATGTAAGATGTCTACTGTCAGCAATGTTTCATCATGTGATTGCAAGAAACAAACTGCACATTGTACTCTTAATTTAAAACCAATTAGCTCAATGTATCAAAGTCTGCCAATTTGTGCCACTCAGCCTCCTTGGAGGCACAACATCTAGATGGAAAGCTATGACCATAAAACTGTCTAATATTCATCCTGCTCATCACCATAGATTTCTTGGCCAAACTCATCATTAGCATTTTCCTCTGGTGGAGCAAAGCCATCCTTTTGAAAAACAACAGAAAATTGTTTATTTTTGGTTGTTCATGAGCTAGCCCACTGCTTTATAAAGTAAAATGACTTGTAATCATCTGGGATAATTCAAGGCTTCTAGTGCAGTCAGCCAGCACCCATGTGCACTGAGAAAACCCTCAAAACCTAGCTGCCAGCCCCAAACACCCAGGTATCAGTCAAAGAAAGGAAAATGAGAAAATCATTCCTGTAAAACACCTCATGTGCATTACCAAGATACAAGTAGTGCAGAGCACTGTAGATTCAGTTTTCACTGTGGTATCAGAACACTACGATTAACTCACATGTAAAATGTGGCAAGATCAGTTTGGTTCAATCAGGCTGTTCTCACCTCAGTAGCATACAAAATGTCCAGTATTTTTTGAACCACAGGAACACCAGCAGTATCTGCCTCCTGACAATGCACTTCAATATCTCGTAATTTCCCAAAATAAAAATCTCTCTCTTTCTCTAATCCTTCCACTGATAACTGCAATTCAGTCAGCTACACACAAGAAAGAAAAATACAATGTCAGAACAACAGAAAAGTCACATACTAACACATTTTGAGTAAAATATATCATTAATAACAGCACAAAAAATCAGAACAAGTGGGCATGGATAATCTTGTTGAGCATGATGATAGTATAGACAAAGTAGACTTTTCCTTTGGCAGGAATGGAAAATGTTATCATAGTTCATGCATTTAGCTGGGCTTATATCAAGTTATGATACACTTGGGAAGTCTGGAGTTCCTGGAGGTACAATTTTGCTCCTCTCAGGCTCTCCAAACTTCAGTCATGCACAAGCAAAAACCAAACCAAACAAAACCAAGATTATTCCTAAATGCACAACAACTCAAAGCTCTTACCACTGTGTTGTACATACTCTTTTTTTTTACCTTCAAGACAGAACTACCACCCGTGTTCCTTTATGCTTTGCCTACCCAAATATTATAGAATAAACT
Organism: Astreopora myriophthalma; assembly: GCA_014634185.1. NCBI lineage: Eukaryota > Metazoa > Cnidaria > Anthozoa > Scleractinia > Acroporidae > Astreopora > Astreopora myriophthalma. The sequence continues at coordinate 501,259 of BLFK01000297.1, forward strand.
AAAATTTTATAAGAATCCCTTCCCTCACATATGGTACACTCAATCACCACTACAACTCTTAAATGTTAAAGTTTTATGAACTTGTATTCAACACACATGTCTTGAGACCTATGTTTTGCTGCAAGAAAATGTGTTTCTGAAAAAGTCAACTTAACCTTGTTATCAAGTTCTCGTATTTGTTCATCTTTCTGTGACAATGCAGCAGAAGCGCCAGCTGCTCCCCCAGTAGAGCGTACTGCTTGCTGAACTGGTCGGCTTAGTCCTTGGGTACCACCGCCCCGCTGAATTCCCCCAGCAGACCTTGCTGGCCCACCGACTGGTCTTGGAGCATTTGCTGACCTGGATGGTCCTGTACTTTTTGCTTCCCATGAAATAAATAAGAAATTATTTATATCTACACCTGCGACAAGGTAACTCATTTATTTACTCCAAAGGTTTCACATTCTGTTAATACCTCACTTAATCCATTTTACAAGACAACGGCAAATCATTATGCAGTTTTGGGGGTCAGTGCTTACCCACAGCTGGCATTGGTCTGCTAAGTTGTCCAGATCCTTTCCTTGGGAAAGCATTTTGTGGAGTATCCGTTTTCCCATGCCGTGCTCTGACAGGGTCATATTCAGGGTCAGGCCCTTGGTAGTTTGCATCAAAGAACCTCTTGAACCACTGCACAAACTCAAAGTTGTCCTGGAATTTCCCTTTCACAAGTTTTTCAACTGGGATTGTCTTAATAAAAAATAAAAAAAAGATTGATCACAGAATCAAATACTGTTAAATAAGAGCCAAACCTCTATTATTTATTAGCCTCTCTAACCATGCTGGAAATCTCTCATTTTCTGACCTGTTGTCTTGAAAAATAACTTGCTTACCAACATTAGGATATCATATATGAGGCATTGCTGTGTGTGAGTGCTCTTGACATCAGATCTGAGGGTCACTGTTTTGGGGCCTATACTAATAGGCTTGGTTCCTATGGCAATGAACCATTATTTGTAGCAACATTTCCTCACCAAGCTGAATCAATAAGTACAAGCAACACAATGCTGGAGGTGCCCTCGATTGCTAAACGCAATATTACATTCTCGTACAGTGATGTTTGGCAATGTGATCCTCTCATGATAATCCATCAAAATGGGCAGTTTGCAAGAAAATTTTGAAATGGGGAAATGCAATCCACTTAGTGTAGTTACATGTTAACTGTAAAATAACCAATAACCCTTACTTGAACTGATTCATCTGATGATAGTTAACAGAAATAAACAGCTACTTTTGGCCAAGGTAAGTTACAATTGCTGATAATGTTTCGTCCAACCTTTGCATTTCAGTAACAGAGATTGAAATCACTTGTTGATATTTGATTTCATTGACTGATCGAAGATGTCAAATTTTAGTAAAATATGCAAATCCCTAGTTGATGTTGCGTTCAATCTTTGCGTTTCGTTGAGTGATCAAAGATGTCAAATTTCAGTGATATGGAAATCCCCTGTCGATGCTGTGTTCAACCTTTGCATTTTCAAATGGGTTGCAGTGAAATAAAATGCACAACATTTTAAGAATGCATAGTTTTTATTTTTACATCCTAACACTAGTAACATTAAATTCTAAAATGCCATTTTACACCTTACCTTAACCGATACAACTAGAATTAAAATTATTTACAGTGGCCACTAAAATCTGAATTCAGACCTAATCTTTAGCAATATATAACTAGAAGTAAAACTATAGGAAACCTAAGTACAGACTGTAACTAATTTTCCTAGATGACCTAAATTCTTTTAGTATTTACATGTTTCTTTAATGCGCACGGACCATAGCAAGCAGTCGATACGTTGCGACAATGCACATCCTTCGGATAAACAACACTACACGTTTTATTACAGTAACTACTGGAATGAAAAACTCACGTCACCCTTTTATCAACAAAGAAGGTGGTGAGTGAGATCACTTAAGACTTGCTGTAAACAGTCGAAACCCTTTGATCTATACGTTTTAATCCATCATAAGACGATAATTATAGTAGCGTAATTCCATAAGGGTATCAATTATTTTGGTCTCACTTTATGAGATAATCATTCTTATCAGTTTAACTACCATCGGGCGAATCACCTTTAGTTCCGAGTGAATTGCCATTGGGCGAATCGACTTCCGGGTGAATTGACCAGATTCCATATTTTCCAATAATTATATGGCTCATTAGTTACTTTCAACACCAATGAAGATAGAAAATTATTCTACTTTTATTCAATCTCTGTAGAAAAAAAGCAAGGGCTAAATGGTCTGTAAAGCTAAATAACTTTTGTAGTTAACGTAAGGCCTAATAAATTGATTCAATATTTTAATCCAAACTAACAATAATTTTATCTATAACATTGACGTTTAAGTTACGAATGTGACAGCCATAATTTGTCAGACAATGCCGTAATCATTAATTTTGCTTGTTAGCTTACGATTTGCACAGAACTATCTGTTAATAGGCTAGTGTACGTAAAATACTCTGATGTGGCAACTTGCAAATTATCAAATGTCTTGTATCAACATAACATTCCTGTCCCGAGTTAAGAAGGTGAAAATGAACTGATTGGTCTCTTGTCTTACCTTGTCTACGCCGGCAGCTTTGAAAGCTTTCTGTAATATCTTCCAGTTTGTTATGTACTCGTGTTCCTGCTGTGACGCAAACTTGACTTTGGACAAGTTAACACAGTCTTCAAACAATCAAAATTAAAAGAATGACATGTAAGTAAATGAGGGCAAGTTTGGAATATAACTGGACCTAATAGTTGTATTTTTGGGTTCGACTGTGATATTCCCATTCATCTTACATGGACGAACTTCACATTTTGAATATCATATGTTTTCCAACATAAACGTACCCATAAATAACATGTCCATAAACTGACAATAGGCAGCACCTATAGATCAAACAAAACAGATGTAACTATCACAATATGATCTAAAATCGAAGACCAACTCAATCAATCGAACGTTAAAGGCCAATCCAACTGGGAACCGCCATAAATTCCCATAAATATACCCTTGTACTAACCTGAACATAATTGCTCAATTTTAGTGTATTTAAGCTGCAAACTTTCGTTGATCCACTGAAGCATTTCATGTCGGCTAAGGTTGTCTGTCGTACAACTTGTGCTATGCACGTTGATCGCCATTTTCGATGAAAAGATGGAAGCAGCGAATCGGCTACTTCAGACCAGGTTCAAATGGTCGGCTTTCGGAATACGAAGGCCGATTGGTTCCCAGTCTCTTAAACTGGGACACTCAGTGCCTGATACACAACAATCTGGATGGTCAACGCCTTACTTCCGCAAACCACAGGCAGCCCAGACGTGGCTGTTTTCAAATGGCAGTCTAACCGGTGATTAAAAAGACCTCAATTTGCAAAACACAGACCGCCTACCTTATGCCAAATGTTTTCTTGGTTGTACTGACCGGTTTATATAATGTTTTCTCACTTTTCATCTTCGTAGCATTCTGTATAAACCAGGAGTATTACAGAATGCTGCACTTGAACCTCTCTAATGCGGACACTAAAGGGACAGACCAAAGTGTCCGCATTAGAGAGGTGTCCGTATTATAGAGGTCACCAAGATTGCATCATTTTTAAGACTCCACTGGCAGTTTTAAGTGTTCAGTAACGAAAAATAGGCCCAGTGTATCTAAACTGACTAATATACGGTATTCAGACACATTTATTTTTTACACCTCAGTTACAGTACATACTGCATACCAATCGGTTATTTGAAACGAAAGGAACTACGTACAACGCAATGCTTCAGTCCAGTTCTGAAAAACGTCTTTCCGTAGTTAACAAGTGCAGCGAACAGTAACTGGAGTAATTTTTTTAATCTTTATGTCCTGTAATCATTCTAATCATTCAAGCTTTAAAATAGTCTGTAATGTTCTTCTGGACGGCTTTCGCGAGTCGTTGTTTAATATTCAGCGACTGGGCTTTTGAAGTCACCTTGCATAGCTCCTCAGATAAATGGGATTCACCCTGTGCAGTAAAAAAAGTTCCATGCCAATATATTTTCACTGGGCCGGACAAACTACTTGAACGTTTGAAAGAATGTTTAGATCTAACAGAGAATCAAGTACAGTACATACAGTAAAGTACATAGTTTATGCGAATCAGTTATTTGAAACCAAAGGAACTGCGTACAACGCAATGCTTCACCTAAAAAGGTACTAATAAAAGAACAATTTTCAAAACTCCAGTTGAAGATCAGTGAATAAAACGTTGCCTAATCACAAACTCGTGCACAAAACTATATGTCAACACCGGATCACCAGAGAATCCGTAATAAAGAGGTTAAGTTTATATGATTTCGCTCTCTAGGGCCGAGAATTAGTGTCCGTTGTCCGTATTAGAGAGGGTCCGTATTATAGATTTTTTTTTAGAAAATGAGTGAGAATTTTTTCGGGACAAAGGGGAATGTCCGTTATAGAGAGAGGTGTCCGTATTAGAGAGGTGTCCGTAAAGAGAGGTTCGACTGTATCACGTAAAATCGCCGAAATAATACTTGCCGTCTACCCAAACAACTTGATCGCGCGCGCACCTGTCTTCCTAAAGTTTCTGGCGTGGGCAGTTGAGCGCGTTCCGCAAATTGCACATCGCAGAATATTATGGTATTTGTCAGTCGGTTTATAATAAAAGGCCTCTCCACCCGAAAGGACCCATACACTCATTCCCGTGCTCAAGAAACAAGATATTTTCAGCAGCAGAAACGTTCTACTTCCTGCTTAGATAAGGCTGGGTGCTGACGGGCGCAACAACTCCCAACATTGTAGGTCCAAGAATTTTGGTACGATCAAATGTATGTTTAACACGGGCAAACATATGAGTGCGACAGTTATATGAATAGTCAGCATACCAAAAGTTATAGACATAATCCAACGAAAAATAATTTAATTTACGTGTTCAATTCACGAGTTTGCTGACAGAGCACTTTGATCTTTTTTAGTTTAAACACCGTTGATTCCAATTCAGCAAACTGCATTATTCACGAAAATATTTGGAAACCGTAAACTAGCAGTTTTAACTGACGTTTCCGTGGACGTCGCCGTAGTAGATGCTAAGGTCCTTAAACTCCCTAACATTGCAGCTCAAACAACAAGAATTATAACACAGCAAGTAAAGTCCCAATGATGCACGCTGATGACGTCAGCAAATAAATGCCTCACGGAAAAAAAAATCCCGCGAGTGACTTCAGCAGTTTGTATTTATATAAAACATGGCAACAAACGAAACAGCTGATGAGGGAGATCTGCCTACTTTTTCTTTGGGATTGGAGTTTTTAACTCGGCGACTAGATTTCAGCTCTTGTCGAAAGCGTTCGACGCCGTACATCACAATCTTTTATCGTCTAAACTTGCAGCGGTCATGCCTGTTAATTGGTTCAAATCGTACCTCTTCAGCGGGAAACAAAGAACTGCGATAGCCAATTGTTTGTCATCAACCAACTAACGGGGTTACACAATGATATGACAAACGAACGAACAGAAACAAAATGCGAACTTGTTATGTTGTCAAAAACTATCACTGCTAACTGGAATATTAACTAGTTGTGGTCCTCCCAACGGAGAGACCCTAATTACGACTTATTCTTCTGCTCTTTCTTCTTTTCAACAATAGATCTATCACGGACTGGAAGTAATCTTGATTTGAAGGCACATACTAATTTACTCCCATGTGGCATATTGGTACACAAGGGCAGTTGCGCGTGCGCATACTAAATACCTAAAGAAAAACATGCAGAAGCGGTAGCGGTACCTCTGGACATTTAAGCCTGAGCGGTGTACCATGACGAGTCTCCCCGAGATTTCGGCCCGCGGATCGCTTTTACTTGTCACTTTCGGATACCTATCCCCGATAGGCAGTGAGGGAGAGAAATGTCGGCCCCTAGACCATACGTGACAGATCCCTTACGTACTCGCAGCTCAGCTCCTTCTGCTTTATACTATGATTTGGAGCGATATATATTTGCGACTATAGTTGTCATGTCTTCCATATGGTAAGGATATTTTTTGGTACTAATTTGTAATACACGGAGTTGGCGCATGCGCATTTGCTAAGCGTGACAAAACAGCAAAAGGAACCACGCATTTTCCGGTAAAACTTTAAAACGCTGTCGCTTTTTCAAACATATTTTGTTTGTTTTATTGTTTGAATTCCGCGCGAACAAACGAGGACAATAATTTAGCATATACAATGACATTAACGTGTCTGGTTGGACAGGGGATGGACAAAAGAACTAAAAAGTTATTCAAAAAGAGCAATAGCTCCTAATGAACTAGTGTGAAAAGTTAGAAAATGTTTGGTGCCTTCAGGGACTCTCCTGGACATTGATAAGCATCTGTTCAAAAAGGTTGTTGTGAAAGAACAGCAACATGTAAAATCGCTATGGAGATGTCGAACGTCCACATTTCGTTTCGTTTTGTTTTCCTTTAGTTGAGTTTATTCCGGTGTTAAAAAAATGCAGTTTAGTCGATTGAGAATGAAGATTGTTTAGACCTAACAGAGAATCCAGCTGTCCGTAAAGTACATACTTTATACGAATCAGTTATTTGAAACGAAAGGAACTACGTACAACGCAATGCTTCACCTAAAAAGGTACTAATAAAAGTACAATTTCTGCAATTTTCAAAACTCCAGTTGAAGATCGGTAAATAAAACGTTGATGCTTGCGTAATCACAAACTCGTGCACACTTTATGTGAACTAACATGTCAACACCGGATCACCAGAGTGTCCGTAATAAAGAGGTTAATTTTATATGACTTCGCCCTCTGGGGCCGAGATTTAGTGTCCGTTGTCCGTATTAGAGAGGGTCCGTATTATAGAGGTTTTTTTTTTTTAGAAAAGGGGTGAGAGTTTTTTGGGACAAAGGGGAATGTCCGTTATAGAGAGGTTCGACTGTACCTCCTTTCGCGCGCTCCTCCTCGCGCCCAGACTTCGCACGGTCATTCTTCCGTCAGCCAACTGTGCTCGAAAGACTAAACCGGCGAAAGAGGGACTGCTCATTGTCTCAAATGGCAGCAAAGGTTACGTACTTGGCCATTTGTGCATGAACAGATCAAATGCTCAAAAGAGAAAAACCAAACAAGAAAAAAGCCAGAGGGTGTCCTCTAGAGACGCGGGCGTTGTCTTGAGTGCTGTATGGACGACATTTTTGGGCGTTACAAAAGAGACTTTTATGATGTCACGGTGGACTAGTCTGATGGCGTGACCATAATCAAAAGCGTGACGTTAAGAGAGAATTCGTGGTGATATGTTAGTGGTCAAGGGGGAGAAAACACGAGGGTTTTGCCGATATTTCCTTAAATCATAACCGCCAGCATTTCAGCGAACAATCTCTTCCCCCTTGTTGCTTAAATGCATTGTGGCAAGGTTTGTCTAAAAGCCGTCGGCAAGAAGGTACGAGTTACAATTACTGTAATATTTTAAATGGTACGCATAGATGTATCCACATCATGATGGCGGTGAGTCAACACAGCAGACCGAGTTAAAAAAAAAGATAGCAAGATGATGAGTAGCGTTCTCCAAAAGTTCCGCCATCACTTTCAATTCACATTATCATAGCCGCCAGCATTTCAGCGAACAATCTCTTCCCCCTTGTTGCTTAAATGCATTGTGGCAAGGTTTGTCTAAAAGCCGTCGGCAAGAAGGTACGAGTTACAATTACTGTATTATTTTAAATGGTACGCATAGATGTATCCACATCATGATGGCGGCGAGTCAACATAGCAGACCGAGTTTAAAAAAAGATAGCAAGATGATGAGTAGCGTACTCCAAAAGTTCCGCCATCACTTTCGATTCACATTTCCACCGCTCCTCTTGGGCATTTAAAAGGATGGTTTTATCGGCTATTATCTGCCGAATGGGGTCGAATGATCGACTGATGGATGGAACAGATTCGTCTTCACACGGGGCTGTAAAAACTTGTATTTTTCTCATCATAACCTAAATTTCGGCGTTCTTGACAACTAAATTTATTGATTGCGTGACGTTTCAGTGTTTCATTTTTAAAATCGCCCTGTGTGGACGGACCCTTCTTGAATTGGGTCATCATCGGCTCCCTCTCCAGCCACGAAGATGGGGAATCATTGGAAATGGATTTTATGTGCGTCCATTTAGCCTTTGCCGTTATGATTTCTGATGGTCGAACGGGGAATTAGAGGCCCCATCATCATCATTATCATCATTGTTCATAGCCTTTGGCCGCCGTAGGTGCATTCGAAGGGACCGGAGCAGTTTCCCCCATTCCTTTCGGCACTGCGCTCTTCTCACAACAACGATATCTTGTCAGTTCCCTTTAACATCGTGCAATACGATTTTAAACAATTTTGATCGTTGATTTTCCTCATTTGTTTCCGTTAGCTGTTATGAACAGAAAGTGCTGGAGGTATTTGCACGTCTGTTACAGGGCCAACTTGCCGTTGTCTATTGTCTTGTGCATTGCTGTCATAGCTACAGGAGAGGTTGGTTGTTTCTGCTGGGCTTTCTTCACATGGCGGATTCCTGTAACCAGCCGCGACTCGTTAAATCTTCTTCTAGTCGCTGACTCGCAGATCCAGGTGGGTTATTTTCAGAAGAGGTTTTTTTTTTCTTGCGAAAAATCATATTTCCCATGATCAACCGCTGCAAGACAGGGATAGCTCTGTTTTGATTGGCTCTTTCAACTGCCAGCATGCAAAACCTCCCAAGGGAGGCGTTCTAAAAATAAATCTACTCGGAAAGGGGTTGACTCCAAGGCCGCCAAGTATCGGAGATAGAGGCTCGCTACTTATAGGCTCCTGCCTTAACCACTAACAGATCCTTGGGTGGGATTGGATCCACAACTTAGAGGCTGAAATTACGGCGCATCTTTCTCGGTGTAACTTGTGAAACTTTCTATGCTATGTCGAGTTTCTCTTGCCCTGTTGTTCATCCTGCGTTGAGGAGTTTAATTGACGTGTACGGAGTGACATTTACCAGTTGTATTGGACCATTTGGATCTTGTTTGTTTTTATTTTTTCCTTTATACTAGAGCAGCATGGAGTAGAATCCCATGTCTACCTTGAAAGAGGCAGCAAAATTTGATTTAGCACGAGAGAGAAGCGGTGTTGCTTGGCTTAGCCCTTAAATTTGGACTTTGAATTAATTGGATGAGGTCATAAAACTTAGCCGACTGGGCATCAATCAAAAAGTGCCCTATGAATTTTAAATACCGTATTAAGTCAGCATTATCCCCTTGAACTTTAAAAAATAAAACAATCGACTGCTAGCGATTCTGCGTTGTTTCGATACAGGGCTATAGGAATGAACCCCCAGGGATCATGGGATACATAAGCCGCCTAGACGCTGACTGGTATCTATGGAAGGTCTTCTGGCTAGCGATGACAGCATTCAGGCCTGATGCAGTCATTCATCTTGGTAAGATAATCTCTTCAAGTTGTCATACTATTATGACGGACATAGCCCAAAAAGGGCCAGTTCTTACCAGGAAATTTTGACATAGTTGTTGCAACCGTGTCCAGTTTTGATGCCGGCTCCTTCGTTGTGCGCTAGGTTGGGCGCGCACCCCGCGAACAATCGTTCTAGCCAACTGTTTCTGTAACACAAACGCTGTGTTTGTTCAGGTGACATCTTTGATGAAGGAAACATTGCCACTGATAAGGAATTTCTACAGTACAAGGTATCGTCATGGCGGTATTTAAACTTCTTTCCTGTAGCTGTTCAGTTAAAGTTTATTGTAACAGGTTTATAGTGATGATTACGCGAGGTCAAGCACTAGTACTTTGTTAGATTCCTTTTCATAGGCCAGACATGACAGAATCTTCAATGTTCCTGCTGGGGTTTCCAAGATACATGTTGCAGGCGATAATGATGTCGGCGGTGAAGGGGTGGACAGGATAACACAAAAACTCGTCTCCAGATTCTCACACCACTTTGGTTCTGTTAACGAAGTCATTGACCTCAAGTCCTTTCAGATTGTCAAGGTTGGTCCTTTTTTATACCTTTGTATCCTCGGCAAACAGTTGCTACACGATGTCAACGCTCCGCCGCTGCGCAACTCTGTTCATTACAAATCGCCACAAATTGTCGCACGTAAGATTCACTACAACTGATGTAGTGCCGTCGCAAATCGCCGCGTGCAAAATTAAATGTTACAACAGAGCTCGCAATTCCGCGCAGTCAATTTCTGTAGGTGCGAACAAGCATCATAATCTTGCTTTTAACGTAAGCAAACTCTACTTCTTTGTTGCTTTTAATACAGCGAACGACTTAATTTGGCTTTGTGGAGGACATAAACACTTTCTACTATGAATTTTTCATTCTCTATCTTAATTTAAACGCCGTTCGTACTAATTTAGGTTCTGGATCGTTTCAGTGCTCAAATTATACACGTCGAACAAACTAGAGTAACTTCGGCACGCATATTTTTAAGTGAAACGTTTAGCAGAAGGCGGCAGACGCGCAAGTCATGTGTCGTCTCACTATGATACTATAAGGTCTATTTCACATACAAATCCTATAGGTGAACTCATTAACTTTACAAAGATTAAAGCCTTACAAGGAAGAGTGGACAGTTCAGAACAAGACGCTAGCTTTCATCGAAGAGTTACCTTTAAAGCTCGAAAAGGACAGACCAGCCATCTTGATTGAACATATCACGCTGAATATGGTTCATAACAAAATAAGACGTAAGGTGAGACAAACGTGGACAAAACCATATGGAGTATACATTTCAGTTGTGTGTAAAAAATAATAACTTTCCCGTTGAATAAATCAAGCGATGAGCTTCTAAAGAAACTGCGTGGGGGGAGATTGATTGAATTTACGACACTTAGTTAAAGTTAAAAATGAGTTAGAGACTAGTTAAAAAGTCTCGCAGTATTTTGTCAACCAATCAGAGCAAATTTTTACTTGGTCGGACCCATTGATTTGCTTCGAGGTCTGATTGGTTGATTTGACTGTTTGAGTCAGTTGTCATTGGTTGAAGTGTTTGTTTTGGCTGTAACTAAATATGAGGTCTACAATTTCCTAACACTGCCATTTGACAAATTGATCTCGAGAGCGAATTGAGCATCGAGCATGACCTCTTTTTTCATTTTACTCCTTATGAATGTCTCCATTATCTTTATTTTCTTCACTCAGGAGCCTAATAATCCGGAACGTGCAACTCCCATACTGGCGCAATGTCACGGCATTTTTACAGACCAAACTATTTTTAGACGGATTTTCAGTTGCAGTCCACACGCGTCCAAACAATTAATTATGTAAGGTTTATGACTGGCTAGCAAGGCTCCTGTGGGAGACCGAATTCGCGGGAAAATCAATCTAAAAATAGCTCGGTCTGTGAAAACGCCGTAACACAAATATATTGAAGTTGTACGCTCCGGGTCATGGGCTCCTGCTTCACTATACATGTGATTTCGTCAGATTGTCTTCTTTTCTTTGCATCATAGTTAACTGAAATTGTCCGACCAAGATATGCGTTCTCAGGACACCTTCATGAGGTCAGTCAAGTGTTACAACTTATGATAGTATCCTATGATCAGTACGCCCCTCGGGTGTTGGTGCTGGACCAGGTCTAGATCGCGTGTAATTTAATCGTGTACTAGTTAACATTGTTTGTTTCGATTTTCTTGTAAGGAGCCGTCTCCAAGTCTCTTTTATTTCATAAGCAACCTGGTTCTGACAAATCCTTTAATAGATTACACTATTTTTCTAGTCTGCTTCATTTCGACACCGGATGGGATCAGAGACCTTGACAGAATATGTTGTACCTACGTGCAGTTACCGCATGGGGACCGACAAAATGGGTGTAGCCATAGCCGTCTTAGGTAATTCCAAGAAAACCCCTTTCCTAGAAAAACAACTTGTAGCATAATCAGAGAGATCCGGTGGACACGAGGCTATCACCATTTTGAGCACATCAAAGGAATTTAGTTCACTATTTCCTCAACCCTAGAAATAATTTTCAAAGCCAGTGAGGTCTTGGTTCCCAATGATGATTGGTTACCAAGAATTATTCCTTGAAGCAACGAACGTGGAGCAATGTACGTGACTGAAAACAGATGGTTATAGTTGGTTTTCACTCACGTGACAAGCGGCCATATTGATTTACTGAAACGATAGGACATATTTACATAAAAATGGGGTTCAATTCCCCGAGGATTGTTTTGGGACACCATAACGGCCGCCATTTCTTTGTTTAGGTACACTAATATGGCCGCCATGACGTCATGTGAAAACGGTCTATTGGATGAAAGACCGATATCAGTGCCATTTCCGGATACAGTGACGAGATTTTCTTTCCGTTTCAGGTGTAAATGGCTCAATAGACTATTCTGTCCTCTCGCTGCCCTCAAGATATAAATTTTTCTACATCTACCTATCTGCTTTAGTCTATTGCATAGTAATACGGCTACCTTATTTAATAAAATTTATTGGAAGAATATATCTCAAATTTAGCAGAAGAAAGTGTTTTACTAATAAAGTTGCGACTTTGTTCTGAATGCGGAATGAGTGAGCCGTTTTCTGCCTTACTAAAAACAACAACAACAACAACAACAAAAGTTCCAAGTGCACTATCGCAAAACCTAATCAATTTATGAGGCCGATATTTTAGTAAGATCACTTCGATTCATTTGTGGACAATGTTTGGGATTTACCATTAGAAGGCGTGTGGCAGCAAGTTACAGAACCGTCACTAGACAAAAAAAAAATCGAGCATCAGCTAGTGTTGATCCCGTGAAATTTATTTATTTGCATCTGACGAAGCATTGGATTTATACAATATGTACTGGTAATGACACGCTAGGGAACTTAAGCACAGACGTTTTTGAGCCACGGACGGCAACCGGAGATTGAATTTTTCCCTTTTTGGAGCGTTTTCACGTCATCGCGGTTGTAACGTCAAGCCACAGTGATCAACAAGAGCTTTTCCTGTCCGTGGTAAGGAGCAAAACCACGCCAAAAAAGGAAACATTCGACTTCCGGTTGCCGTCCGTGGCTCACGAACGTCTGTGCTTAAGCTCCCCACTATCAGGCAGAGACAGTCATTCGAAACTGACAGCTAGGGTTTTAATTTGACAATACGTTCTTTTGCAACATTCTAAGGGGTGAGGTTACCGACCTTTCTTATGGGTAGGCGAAATTGTTTCTCGTCCCAAGTTCAACATTATGGCCTCATTTGTGAATAGCCACCAGGTTTGCCTCCGACCAGTTGGGGTTGTGAACATGTTATGTTTGACTGGAAACACATTTTTGGTAGATAGTTTAACGGGAGGTGATGTTCCCAGTCAAGGCTGCCAACCCAATCGCCAGTTTTTTAATTGCCCGTTTCGAGACCTGAGAACAGCGTAACATTACGTACTGTTTGTACAATACCATTACACAAGCTCAACCCTCTAACGGAAATGGCAATCAGGATAACTCGTTTAAACAGCGTAAACTGAGGCGTAAACTTAGTGGCGATTTAAAGGACATGGTTAATTTTAAGCAGATAATACTGGGAATGCCACAAGCATTAACATACGCAATAAGCTCATATTTTAAAGAAATCACTTTTACCTCTATGAGCACGGGATATTTTCGATATTACGTTCTGTGCAACATCTTACATACGAAGATAAAAAGTAGACGCGTTCGCTTAAATAGCAGAAAATATCATTTGTTCAAGACGGGACAGTATCGAGTACAGTTCTCATAGATACTGAGCTGCTTGGATAATCTAGCAGCTCTGGGAAAAGAGCCTAGATTACTTTTTCTCCTGACACCCAGGCGTCATTTTGTCCAATAAATGCCGCATTTTGCACCTGTGTACGCACGCTACACCTGTGCACACAACTGCGTAGTCTCTATCTTTTGTTATCACCGGATGTACGTACCCATGTTGAAATCACGGTGGAAGTAAAGCGTGCAATAAACAATTTCTATTGCATTTATAACGTAGACCAGACGGTTTCCTGCTCGGGAGAATTTCGGCTAAAAAACGAGACGAAACAAGGAAGGAAAGATTTCGTTCATTGTTTATATCAACAGTCTGGGTCAGCTACAATCCAGAGAAAAATTGAGGAGAAAAAACAATTTCATTGTAGGTGTAAAGCATCTCAGGAAATGTTGACGGTATATCAGGCTGATAGTGTTGTTATTACCTGTTGATTGTAAATTGCGACTAACAGCCACTAGACTGTGTGGAAAGCAGTAGAAAGGGGGTCGGGGGAGCGGGGGGCGGGGGTGGAGTGGAAGGGGACAAGGTGCAGTGCGCCTGTCAAGCAGGCTAGCAGCCACTAATATCTTTTTTCTTCTTGCGATGCCAGCGAGTTTCCAGCGGGTCAAATCCTCTTTGCGCATGACCCATTACGGCCCAATCAGGTGTCTTGGCCATATAATCCAGGGCAGTGAAGTTTTTACTCCCACTGCTCTCCTCATATCTATGCATCTTATAAAAGCAAATGATAAGTCAGATTATACAGCAATATAACTTATCTCTAGCATCAAAAGTAGAGAAAATTAATTAATTGATTAAAATTAAGTTAAAAATCGAGTGGCACATGTTAGATTGTTTCAGATTAAGAAATTGGTAGAATCAAGGCTTCAATTTAGAAGCATACCCACCAGTCGATGGAATGCAAGATAGTCAATCCAAGTGTACCATTCACCATTCTTCTTGAACTGCAAAATAAGCAAGATTTAGGTAAAGCAATTGAAAAACTACAACAGCGCAACAGAACTTACAATGAACTACCGTGCATCAACCTGCAGAAAACCTTCATCATATTACTAGAAACGGCAACAAATGTAATACTCTAAGGTAAATTAAATTGTAGATATTATTTGTATGTTTAAAGATGGTTCAATGTGATTCTACAATTTTCAACGTGTATTTTATATCACGTTTAATTTACGTATTAAATTTTGAGGTATGAGCCATCCCAAATTAGTAGGCCCCTTTTGGGATAGCCAGCTAGTGGTTTTGACAACAATGCTTTAACCTCTCAAACTGAACACCTTATACCGAATACCAACAACCTGAATAAAGAGCAAGAACAAATTAAGTTTATGCACGCACATCTGCAATACAAGGCAGTGACAACAAATCATTCAAGTCATATTTTTGTGTCTACATCATGTTGAATTTAGAGCCTGCAGTACTGGACAAAGGTGAATGAAATCTCACCTTTTTGTGGGCAATAAGAAGACAATTGGAATGCTCATGCTCACATGCAATCTCATAACCAGGAAGTAAATCTGCAAGCTGTTGAACAAAGCCTATAACCTGAGGAATAAAAAAACCCACCCATTCCATTCTTGTAAATAATTCAGCACAAGGCTAAACTGATTCATCACTTGACACTCAGTCAACTTGTTAATCTCAATTTGCTTTGATCTTAAAGAAAAAAAGGTGAGGGAATTTCACTTGTTGGTATATAAATACCTCTTCATGCCATGGTACATTCTCCATTGTTAAAGTTGATGCCTTTGACTCTCCACAATATGTGACACCCTGTGAAAGAAACATAGAATTGCAACAAAAAATATAAACCACCACAAGGGGCAACATTTCTACAGCTGGAAAATGATTAAGCTGCCAGACAACCACTGCTTTCCCCGTGGTTCTTTAAGCAAGAGGAATACTTCACATTACTTCCTTGGCCAGATGACTCCAAAACTATAACCTGTCTAACACATGACACCTATCAAGTTGCACTTCGTTCTCTCTCATGTTTCATTGATTGGTTGCAAGTTATGATCACTAGCTGAGATTGGCCAGTGAAAATTCTCACCTTCACTTCAATGAAGTCTGGTTTTCCAATAGACACCAAATCAGCATAGTTTCGTAGTTCTTCAATATTCCATGATTTGACCAAAGTCAGACGATACACAGTTCTCTGTCCCTGGAACAATTCAAAATGTCATAATCAAATGTACAGGATAAAAATTGTTAAGCAAAACGGCTCTAACCTTCTCTGATAAAGCCTTCAGACTATCCAGAAACCGCGTCCAGAAATCTCTGAAGAGCGGTCTGTCAATTTTCTTGAGACTTTCTTTTGTACTGGCATCTACACTCACATACAACTGAGTGACGGGAATGAGATTTCTAAAACAATAGAGAGAAGGACCATGTCTCAACAAAATCATCATTTACACCCACAAACACAAAACTAATAAAGTAGATAAGAAGGTAAAAAAGGTAAGTACATAAGGTACGTGAATAAGGTAGGTACCAGATAGTAGTATTAATAGTATTTACCAATTCTTGTGTTTTGAACAGTAATAAGCTACAAATGAGTTAACAATACCAAGCTAGCATTAAATGTAGGTCGACAGGAATTTTTTCATCATTGTTTGCCTAAGTAAACACAAAGAACTACTTGTTAATTCTTCATCCAGGTTATTCCAAACAGACGGACCAGATCTCTCCATGTCAGTTAAATTTACCGTAATTAGTTCTAACATGACCAATATAATAAAATTATTTTGATGCTAGCCTGGTATTATAATTGTGTTTAGATGATATATGTGAAAAAGTTAATTTTGGAGAACTACAAACTCCAGCAAGTAAGCTTACCTGATGGCATCTGGAAACTGTGCATTAGTGACAAGAAACGAAGAAATTTCATGTCCGTGGAGAATTTTGACCAACTCATTTATCCTTGGATACATAATGGGCTCACCTGTAACACAACAATTAAAGCTCTTCAGCAAAATTACTTCTTCAATTTAATTTCACTGAAATTTGTGTGCACCACTTTAGCACAGATGTACATCTGTCCCCACTTAAATAGTAATATTGCTTACCTACGAGGGAGAGTGCACAATGTCTTATGTTCATTCCTTCTTCAAATCTCTCAGGCTTAACACCAGGAACACCTGAAAATGAAGACTTAGTTAACTTTTCTGTAAGAAAAAGATGACAACATCTGTTACATTCATCATTAATATAATTCTTTAAGGCATTGCCAGAAATGGTCAAATCAGCTAACTTATATGATGATGAGGATGATTTTAAATAGTGCTGGCAATGCGATGAGCTAGATATAGCAGTTGGCAACCAAGATCACTTGATCACTTCCCTGCTCGATTCCTGTAAAACGTTTCTTATGCTATCTGCTTTGCACACAGAGTTAGTTTCAGGCCGACGTCACCCAACACTCTTCATCAACATCCCCATGCAGGAAAAAGAAAATCAAGGAAAGTCAGGCAAAAATGCCACTATGTATTTTATTTGTTAATCCATCCCTCTCAGCCTTAGGCTCGACTTCCAGCCGCTGTTCGGGAATCGAGCCCGCGCTCCTCCCCCGAACGTAGACCGGACACGAGAGAGCGGCGGAAATCGAGCCTATCTCAGCCTTTGACCGTGATTCAAAATACCTCTAAACTGCTTTATCATGTTGCAGTGATTTTCCATTGCACCACTGACAATTGTGTCTGGATCATCCATCTTCCACTTCCATTCTGTTCCAACAGGATTTGTGTGATGTCTAAAACAATGAAAACATTACTAAGCCATATTTATCTTGATGCAAGCCCATCATTTTTTTATTAGTTTACTTATTCTGTGCTGCAGATGTTTGTTGTACACTCTGGAACTTTCTGTAACACAGTGGTTACAACACAAGGGTAAACACCGAGTCTTGTAACCACTGACACACAGAAATCAAGTGTTATAGGTAAACCAATTTAAAGATGCAGAGTTAAGACTAAGGTTGCTACACAGTAGGAGACTCATGAATAGCTTGAGGAAATTTTGCCCTCACTTGACAGATACAACACTCTTATATTCTCATCAACAGCTCACCAACTTAACCGTTAATATAAATGTTAAGTAAATATTCATGTACCATGAAATTAACAGGTTATATGTGGTGATGAGTTACCGTTCAATTACCTCCAACAGAAGACACACTTGTTGGCACAGGCTAAGCTAGGTGTGGTCTCCATACAGCGATGACTTTCAATCCCATAAAAGGTATGTTTGTAGCAACCACCACGACCCCGTAACATTGACTATAACACAGGAACAAAGGTGAACTTCAAATCCAACTTGAACCAACAAGAATGTTGTCAAATACACCATGAGATTAATTCTTTCATTATTTAAAGACTTACAGTCAACTAAACCACACCTTAGTCCATCTGCAAAGTTTAACCCCAGAGTGAGTGCCGATCAATCGATAACCTGAGGAAAATAAAGGTACATGTAAAAAAAGAAGGAAGAGAATATCCTTTGGATATTAGTGGTTTACAACGTTTTGTTTGCTTTAAATACATTTCCAATATGCCACACCCAAAACTAATGATAGTTCACTGTACTTAATGTACTTTCCTGTGGTTAGTCTTTGCTTGCATTTTGGGTTTATTACTCTCAAGAACTAATAACTGGGTAATACCTTGCTTTGTCAAGGCTTTCTCTAGTGCTGGGGTTATCATCTCTTTTGGCGCCACAACTTTCTTTTTACCTTGGTAAAAATAAGAGATGTTACACTTATATATCTGGCTTATACTTCACAAGTGTACCCCACATTTCGTTGAAACTGGGGCAACAAGTGATAACAAGATACAACTCCACAATAAAGAAAAAAGTGGGATCACTGTACCTATCACTGTCTTTGGACCATAGTGTTGTACAGAATGTTTTTCTTCCTAGTAGAAGTAGAAGAGAAGTTGAATTATGGGCCTAATAAAGCAATTTCGTTATGTGTCATCTTCCTTAAGTCCTTGTATTTAGTGATGATGTTCTTGTGCCTAATGAGGATTTGATGAAATTGGTTTGAATTGCCACTAATGAAAAAGGTGGATGGGATTTTTTAAGCCCTCCCTCATTGAGACAGGTAAACACATTTATTTTACCTTGGCTTTTTTCATTGAGTTCATCAGTGGACCTAACTCCTCCAAGTCTAACAAGCCATCCTTTGTCTTTTGCTCATTATCTTCACCAGACGATTCTTCACTGGTACTCTCATACAAAATCTTAAACAAAAACAGTCAACCTGTTATCTTTGTTTTTCTCTTACGACTATCACAAATCAATCAATCTCAAAACATAGGATGAGGTTGCCCTCTGTACCCTAGCCATGTATAACATGCATGACAATGAGTAACAGTACAATAACAAAAAGTAAATAAATTCATTTTGTGCAAGCCATGATTTCAAATATATCGAGATGCCTGGAGGCATTCAAGTCGAATGGCAACAGCCACCATCTTCTTTACAACTTTTATACATAAAAATAAACTTAAGCTTCAATGCTTCGTAAATACTCAAAACACTCCTAGAAACAGTGTTGGTGCAAAAAATGATACTGTATCTCAAACGAGAGGGTCAATCAAAGCTTGAAGGTGAAGCATGAGAAGTTGTTCTCAACAAATACCTTCCCTCTATTTATGGGTATAGGCTCCAGTACAATGAAGACTATGAGCAATCCCTTTTTAAAAGTCTTATTAAAATGTCAGACAGTTGATAGTGATGTGAACGGTAGAACTCTCGTGGTTTGTACTGAAGTGGTAACTGAATTATGGGGACACCCTATGACTGTATCACATTACATAGTAACTAAATTAGGGGGACACTTCATGACTGTATTACATTAAGTAGTAACTTTATTAGGGTACACTCCATGACTGTATAACATGAAGTAGTAATTGAGGTAAGTGACACTTCATGCATGTATTACATGATACAATGAAGTGGGTACTTCTTCATGTAGTACATGCATGTGGTGTCTCTAACTCAATTACCAATAATTTAACAGTTTGATATTATGTGCCAGTTAAATTACAATGTGATCTACGAGGCTTGAACAAATTGGAGATATAGCAGGGGCCCATTTTCCTAAAAGTGCATATGTAGTCTACAGGGTTTCTCTGGTTTTTGTTTGTTCACAAAAGGTAGATTGCTGTACATTTTGTGTGTACAAACAACGTTTTTAGTATTCCACCATGATTTTGCCCTGAAATTGTGGTTTAAACTTGTTGCTTGAGCCACACCCTCTGGAGATGACTGAGTGTCTGGGGTGAAAGATGAGTCTTGCATTAGTTGAGGCCAAGTTGTGACATCAGATCGGGTATGGAGCATTTTTCCTGGAAAAAATTTGCCCTACATCATTGGTTTCTTGACCAAGTCTATAAATTCCTGAAGTGACGCCACAACTCAGTCTTGACCAAGACTCCCCAAACATGCAGTCAACTTCAAATTGTGTGGCTGTTGTAGTTACAAATTTTTCATTGGTAATTCTTTTAACCAGGTACATATTTTTTTCAACCAGGTATTTTTGCCATTGCTGTGGTCTTAACAGACTGTTTAAAAACAGATTTTGCTTACTTTTCTTTCCTTTTTTCCCTACTTTTCTATCTTTTTTCCGGTCTGTTCCCTTATCTCTATCTTGTACCTTTATTATGAACCCAACTCACCAGGATGTGAGAAAGAAGAACCTTACCTTTCACTGGTTTGAACCAGCTATCTTTCAGATTAAGAGTCTGCTTTCATATCCAATAGACCACACAGGACAACTTGCAAATACCCTCATTTTAGTCCCAGACTCAACTCAACCAATGCTTAATTTATGCCAAATGAGAACATACATGCTGTGTACTGGTGGTATCCACAAACCGTAACTTAAAGTCTAACCATTTCAAATCAGTGCTTGGGCTTAACCATTAATCCTTGCCACAGAATGATATAAAACTAACTATAGTCACATAAAATAACTGGTTATAAAGATAACATTAACTAGTCAAAATTAAAATGAACTATAATTAAAAATTACTTGCAACATGGCTCTTGTGGGAATTTTAGGGTGCTATTTTTGGGCAATATTTGTATCTTACCTCATGAGCTTGGAGTTCATTTTCCTCAGGGACTCCCTGATGCTGACAACTGGCTTCTTTGGCAAGTTGGGATGTAACAGCACTGTGGCAGCCTCCTTCCCTTAATTTCTCTCTCCTTCCTTTGATGTGTAAAAGGAATTTTTTACTCCAAAACTTGAAGTCATTCTCTGTACCTGAAATAAATATGCATGTCTAAGCAACAAGGTGAGTAATGCCACAATGTGCATTAACTACTAATACTAATGATAATAACAATAACCATGACAATAACAATAACAGTAACAATAACAACAACAACGATAATAATAAAATTATCTTTACAATATATCGCTTATGGTGTTTACCTCCACGTTTGCTGTTGATCAGATTTTCATCTCCAACTCCTAAAGAAAACACTCTTCTTGCACTAAGCATCTCAAGCCTGCTGTCCAAATTTCTTGCAACCTAAACAGGTGTATGGATTGCAAAGTTACTACATATGGAACGATAACAATAACCATGACAATGACAATAGACTTCATTTTTATTTGAAAAAAAAAAAAAATTCCAGGATGATGTGAAGTACATCTTAGATTTGTAATTAATGGGTACCAACCATATTAAAATTGTCTTCATAAAGAGAATTCCCAAGGCCAAACACGGCATAATTCAAATCTTGTAGGAGAGACTTTTGCACACGAAAATCATTTGAAGCCTCTTCCAGCCACTTGCAAAACCACTTGGCACTTTCTGGGGGCTTTCCATCAACATATGTGCTGATAATAAACACACATGTGCTTGCCTACAAATGGAAATAGAAATGCCTCTTTGTCAGTATTTTGGACCTAGATCTATTTCTTAAAGGTGCCTACACTTTTGCTTTGTGTTGGGATCTTGTTATAATACATGTCTGTTATGTTTGACCACCTAGGCTGGTCCTAAAGTTGTAAGCATCAAATGTTTGTTAAGCAAGTCTAGTCAACAATGCCAAGCACATTTCTTTCAGCTTCTTATCAGCAGCTCTATCTATGATCAATGCACTCAATAATGGGAACATCACTCACTACCTCCTCAGAGAGTCTGTCTTCTGGTTCATAATTCTTTAAATCCACAACCTCACCACTCATCCCCAACTTCTCTGTTTCAACTTGTAGAGACTCTGCCAGGGTCTATATGAATGCCAAAGGTCAGTTTGCAGAATGATACAAACACCAGTCAAGCTGCTTTGCTAAAATACCCTTCCCCCCCCAAAAAAAAACAAAACAAAAACAACAACAAAAACAACAACAACAAAACAAAAAAACAAAAACAAAAACAAAAACAAAAACAAAAACAAAAACACCAACAAGACAACAAACCTAATACAATACATTACACTGCCATGGAGGAAGAAAGGTTTTCAAAATTCTGTACCTTAGCCTTTCCTGTCTGTGTGCCAAAGAAGATCTTCAGTCCATCAGACCGGGCTGTTTTTATCCTAAGATGAGACGAAGAGTCCTTTATGGCTCTTGCACCATCCTATCAAAGAAGAGGGATAAATCCTTTTTAAATACCTTTAATGGTATTTGCTTAGAACATCTAGGATTCATGGTTTTAATATATATATATATATAATATATTGGTATTACCTAATAGATTAATATATTAGTGTACTCACTATAAATAGTAGATTAGTTCTGATTACTTGAAATTGAAAATTGTAGACCAAATATTTTAAACTTCCTTATCCAATAGTATAGTGGATTTTTTTTTTTAAATCACATCAGGTCTTTCTGCAATTACAATAGGGGGTATTACGTTCACTTACAAAATATGCTTAAACTGGCATTCTTTTGTTCTCTACCTTTTGATTATTTTGTTTTACATCGTCTGTCCTCTTGCACTTCAGAAAGAGCTATAGTATCTTTATGTGGGTTTTCTTCACAATCATTCTGGTTGACAATAGTCCTCATTTTATTTATGATATAACTTAATTATGACTAGTAATGCCCTACATTTGTGTGGGCCTTACGTACCTTGACTAATGTTTTCTCTCCAAGTTCTATTCTATCAGGAATTTGTTTCCCTCGTAACTGGACAATCAGCCAAGACAAGCCCATTCCCCCAATGAGGAGACTTGCTCCAAATACTCTTACGGACATCCACCATTCAATCAATTTGTCCTGCCAGGTTAGCTCTCTACGAGGATTTTCCAAATGTGCTGGAGAAATGAATAGTTTGGGGTGAGTCCCTCCTAGCATAAAAAGAAGCAAGCTGACAAACACATAACTTACCGTGTCCTTCCAAAGATAAAATGACGACAAGGAAGATGACTCCAGTTAAAGCTCGAGCGGCCATGTTGTTGTGACATGTGGTCTTACACAACGTGGTTGATGAGTTTGCACATGTTGACGTGGTTACAAAGTCAAGCAACGCCTGTCGAAACTTTGCAACTTCGAAAAAAATCTTAAGTTACGCTGTTAATTGTAGAACTCCTTTCAGTTTTCAAGTGTTTTTTTTTTTTCAAGTTGGAGAGCTTTTTCTGATTAATTTGACATCGCTGAGAAGCAAAGTCATGGTCAGATATAAAAAGAGGTTACTGCACTACGTTCCACTAAATTAGCTTTATGGGCTTATGTAGATAAGCATTTGGTTACTAGGTTTCAAAGTTGAGTCTAAACTTAGTTATGCTATATTTTTAATTAATATAATTTAGATATCTGTTAGTGGAAATCTCATTTCAAGATAACAAAGTTGATGAAAGCATCACAAGTAAATGCATATACGAGAAAGTAAAGGAGGCCATTCAAGAATCCCATGGGGACTATGGAAGAGCTTGCCTTGCTCGCTCCTTGAAAGGTAGTAATTTGTTTTTAACGGATGTTCCGCTTTACCTGCAACTGCCACATCCCTGCCAGGGATTTCAGGTTCTATGAAGCCACAATTACAAAGGCAGCATAACACATGATACTAAACAGGTTTAAATAACATTTAGGAGGAATTGGTACATGTATGAGGCACAGTGGCAGTTGCATGCCATTGACAGTAAGACCTCCTGTAAGAACAAGAAAGTCCATTTGTGATTAGTTTTATTATTGAAGCACAGCAAGAACTAAGGACTAAATGAGACGCTAAGAAATCAAAGCCATCTCCTGTATTGAGAGACTAATCAAATGTGGATTGGTCGATTTGCATTTACCGGTATAGAAATCTTATTAATTCCACGTAGTCAAAGATACATACGTTTTGTCACGTCTCTGTTTTCATATTTTATGTTGGTGCATTTAATGTTAGAACTACAAGTGATGATGTTTATACCATATGTTAACTTGTGGGCTGAGCAATGTTTTTATTGTACACATAGATTTGTGCATAACATAATGACAGATGAGCTTACTGAGTATGTCTTACATTTTACTTTTTAGTGAAGTATGTAAATCCAGTTACTGGTGTTGCCTTCATTGCCTGTGGTAGGGATTATTACAGAATGCTGTGGTCTGCAATCACGTTTATCAGGAAGTTAAAGAATAGACTTTGTATGTGCCGAGTTCTTCACGTTGGAGGTAATCCGCAAACTAGTGATAATGTCCTTCATTCATAGAGGATCCTTTTACAAGGCTGTTTACACTGCCCTGCTTAAATATACTGTCTTTCCAGGCACACTTCGCTCCTGTCAGAGATTCCTTATACGTCACAATAAGAACCAGTTGTTGCAGTCATTTCAGCAGTGTAAAACACCAGGTACATAAAAAGTTAAAACTCGCTTCTACAACTATTGCTACTAGAAGAAGTAACAGCAGCAGTAGTATTACCAGTTGAACAGATGAAATGATATATAAAATGAATCTGAACTGCAGATATGAAATCAAATGAAGCTATGATCCTTGCAGTTATGGACGCAATTTTAACAATAATTGTTAAAATTGCATCCATATTGCATAGAAAAGGCTGAAAAAATTCAGGACTTCAACTGTTAAATATTGGCATGCAGTAGCAGTAATGGTAGTGTCTGCAATACTAGAAGCAGCAGTGGTAGCAATCTACCAGTCACAACGACAGTGACTCTAAAGGATTGCTCTGTTTCAAGTTTTGCTGATTGGGCTACAAATTTAAATTTCACACAATCTCATAACGGTCAGATCACCTTAATGAGTGGTGGCTTGGAGACTACGTAAACAATAACATGGCAATGTGTCTTGTTTGTTTTAGATGAACGGAGGAAAGTTACAAGAACCATAAAGAGAGCTGAAAAATATGAAATTCCCCTTGATCCATATGAAACCAAGAAAAGGAAAGCAAGTGCCAAAGGAAGTACCAACAAAAACACTTCAGACATTCGTGTTGACGAAGATGAGTTTGAAACTGACAAATAAAACTCAACACACTATGCACTCGAAACAAACCATGAAGCCTTTGGTGAAGAAGAAAAGGAGTTAATCCAGATTTTGTAAACCAGAAGAAAACACAGAATATGTATTTTTGGTTGGTTGAGGAGAAGAACTTCTGAAATGTTATTTACCATTAAAGTCAGTAATGCTTTATTTTTGCCTTCAAACTATGAGAAAAATCAATGCTCCACCTGTGTGTCAAACCATTTAGACAAACACAACATTTGATGTAATTACAGTGCCTTCATGCTATTCAAGTCTTTCATCTCCTTCTTCAATGTCTTTCAAACTGATCATCTCTAATGTGCCTCGTCCACGCGTTTCAGATCTGACTGTTTCATCAATGATTCTGTAACAGCCTGGATCTATGAGACAAACCTAAGAAAGAATTATTGAACATGTTATAATCAGTTCTTCAATTTAGAAATAACTAAGACTTTAATCCATCTCCTGTCAAATCATTTTATGGTGGAAGCAAAGAAATTTTGGTTGGACACCAACAAAGGATTACATTCAGCATAAGGGGGTTTTAATCTTTGGGTCGGTAGACAAGATATTGGCACAAGACAGCTAAAAGTTATGAAAGGTACCAAAGGTAATGATTTTTACCATTTCTAGATCCCCTCCCTGCCAGTCCTCTGATTCGATAGTTGATATGCTAGCCTTAAGTTTCTCATGAACTCGCTTGGCCTCCTTACTGGGAATAATTAGCCTCAGACGCATCTGAGCACGCTCAATTTCCATTGTCTCCTTGAGCTGCTTTATAACTTCAAGAGCCTGAAAAGAAGATTCTAATTTAGCCTAAATGAGTGAAAGTTGTGAAGCCTCAGCCAACGGAATTAGATGTAAGCCGACGAAAAGTGTTACAAACTGTTGTGACCCTTTAACTCCCAATAGTGCCACTTACAGATTTTACTGTCTAACGCCAGATGATTTTACTCGTCACTGGGGGACCTCTCGGGGCTTAAACCGTTAATCTTGTAAAGCAACGACACTGCTATTTTACACTTTGTGTGTTCTTTTGGGTTTAAGGAGCATGCATAATCATCTCAAGGCCAAATAGTTCAGTCACTAACATGAAAATCCATAATGATGGAAATAGTTTATCAATTTAAACATGTACAGTACCTGTTGTTTTGTTGTTCTTGTTGGGATTACTGAATAATGAATGTCTTTCATTGCTCTCTCTATCACACCCACTGGGTATGGCCGTTTTGTTTCTGGGTTCACACATTTATCAGCCACTATTGTTGCAATGTCCCTGAACATTGACTCTAGCTGTGTACTTCTTTCTTTTTCTGATACTTGAAGTTCTCCCTTTGCTAAAATCTTCCGACACAAAATTATATTGTCAACTATGGGTCAGTTGATTATTAGAAATCATGGAGTGGTCAAAGGTGGCTATATTGACAGGCTACCCAGGGTTTGTTTTAACACTTTTTTCTTCATTCTTAGTAACCTTTGAATAAAACTGTGAGCAGACACTAGGCCATGCCATCATACAAGTTTTGCTCAAGAGTATAATCTTGCACTCAGATTTCTCTTGATTTTGTCCCAGCCATGGGAGATCAGCCAGTGCCAACTTAAACCTTGCACACCTGAGACTAGGCACAAACTTCAGATGTTTAATCAGGAGTAAATTTTATCTCTGTTGTACCAGTTTTCTGTCTAACAGTGGGTAGACATAAGCTTGACGAAAAAAAAGTCGTTTCTCTGAGGCAATCATCTTTCAAAGATAAGACATGACCTTTGTTACAAAGATGTTGAAATCCTACATGCAGTACGGATGATAATTTACAAATTACTTACAAAGCCACCTTGGATTTCTAGGTTTGTCTTCAAATGACTTAATATTGCGAATAATGCATTATTTTTGTCTCAAAAAGAGTGAATTTCTCCATCTAAAAAACAAGCTTCTCATTTTCCCTTTGCTTTAGCCATTTTGATTGAGAATGAGGAGGTTTAACCGTATACAAAGTCAGAGTAGATGTTTTTATGCAACAAACTTTGCATGTCAGGCATTACTAGTACCTCCCTCAACCAACATAAACAGAGAGCTTATGCCAGATGTAGTTAGGGAGTAACAATTTCAGGTGTAACAGTTGTACTACCAACTGTCATGCAACCTTCCCTTGCATGGGTACAGAAATCATCATCATCATCACTGATGGGCTGTAGCGCAGGTGGCTGAAAGGCTACTTCTGTACACCACAGTATGACAATAAAACCAAAATAAATTTACTTACCTGTAAACAAATTTCTGATTGATCAGCTGTTCCAAATGCTCTTGTTAAGTCCTCGTTTTTAGCTACTTGACCCTTTGAAACATTTGTGAAAACAGTGTGGGTTTGAAGGACTTCATCAATGTCTTTTTCTCTGGTAATTGAACACATGCACACAAACAAAACAATGAATAAGAAAGAAATGTTAACCCAGTGAATTTTCTTAGAATAATTTAAGAAAACAAGCACTACGTATCAGCAGCAGTTGTTAGTTGATACCCACACTTTGTTCCTCCAAGACATCACCTTGTTTTTGTAGCAAGCGATTTCAAAACGCTTCCCCGTTTTTTTTAATCTCACCACCGCCACATTTGTAAGTTTAACTTGATTAGTCGGTGTGAAAATCGACATTTTCTATAAAATTTAAATCTTCAGGAGGAAGAATCGCCAACGGTATACACTCCATGTTAACAACATATAGTCTCTCGTGTTCGGTTCTGGCTCGGGAAGGTCTTCGGGAAGGTATCGGCAACTCCGACCGGCCTCTGGACAACCGAACGCTGGCAGAACTTCGGTTCATGGTCGTATTTCATGTTTCACTCGAATTTACCAGGCTTATATTAATGTTAATTTTGCTAGAAGTAATTCACTTTTCGTTTTTAAGCTAAGTAAGAGGTAAAGTAGTTTGCAAACCCACTGTTTACACATTTACAGAATGCGATTTGAAAACACGTGCAAGTTCGTCCATCATCTATGCCACGCAAACTTTCAAAAACACCATGTCAAACAAGCTCTATGTTTTTCCAAAGGCTGGAGAAGTCCTAAGGATTTCCAATGGTAGAGTCACCGGTATTTCCTCTTTATAATCGACGAGGGAAAAAGAAACAAAGTCCACACTTAGTGCAGCCTTATCTCTTTGCGATCCAAAGTTGTCTAAATATATTTTGTTTTGCCAGCACATTCTGCAATCTGATTGGCTGATAAATATTGCCAGCGGCCAGGCGCGTCACCAATTTCGCGCGCTTTTGGCATTCTTTTTTTTTTTACAGGAACACCAACCTATCTTGAAAAGTTTGAGTGGAGCTTTCGCGTTAAGAATGTATTTAAAGTCCCTGAACATTGGCGAAGTTTATGTCTTCCGACGGGTTGTTTCAGAGATCACTGAAAGGCTTTTTATTCTTGACGTTATACAAGTTCACTAAATTAATTTGAGATACCACGTAGATCCACGTACTCCCTCTCGCCCCAGGGTTTTTCGTCCACTCAGAACGGTACGTGGAACATCGATTCGAAGTATCGTTGTGCCGGGGGAAGGACTCCGGGGAAGGAAATAAGTATACTGTTCTACACAAATGCCAATAGCCTGCATTGGACTCCGTGCTTGCAAGCAAGTGGTTGCGTCGTTGATATAGCTTACCATTGTCAGTTCGAAAGATTGCATGAGATAATTTCATATTAAGCGATGTGCTTATTTAGATTCACCTAGCGACGGGAGCTTGATCAAGATCCTCGAGAAACCTGTTTATGCATTTGTCACATGGTTTTGTCAGGAAGTACTGCTGACAAAGAGTGTGGTATCGTATGGTAGCATCTTTCATCAGCCACGTTCTCAAAGGGACAAAGGGCTTGTTCGCGTGTAAACTACCTATACCTCTATTAAACGCGTTTCTTGTGATCGTATGGGCAAAATGATGAATGGATGTTTGGGTCATTCCTCAGAACTTCACATTCTCGAACACAAACTACGAGTTTCGAACCTGAAGAAGGAAGCAATTTCGTTGTACACTCACGCGCTTATAAAAATTTCATTGCTACCCCAGTCAAAGTAAGTCAAATTAAAAGCTAAGGGTTTCTGTTTTTCTGTTTGTTCATTGACTCTGTTTGATCAAAAAACGAAAAATAATTATTTTAATTTACGTTCAATTTCATTGTCATTTGAGTTTTACAGTCTCGTTACGGTTTATCCAGTTGTGTATGAAACGCACCAGCTGTTTTGAGTGGTTTTACGGATCAATTGAATACCTTTCCCTTCTTTTCCCGCGCGCAGTCTTTTTCGTGATACGTATACGAAGGTCGCCCGTATCTAATTTTATTGTGTATGGTTTTTTACAGGCCAAGATTTTTTAGCTTTACTGAAACCAGGGATGGCTATACAATAATTGTGGAAGATGATCTTTGTGAAGGTACATGAGTCAGCTTGTAGGAGTTGTTGATACGTACACCAACTTGTAAAAGTGTGTGTGTCGAAAATGATCTTGGAATGCAAAACAAAGTTTAATGTTTTTCAACGATGTTTTTATAAGCGGTTTTGCATTATAAAACAGTCACTTGAAGCTACTTTTGTGAACCAGTGCCTGAAAATGCTCTTATTTTATGATCTGTGTGACAGATTGTTGTGTAATATTGTATCTCCTATAGAAATTCCTGTAAGATTATGTAAATAAAGTAAGTCTAAACTTGCTAGAAGATCAGGTGACTTCAAAGCACTGAACCCTGGGGGATAAAACTAATTACTTTTCTAACTTGAGCAGTGCAAAAACAATCGCATTAAAAATAATGATAAATAATGCATGTGGCTCCAATTGATAACTTTACCTGACTTTTGTTTAATTAACTTCATTGTTCATTCAAATTAGGATTCCACCTAACACAAGAGATGTTGCAACACATAACAACAAAAGTTTTGTTATAGGTTTCTTATTTCATGATTTCTTATTTCATGACGGTCTTTTCATATGGTAAACAAATGAATTCCATGCCAGTGATTTTCAAATCTATTATTTTAATTGCAAAGTCATCATCAATATTTTCTCTGTCAATCTTATTTTGTGAAATATACTACCATTTGCATTCAGCAGTGAAGCATGAACATTTTTATGCGTATGTTTACTTTTAAGTCTAATTCCATATCTACAGAGCTTCCACAAAGTGAGAGTATTGACATGCCTGATCTAATATGGAGAGTGCTCTCTGTTTCTGCTGGTGCATATGGGAACAATCAACTAACTGGGATCAGTAGAATTGTGAAGACTGTAATCACACCCCTAGCAGACTTCAAAATATCAGTCCTGGTCATATCAACATATCAGTCTGATTTCGTCTTGGTAGGTTTGTATAGGTAATAGCATGACCTGTAGTGGTATTTGGCAATAATACCGCGAGTGATATTTCAAAATTGTCCAAAATGCCACGAGCCGCGAAGCAGCGAGTGATATTTGGAGAATTTTGAAATATCACGAGGCGGCATTATTGCCAAATACCACATACAAGTCATGCTATTATTTGTTTATAATGGAAGCCGAGAAATTTTTGCTGTAGTACCACTGCTGTTATACCATTTTTGCTGTAATACCACTATTACGCGGAAATGGGGATACTATCAACCAATCAAATCTCCGAAATTTCTCGGCTTATACTATAAGGTAATGTAATCCAAGGTACACAAAACTGTGATTGGGGATTTCAACCATGTTATGTTTGACTTGAATTATGGCTTTCAGATTATTATTAAGTGGAATGGCTGTGAACTAGCTTGGTAGCTAAGTGCAGCTCCACTATAAACAGAACATTTACATGTTATTTACATTTATAAGACATTATAACAATGTTACTACCAAACAAACTGAAGGCACCACTGTGGGGTAACCACTTGAAAAGAAAAGATGTCTTGGGCAAACTGCTGAAAATAAGTATTTCTAAATGGTTTTAAACCCTGAGTTAACTCAGTCAAGCAGGATTGGCTGTTTCACCAAACTGTGTGGAAGTGATCAGGAGTGCAGAAATAAGCTTGTGTGTGGCTGGTGGCCTGATTTTGTCTTTACACTTCTCAGTGTATTCGTCTTTGTTCCAGGTTAAAGAGGTTGATCTTGATATGGCAATTAAATGCTTGTCTCAAAATTACAAAATATTTAAAGACAGTGGTTCAGGATTGGAACCCGTGACCTTGTCCATTGGTGACAGAATGGCTGGAATGTCAAAGGAAAAAACAGGTAGTGCTCCATATTTGTTGCAGAGGCTGCATTCAGAGTGCGTGAATAGTTAAAACTATAACATAATATTTTCGATTCAACACACCCAGTGATTAACCCTTCATTTCGTCTTTTTTCAGATGAACACAGGCCAATTGTTCACCCCTTCACTTGTCCAAAGAACAGATTTCATGTGACAAGTCTGGATTGCCGAATTTTACCAAGCTTAACATCTATTATACTTGATCTGATGTTTTACTCAAAGTGAGGGTTAATATTAATAGACTTGGAAAAACAAATCCTGTTTTAATTTGGCAGTAGAACAGTCTGTTGCTCAGATATGGGTACAAATTTATTAGAGACTGAAAAGCAATAATATTATTTTGGAGACACTGAGTAACTAATATAGGTGAAGGGAAGATGTCTACTAGCTAGCTAGTTTGCCTTGTCACTTACGCTCTAGAACTATCACCCTATCTACCAATGACTGAGTTATGTCAATGGAAGGATTTTTTACCACCCTCCTTCCATATCAATAAATTGTTGTATTGGGTGGATGGTCCACTTGAAACCAAAATATATATTTTTTTAAAATGCCATGTCAGGACATTAATTTTGCCAATGTGCAATTCACCTGATAGCATCCAAAACTTACTGATGGAAATTAGATTGATACTTGTGAAGCTTATACTTTGCACGCAGGTCAACATTCTGCTTCATCTAAGACTTGCTTTTCATCCTAGTTCACCTGATGACAAGGGTTACGAGCCATTCTTCCATATTTCCATCGTTGAAGGAGACATCTCCTTAGTGTTGGACAGTGAAGCTTTGTCCAGGTACACTAGTGTTAACTCTTATGTTCATTCCTGGAAGGAGCTATACTACTTGACTTATCTGTACATAACCTTGTAAGGTTGAACAACCATCATAATACCTTGCTGTGATAACTCTTCAGAATGTGTCAAATAAGGATTGTTGACTGGATTTGACCACATGCTCATTTATATCTTACCCAATGGTTTGTTTTAAGAAACTTAAACATGTGACTTTGCTTTCTTTTAGATTTCCTGAGGGTTCACTTTACACAAACACTAATGATGAAGGATGGAAAATGATTCGTGTTGGAGATACACCCTTGGGATTTGGTACGTTTTGGGTGATGGTTCTTGCTTTTCTTAATTCCTATAATTCAAAATACTGTTTGACATCTAAGTGTACTGAATGGAATGACTTAGAAATAGGAATGATTAATTGAATATCTGTGATGATGCCAACATGTGAAAAATGTTTTATGTTTAAAATATGCGCCAAGCAGCTTAGATTGTGCTTGCATCTACTTGTTGTGTGTTGTGTAGATGAATTTGGTGTAGCTGCCCAGATTGCAGAACCCTTAGCAGATGTACAAATGTCGACTTATTACATCAGTACTTATGGCCTGGGTCATACACTGGTATGTATAGACTTGTGGGTCTGATAAATGCTGTGGAAACCAAGTTGATACCTCGACTACTCTTGGCAGTCTGTCTCCACAAGACAATTGATTTCTCTCTCTGTTTGGCTAGTTACAAATGTATGAATAATTGTGAGTGCTCAAGTGAAATTATTACTGCTGTTTTGTGGGAATGCATTGTCTTGGTTCATCATTTGTTTCGTCTGCTAGTGGCATTTAGAGGTGGAATATGTTGGTTTCCACAGTCACCAGATCTGTTCCCCTCAATTAATGTGGAACCATTGTGTGTTGTTTATAGAGGAGAGTGGTATTGTTGCGCAAGTATCTGAGCCTCTAACTGATGCTTCAACTTGCACTTTTTACATCTGCACTTTCTTTTATGACCATCTTTTGGTATGTACAGTACTTCTAATGATCAACAGTTCCATTGTTAATTACTCTCTCTGATTTATAGCCACCTTGGGTATTACATGTAAGTAATGAACCCTCACAAAACAACATTCAGCATCTCAGGCTATTAGCCCTTACCATTGTGTTATCATTAATTTCATTTATTATTATTACATTTTTTTTTTTACAAAAGAGAAGCAGGTTGAGGATTAGCTCTAAAACTAAACTGAAATGCCAAAAATGCATGTAAAGAGCAGATTTCTCAAGACAAAAAAGGAAATTGTGTGCATCAACTGACTGGTAGCTCAGTTGGTAGAGCACTGGACTGCTGTGTGTGATGGTTAAGCCTGGTTTCCATATCGTTGTATCTGTCGTATCTGTCGTATATGAAAAAAATTCATACGACAGATAAAACTATATGGAAACCTCCCGTACAACCGCTCAATACGACAGAAACGACAGATACACCTTGTTGTACGAGATAGAATGGATTCTATCTCATACAACAAGTTGTATCTGTTGTTTCTGTTGTATTGAGCAGTGTATGGGAGGTTTCCATATAGTTGTATGTGTCGTATGAATTTTTTTCATATACGACAGATAAGACAGATACGACGATATGGAAACCAGGCTTTACTGGTTCAAATATCGGCTGGACTAACACTTAGGTCTTAAAATAACTGAGGAGAAAGTGCTGCCTTTGGGAATGAC
>BLFK01000297.1:578206-598697 GCA_014634185.1 Astreopora myriophthalma
CCCGAGGACAAAGTGCGTCGGACAAATCGACCTCTCACCAAAAAGGCACCACTTGAGATTTGAAAATATTACATCAGAACATAAGGGCGTGTTAGGGTCAACCCACCAGCTTTCCAGCACTCAATTTGCACATTACTCGAACCCACCCTGCCCGATGCCACCAGTAAGAGGCTTGGATGTTCTTGTTTGTCTATCCGACCCTTGACATAACTGCTCAGAGAGACTGATGCAAATTGTTATAATAAGATCTCAAGTAGAAAGTCATTTGCACTGAGACTGAAACTCTTGAGTGTTATTACACTCCGTGAGAGGACATTTCATTGCGTTCTTTGTAGAACGTTTGATCAGCACGTTAAAAACGTGTTCAGTAGTGCATGGGTTAGCTTATCAAGTGTTGCACACGGGTACGCGTTTTCTATTTCACGAAGCACGTAATTGTGTTGACTACGCCAAGACAGCCAGGTCATAAGTGTCCGTAACAAGTCGAATTAACGAAGCGAAATGTTTTAGAACACATCAAATATTTTCGATTTAATACTAGCTGGGTAAAATCACTGAACAAGAAGAAATCAACGAGGCGCGTAATCTCAACGTAAAAAATCCAAAATTTAGTGATCGCTTGGTACATCCTGTTTTTGTCATAACAACCTAGCGATAATTAATGATTGAACACTCAACGTATTCCTCCATGCAAATCTGACTCCTATCGTTCTATCATTCTTGAGAGCTATCTATTGCATCTTCTTTTGTAGTCTTTGCTGTGTTGTATCCTGTCCGAAAGTCTTGCTTCTGAAAACAAAAGACACCGTATTGCCCGCTTCCTTTACAGCGTCATCCTGAAAGAAATTTGATGGGACTGAATAGTTTGGCATTTACGATAGTCTCTCGCATTAAAACCAAGTTAGCGTTGTTTGAAACTTATGGATAGCCTGTCTCCATAGCACAGTTTTCCTTTCTCTTGCGCGGTTCGGTTGTTATCTGATCACGAGAAAGTTGGGAGGAGAACGCAAGTTTGGAAGTCTGAGAGCTTGAAGTGCAAACCCCAGGAATTGGAAACGGAAGTTTCTGATTGGTGCAGCGGCATAACGCATCGCAGAGCATACTCAAGAACGGCTACTTACCTCAAAATCAGACCCAGGGGAACTAGCGAATGGAAAATGCTGCCAATTTACTAGCTCTGCTATGGACAGATTTTTCTGCAAAAAAAGGATTTTGCCAATTACTATCACCTCACTTGTAACCAACGTGGTAGCGAAGTTTTGTTTATGAATTTATACGTTAACTCTCCGTGGCTCCTCTTTCCAAAAGTCAGACGCACTCCAATCAACCGAGACTTGAGACATGCTGCTTGAATATAATTTCAGTTCCGGCCAAAACTAAGTAGTTATTCACATACTTGCTTAATGTTGGTGTCATCAAATCCCAACTGACAGGACCTGCTTACATTTCTGCCTGGCTGTTCATTGGCTGCTGCCACTGACTCACATTCGTCACTACTGTCACCCTGAAAAGCCACAAAACACAGTACAGCAAGGGCCAATTCGTGGGCGCTTCGCTACGTGACTAGAGCTTGTGTTTGATTGATGCAGGATGATTATGACAAAGCTCGCGTTTTCATACAGGTGAAGTTCCGGGTGATTAACACTTAACACTGGATAACTAGCCAGTGGTATAAGAGAATTGACCGAAGAAGAGCTCATAGTGACGCAGCTCAGCTTTCAGACACATTGCTTACCCCCATTGTCAGACATCTACATTGTAAAAGATCGTGCGTCAGACACAGAGTGCTTTCGTGAAGCGTGAACAAGTCCTGTTGGTAAAGACGAGACATCCACACTTTTACTCCAGGACCCAACAAGCTTGACTGAAGAGGGAAAACGCGTTCTCACCAGACGCAACCTCGTTTCCACGAGGTTGCACAAGATGCATGACTACTTACTTTCAGCTCCTCTCGGGAGAACTCAATTTTGACGGTCTCTTTTGCATCTGCTACCGTACCACTCAGACCTTGCTTAGCAGTTTGACGCTGGTAAATCTTTTCTTCAATTGTTCCCTGCAATATCCAAGCGATAAATGGTGCTAAATACAGAAGGGCGGCTCCGATAACTAGATAATGTTACTGTAATTTTAGGATAAATTTCGCTTAAGTGTAATGTTAAGAAAGCAAGAACGCCGGCAATAACCTCACCGTTGTCAGGAGACGATAAATGTGAACTGTCTTGTTCTGTCCGTCTCTCCACACTCTTGCCATCGCCTGTGAACAAAAATATCTCAGACAGTCAGACTGAGTGCATTTCCAATTTGTGTCGTTATTTGGAAAACTGGCAACGGTAACTCCTTAAGTAAAATCGCAAACTCTAGAAGATTTTGTAATCTTCGTACCTGTATGTCGTTGGCTGGATTCCAGTCAATATCAAAGAGCACAAGCTTCGAAGCACCAATCAGATTTAATCCCACTCCACCAGCTTTAGAACTCAGCAGAAATACGGCTAAGAACAGGAAATTGCAAGATTCAAAGTCAGTTTCACTCTAAAAGACAGTTGTGTCACAACTAAAATGAGATTCCGGCAAACTCATCTTTTACGCGCCTGGCTCTTTCAGCTTCGCAACGTGTTTTAAGTGAGAAGGTAGGGGAGTTCAGTGTAACTCCATAACCGAAAGTATAAATCAACCATTTGTCTTCTGCAATTGAAACTGGTGCAGATGTTTGAATATAAATACCTCGGAATAAAAATTGGCACACGCGACGTTTCAATAAGAGGAGAAAAAGATGGGCTACCACTTATTTCCAAGACTACTGAGCTGAACTACGACATAATCCGGCCTTCAATAACATCTTGGATAGCATTAGTAAAGGAGGGCTTAAAATCGTGTTGGCAAAAAACTTTATACCCAAATAAAAGGATGGAGAGCGGGGTAAAGGTATCACACTCACATATTTTGCAGTACTTGTCATTAAACCGGTCCACCAGAGATTGACGTCTGTTTGTGGCCGTTTTACCATCAAGTCGCAAGAACTCGTAACCTCTGGTTTCACAGAGCTTTTGAAGTATGTCAAGTGTCTTAGAGAAAGAAGAAATGAAGTCAATAAGGTTATTGCTTTAAGACGACAACACACCTTGAAAGGAGTAGCATCCAAACCATGCACAAAACAGGCCATCTACTCGATAAAGTAATCAGTTATCATGGTCTAGTTTTAACGGGCAATCAGATACAGGCGAAGCGCAAGGGTCCCAATGCCACGCATCTAGACATGGTTGTTTGACTCGTCGCGCACCCGTCGTACCTCAAGATAAAAGGGGCAACGTTATACCTAGCTTCGTGGGTTACCAATTTCTCAATCAGCCGTAAAAGAACCGAATTGACTTCAACGGGGGAAAATCCTTGAATGTACATGTGAAGACCGCTTATTCCACATTACCTGGGTGTAGTTGGACACTAGCACCACTCTCTCTCCTGTTCGACGCATGTGCGCCAACATTTCCCCGAGAACTTGGAGTTTCCCTGAGTAGTCTGTAGTAAAAATGTCTGGATTGTAACCCTCTGGAAAGTAACGGTCAAGACCTTCATACAGAGATGTTTCCTGTGTGTTAAGAAAAAACGTTGTAGCAAGTTTTAAGGGAAAACTGGAATTGTGATGTACATCCCGCATTACATTATTTATTCGGCGGACTCTTGAAAAATAAAACCAAGGGATATGTTTTGCACCCTGTATTTAGTTTCCACATCCCAAAGAAAATGAAAATACCCCATTTGGGTAGCCTGCGAATACAGCCGCCCTTCGTCGCTCACCGCCACCCCTAGGGACGTGGCGGTGAGCGACGAAGGGCGGCTGTATTCGCAGGCTAACCAAATGGTGGTTTATATTTTTTGCAGTTTTGTATGCAATGTAGGTTCTGATAGAAATTATGGATCAAAACGGGGAGAGGTAGAAAAAAACTAAGGTGTCCACAAATCGGTAAAACAGCGTTAGCGCAAATAATGTGCGCGCGCATGTGAAATTATCGTTGTTACCTCAGTCGCTAATAACCTTTACGTCACAATCAAGCAAACAAATGCAAACATTTTTTCAGCGAGAAGAACAAGTGTCACTATGGGGAGCTGCAGTTCAGTGATCGCATCAAACCAGAAAATAGACAATGTGAGGAGAATTGAAGTAAAAGGGTGGAAAGAGAAAGAAGAAACAGTTGATCGTGAGAGAGGAAGGGGACGTGAGAAAACAAGGAGACGAGAAAAAGCAAGCGACATCAAGAATAACGGAAAGCCAACCAAAAACAAAGACGACAAAAGAAAAGATGCAATCAAGCAATCTCAGTTGACTGATAGAAAGTCTCGGCGAACCCAAACAAAAACCAAACGAGGTGTCTCTCGTTTGGAGGTAATAGACCTTGAAGACACTGATGACTTGGCATACAAAGAACAGCTTCCACCGGAAAACAACTGCGATGTGAAGCACCCGAGACAGAGAGAAGTGAATATCAGCGGAGCCCGGCGTGATTCACAATCTGGTGCATACACAAAAAATGAGCAGCGACGCGCTGGGCAAGCCAACGAAAACAGCCACTTGGCGAATGACCGGCCTGAGACATCAGGGCACCAGAGGAAAACCAACTTTACAGCAGCACTGCCAGGTCCATCCGAGTGGCATCGGGTGTACACCGAGAAACTCAAGCATAAGGAGAAACTTGCAGACGAAAGCTTAAAGAAAGCTCCTAAGAAAAAGCTACAGAATGATCCACAAAGCAGACAGGAAAGAGACCACGCTTACAAAGTATCATTAATAAAGAGAATTAAGAAATCGATCATGAAGAGCTCCGGATCCCACGGACCCAATACTGAAGTCTACCTTGCCGCAACTGACGAGTATTTTAGAAGGGTGTTCGGCGTAAACGTTGACGAGCTTGATGACGATAGTTTCAGTAGCCAGTCGTCGAGTTCCATCTCCCGAGAATCACAAAACAGTTTTCACAGAGACCTTCATGGACAGGATATCGGTCGCCTTTACAAAGGAGACGAAAAAAAACACCAGAGGAAGCCCCGCCGATGGTTTGCAAGAAGACAAAACAAGGTATATCCATTCTAAAAACATGATTTTTTTAGAGTGGATAGACCTTGTTTGCCGTCTTCTTGCGCTGGGACGGAGGCAGTGCGCGCCTGCAAGTCCCCCACTCGCCTCGACCACACTTAATCACTTTTCTTTGCTTTTTTTTCCCACATAGTAGATATAGTTAGGAACATTTTTTAGGCGTATAATAATTAGCATAACTATTTTGAAAATTAAAAGGCTCATCCTCTTTAAAAAACATCTTGACTGATTTTGTTGTCTTGCGTGTTCAGAAAATGAACTAACTTCTGTAGAACCGCCGCAATGTAACAGAACACTTTACAAGGTTCACTTACTCTTGTACTACATGATTTACGTAAACGCCTACCCGAATACTTACACGCACGGACGCAAATGACACGACGCAATCAACACTTTTAAACGCTACGTGGCACTACAACTTCCTATTTCGCAGCATTGCTGTACAGTACGTTTAGCAAGCTGAACAAAGTTTATCCGCAGGTCCGGGGTTTTCACACTTCATCGAACGAATTTAACTCGAGTACTCCCACAGCGAACTCAGCGGCAATCCTTATGTCATAAAAATTGAGCACTGTTTGAAACAGTATACTGAATTGGCATGCAACTTACCTCTTCGACATCCCAACTATCGGACACATCATTTGCCTCTTGGCATTGCGAGTAAATTAGACTAGGGTCATTACATAGCCTCTTCAGCGCACCTATGCACAGCAAGTGACGAGAGCCGCCAACGGCATATGACGTCAAACATGATCTCACAGTTCGTGACAAAAGAAGATGGCGGTACAGAGAAAGCTGCAGTAGACTGGGGCGGCAGAAAATGACAGACTCCACTATAAGCACGGAAGACAAAAAAGAAAGGAGTTTTTAGTCCGATTTAAAACTACCGATAGGAAAAGCAACTACTGGAGATGATCACGTCGAAGCATTCTATGCACGGACAGTATTTAACTTAAGATTTAGAGCTACCTCGCACAAGAATTTACAATGCCGCAGGTGTAAAAAGTAAATTTGCATTGTTCGGATGGTCAAAAAGTTGAACCAAGCTGAACAGTGTCAAAGAAGAGCGAAGAATGACTGAGTTATTCAACTATATGATGCGAACCACTGAAAGCCGTTTAGTACCGCTTGATCATTCATTTCACCTAATTTTGATACCTTTAGGAGGGAGATACCGGCTGTTTACTTCTGACGTCCGTCTTAAGAAGAACAAACTTGTTAACCTGTTAAGCTGGTAACAAAAAATACAAACCAACAACTCAGAGACATTCCTTAGTTATTTTTTCTTCAGTAGTCCGGCCCTCAATATTGGTGAATTTACCTCAGCAGCTCTTGTTTTCCCCAACAGTTTTTCCTCATTGGTGGCATCAGGTTGTTGTCCGCAGACTATAGGCTCCTCGTATAATCGCCGAAATGAAGATTGTGTACCTAAGTAAAGAAAAATAACAGTGATTCCTGTTGTCCAAAATGCTACAGTTGATACCTGTATATGAGAATCAACTCACCAAGAATTCCTGGATTACAAATGTCGATGAGTGAGTGAAATTCCTTGAGATCATTCTAGTGAAAAAAGACAAATTACAATGGAGTTTATTATTGTCGTCTTTTGATTGCCGTGGCTAGTTAGAGAATGAGGTGAGGCCAGAGCCTGAAACCTGCACTGGAGTTCCTGTGAGAAGAATCCGCCGCTTCGTCTTCAGCCCGGAAATCATCTGCACAAAGAAATCACATCATTTTTAGACTTTTCACTCGATGAGGCCGTCGCGGGCAAAAGGCCACTAGACAACTTAAAAGGAAAGGTAACATGATCTATCCTGGGTTTCGAGAACCTAGAGGTAAGAGGCGTTTTTCGTCCCAACAAAGAAGCGTGCGACAGTTTCGTCCGGCACCTTATTTGAAATGTTACTCTTGCAATGGTTGGGTCATTATATCCACTAGCAAAAATCACGCGTCCTAAAGGATGGGGTGAAGTGTATGGAACTCACCGTGGCAGTTTTAATATTGGTGTTCTTCAAGCGATGGGCCTCGTCACAAATCACGAGTCCAAATTTAATGTTCCTGACCTCCTCCGCTGACCGCAAGAACATCTCGTAACTGATTATCATCACTTTATAAATAGGACTGTCCACAAATCCCTGTGAAGAAGTAATGCAGCACAGAAATTAACCTTAAAACAAGGTGCCCTTAAGATACACCTGTATCAGAAAATAGATCATCTAATAGAATCAACCGAAGAACAGTACTGAAGAGAAGCCAAAAGCCTCTCGAATACAGAGTTGAACTCACTGCGCAAAACACATAAAATCCAAAGCAGACCGTTTAAATCTGAGCGGCCTGTTGTTCACAATACCTTGACTCTTTTCTCGGAGGTAACGGTGTACACCTTAAGCCGCTCGCTACCAAGCCACTTCCGGAACTCGCAGCTCCAGTTCTGAAATAGGGCAGAGGGATAAACTAGCAAGGGAAGTGCGTTGAAAGATCTGAGAAGTCTCAAATATACTTCGGCTTTCATTGCCTCGTGACCTTTAAAACGACAACAGAGACCGTTTCGCACTGAAATCATGACGTACCTTCACTAGACTCCCAGGTGTGATAATAAGCGTTCTTTTGACAGCGGGTTGTCCCCCATACATGCCCTGTTTGTGAAGTGTCCTGTTGAACCAAAATGTCATACAAAAACCTTTCCACTTTAAAACACTTGAAGATACTTTCAGTATGGCAAAATGGTACTCTGTGGGTATACAGTTGTGTGTTGATTCGACCAGATACAACAGTTTATTAAACGATTAGCCTACCATAGCACGGAAATACATTGAAGTGTTTTT
Organism: Astreopora myriophthalma; assembly: GCA_014634185.1. Lineage (NCBI taxonomy): Eukaryota > Metazoa > Cnidaria > Anthozoa > Scleractinia > Acroporidae > Astreopora > Astreopora myriophthalma. The sequence continues at coordinate 586,118 of BLFK01000297.1, forward strand.
CCAAGTCCCATGTCGTCTCTAAGCAAATTAAAAAATAATCGTCAGCAACAACGAGACGATTGAATACGGGCAAGTAAAACGATCGACAAATAGGGCTATTTCGCGAGTCCTATGCATGTAATTCTTTTACTCTATCGTGACTGAATTACTCACGCAAGAATGGCCCCATTTCCGTTGAAGTTCCTGAGCCCCATGACACTCTCATACAGGAAAACTATACCTTCCCTCTGGTGGGGCCTCAAGTGTTGGGACAAGTGGGGGTCCACCATCACGTCTACTATCCCCAGCCCGTCTCGATTATGTTCCAGCTGGTGTAGAGATAATAGTTGTTTTGTTTCAGCAAAACGTGATTTTTTTCGCTGATACATCAAAAACACACCAATGCCTTTATAAAATCTGGATTCCAGCGAGAATGCGCTTATATCTCCATTCAAACTACACTGGAGACTTGAGTTCAAAACACTATTTCATTTTCACCCGTCTATAAGTGTGGAACCAGCATTTGTTATTAAAAATGGGCCAGCGCTTTCTCCTCACCAGAGACAAAAGTTCAGTCTAGAAGTGAATACCTACTGTCTTTGCAACATTGCTTCTTCGTCTTAATTTGATTTCGTCGTCGTAATTTGATAATTAATGTCGTATGATCTACCGGAAACCGAGCTGTAGCCTCTGCCAATAACTCCACTGAATAGAAAACAGTCCAATAGCAGAAGAAAAACAGAACGCGCATCCTGGAGCAAAACAAACTGGAGGTGAAGAAATCTCTTTACAAAACGTGAAGAGGCCTCCTCTCGGCCCAACTGGAGAGCCTTTACCTGGTGAGCGGCACTGGGTCGAGGCAAGACCAGGGCTCCAGGAGTGTTGACGTCATGACGTGCCGAGACCTGTTTTGGAGTGTCCACTGTCGTATCTCTCTTTACATCACACAGGAAGGGCTTTGGTAACCCTGCACAAAAATGAAAGCCGTCATCATCATGTTAATAGTGTCCCTGAAGAGGTTAGAGGAGCCGGTATCAGTGAGAGAAATGAGCCAACTGCTCACGTGAGCTCCTCCCGTTGCGCAAGTTTGGCGTGTTTCCAGCGCTTGGCACCATCAGCTGCTTTTGTTCCAACTTGTGATTGGTCAGTTTAGGTTCTCTTTGTAGACGATATTAAAGACGAAAAATTCGTCAAAGTGACCAGTTTCCGATGTTCAATAATTTTGTCCAAATCGCTAAACTAAAGAAAAGACTTAACGGTCTTCATTAAAAAGACAAACGAGTTTGTTAGACAAAGAAAGATTACTCATCATTAATTTATCAGTACAGACTTTGCGACGGTTTTATTGGCAGAGTTTCTTTTCGTAATATGAACTTAATTCACACCGCCTATCATCAACATTCAGCCATTAACTACAAATGTTAGTTGCATTTTTGCAGGTATAAGTGGCGCTCGGAATTTGTCAATTTGTCAACGTAAATAGTCCTTGAAAGCGCGAACAGTTGTGACTTATGTCAAATTTTACGCAAAATTAACAACCAGCTGGCCTCAGTTGTTCGAAAGGTGAATAACATTATCCACCGGGGCTAAAACAAATCTATCGGAGAAGCGCTAGCAAAACCAGTTGAGTCATCCAGTGGATAGCGCTATCCACCGGGGCCTGAATAGTCTCCTTTGCACAAAGCCGTCAAAAAAGACCTTGCTTATACTCTTCTTGGGTCGGAAATTTGACCTGGGAAAATATTGACTGAAATGATAGGCCCAGAGTGCTACGTTGACGTACTAACGATAGGATAAACAGGATATGAAGTGACAACGCCGGAAGTTTGCAAGCGGACTCACGCTACACTTTCAACTGAATATGGCTAATTCCAATAACGTACCGCAAAGTCCAACTCCGGACGAATTCGATTTGACGGCCATATTAAAGTCAGGTGTACCCGGCGGATTTTGGCCCAGCGAATGTTTCTTACTTGCTATTGCTAGAGGAAAAGACGCCAAGATTCTATCACGGAAAGTTTACAAGAGCTCCGCCACGACCCACGCTTACAAAAAAGCGGTCGAAGACCTCGATGTAAACCAGGTATTTGGTTTGAAGGCATTGCAACTAATGAGTAATTTCTCACCCTGTGGTGACTGTGCGGAGAAATTGTGCGAGTGGTTCGCGCAAAACGAGGGAGTGTGCGTGTCGATCCGCTTCGCGCATCTTCACAATATTCACGTTCGCGTGCACCAGGTGGCGGAGGACAACGCGATTGGTTTGAGGAAGTTAGTGGAGAAAGGAGCGTCGATTAAAGCTCTGTCAGATTATGACTGGTTGCAGCTGTTGATGATCGACCGTGGATTCGCGGCCAAGGATGATTGGATCACAAAAAGGAAACAAGTCGACGAAAAAAATCAAAACGATTTGGATGAAATACTGCAGACTACAAGCTTGGACGAGACACTGAAAAATATGCGACTCTACTGAACATTTAACGAATAGTACTTGCACAACAGAAGGTCATTGTTTGAACAGGGAATGTATGAAAGACGAATATCATGCGATAGTTGTTGTAATTTTTTTTTCGGCTTGAGGTGAACTCAGTTCTGATAAATATCTGCGCCTTCACGAGCTTAGAACGTAGTTCTGAGGATGATTAGAGAAATGACATATGATGAGGACAAAAGTTGATCCCGTCATCCCGTGTGACCTTTTTCATTTTTTTGAGGTATCAATTTCAGACTTCTGTAGTTTTGGTGCAAGTCAATGTTTAAACCATATTTCTGTTACAGATTGAATCTCATCAGAGTTTCTTCGAATCGTGTTCATATTCAATGAGATCAACAAGAACATTAAGATATCAAACGCTCTCCGGTGTAAAGTTAGTGGTAGCAAATCGTCTTTCTTGAGCTCAACGTCTCGCAAAAATTGTTCTGAAATTTTACAGGTCTCGGAGACTTGATTTATGCTCTATCTAATTTTCAAGCTGCAGAGATGTTGTTTGTCTCTACGTCGCAGCAATAGTTAGCACTGCAGCCAACTGATTTGGAAACAGCTAGTATCCAATGCAGCGTCCTTTTGTTAGGGGTGGGGCCCGGATCCAAACTTCTTTCATACGGTGTACTCATTTGGATGTAACGGTGCGAACGGAGTGTAGGTGGAAAAAACACAGGACTTTGGTGTTTTCGCGTGTCATGATCTGAATCGGTGTGGCCAGTGTCGAAAAGTGCAGGACTAGATGATGTCCTGGCCATCAAACGCATTATTAGTACTCTACAAACTATGGTCAAAGTAAACTGTTCTATTTTGGTAAATGTTGTACAAATTCATGACGCCCGAGGCCCGTAATTAACTATATCATCTTTGTTTGGGGCTTGTCATAAAATACACACCGTTTGGTTTGGAAGCGGATAGCTTGAGGACTGGCTTTAGTATTGGTGCGGAGAAATTTGATTGTTGAAAGCACTTTCCACTTAGATAATCTTCAGCACTGATACAGCCCATCACCTGAAAAAAAGCATCACCAAATTCTTTAAACATATCCTGCAAACTACCATGCGGGCAGTTAATGTAAAGTTCGAACTCTACAATGATCCCACACCACAAAATAAACACAACATAGTGCAAGAAAACAGTGACAAAATTAATGTTTGGCTCAGAAAAAACTGGCATTTACCATATTTTCAAGACACTATGGCACATAACAAAAAATACTTCTTACCTCAATTTCTTTTCCACCAATACAAAGTGTGTGACCTTCCTGAAGAGACCCCAGTTCAGATGATTTATAACCACTGCTCTTAGCAATCCTAAAAATATATCCAACATGATAATAAAACGCCTAAAGCAAAAGTAGTACTGTCCACAGCTTTACCTGAAACTGACCTCTCAAGTCACTCGATTTTACTGTGTGGTTCACCATTTCCAGGGCAACCACACGGTTTTACCACCAGATGCAAAAATCTCATGGTGAACAGATACACAAGCCAATTCTTTCGATTTTTGGCTTGAAGAGCTGATTGTTTGTATACAGAAAGCCAAACCATCATTATTTAAGGCCAATTCTTCCCTTGCTTATTTTCCAAAGGACAGGCCAAAACAATGCATTGCCACCAAGAGATCATCAAGCTAGATTATCTCTCGATTACTTCCTATCACTACTAGTCTCTTGCATGCATGAAATGAATGGTCTCTCAGATAAAGCTGAAGGTGAATAAACCCTGGACCAGGATGTTCAGAGAATGACTCCAAGACTGTGACAAAAAGAAAGTCAAAGAGCAGAAGCAGCAGCAGAACTAAAGAACTACTGGTAAGTTTTATATGGAGTGAGAACCTTTAAATCTAGCAAAAAGTGTTTTTCAGGTTTTTTACATCATCAACCTATAGGTTTTTACTGAAATCTCCAGTGTTTGAGACTTCAACCTCCAGTTTGATGGTGCCCAGAGGTTGAGAGGTCTGTTCAAAATAGGGGGGTTTATGAAAAATCTGGACATATTATCAAGAAATTTACAAGTTGGCCAGTAATCTGAGTTCGTAGGATGCCAACTTGCAGATATCACTAAGAAGAAAAATATGCAAGATCTCATCAAATTCAACGTACTCTTTCCCTTCCAAATCTTTTAAAGACGCTGTCCGTCCCTTTGTGATTAGAATGCCTAAAAAGAAAACAAAGGTGAAACAAAGAAGTCAATAATGAGTTGCACAATGAAAACTGCAACAAAACTACAAATTTCATTGGAATCTTACAAGTACATACTGCTACAACAATGTCACATTTCTACCCTAGCCTACCTTTTACTACCAATTTCTAACCAATATAATAATCCCTTATATTATAAATACGAAAGTGGTTACCCATGTCACAAATCAGACAAACACTTTGCATCACTCACCATCTCCTTCCCACTTTTTATGCTGAAAACAACAAATGAAATACATTATTTATTCACTAAGCAGTAGCTGATATGGTAGTTTACCATATTACAGATATATAAAGTTTAATTAATCATACTTTTTTCCTTGACATCTTTCCCCTATAATAAAAAAAATAAGTAAAATTTAATTTCAAGATAAACTGTAACTATTGTACGGCACTCAAACATGAATGGCATATTAAAACCGTAATAAAGAACTGAAATCATACTGTTTCAGTATTTGTTTTCTATAGCAAGTATACAAGGAATGTGTATAACCTACCAAACAACATTGAAGTAGCAAGAAATGTTTTCTTTTTCATCAGAAATTCCTAAAACCAATGTTCAGCAAAAAAGTGTCACTTAAAAAAACGAACCACATACTTTCTTGAAAATGGTACACAAGAACATAACATTTTAAAGATTCTCCATTATTGTATCAGCTGTAATAATGATGTATTAATATTCTAATAACAAACCACTTCTTCAATAGGTAAGATTACACTCCTGAAAGTAAAACAGTGACACATTTGCATAAAACTCACCAGAAGAATTTTTTTTCGCTGACGTGCATTGCAGGGGAGACTTGAAAGGCAGTGTTTTGGTTATGTTAGGCACTAAAGTGTAACTGGAAGGCTTTGGTAACTTTTCCTTAGCCACTACGTTTCTGTCAAGTCTTGCAAGAGATTCATTGTTCTTAGTGTCATTAAAGTTGTTCTTATCGTCTGATTGACTTCCAGCTTTGTAAGGAATTTTCTCCTGGAATACAAAAATGTGGTATTTCTTGTTTGGTGAAAGGCAAAGGGGAGCAAAATTATATACTTTGACAGGTCTTGAACAGCAATTAACTTGGTTTACAACAAGGCATTACAAGCTTTGCAGCAGCACTTATAGCACAGCTACCAAACCAAAATTAATACATTCAGAACACTCCTAAAAAGACTGTCCTGAATCCCTAATGGTCAAAAGCCCTTAGCAAAAGAGGCTCTTCTATGTATTATAGGTATTACATGTAACCACCTCAAGGGGGTCAAATTGGAGTATGCAAATCCCAGGGGGGGAGGGTGCTTCCTTATAAGAGGCTAATGGGGATGTGCCACTGGATGGGATCGCACTTTCATGACTTGATTGACTATAATTGGGTTGCATTTTCAATAGAGTTACTACAATGGGGTCGCACATTTTCAGATTTGGGGGATAAGAAAATTCTAGTTAGTAGGGATTCAAAATATTAGTAGGGATTCAAAATGCTCTTGGTTAAAAAGTTCAGAAAGTTGTTTAATAAATTTAGCAATCAGCTCACATTACATTCTGTTCTTGAAACCACAACTTAACAAGACGCCTAAGGGCATTTCCGTTGGATGCACAAACAGTTAACCAGAAATTGTAAAAGTACAACGGCTAGTCCAGATCCGAGTTTAAGGTGCAGGTTAGATCACTAGAAGTTGTTTTTGTGTTGCTTATAACACTTCCCGCATGATACTGGAAATTTATTTCAAAAAAAAAAAAATGTGTCTAAGAAGAAAAACAACAAGGCAAAGGAAAAAAAAAAAACAAGAACAAGTTAACGACATGGATATTATGCATGGTCACCCATCCAAGTGGTAACCCCAGCCAACAGGGCTTAACTCCAGTGAGAAGCACAAGCACGTGGCTAATTGCCATATGAGACCACGAAGAAAAAGAAACCCTACCGATTCTTAGACATGGTCTGCCTGTGGCATCCCACGTAAATATTAACCAGTTGACTAAGTTGAGATCACGAAAACTACATTTTCCCAAAAGTGACTAAGATGGGGTCTGTCACTGGTCACAAATAGCCTATAATGAGTCAGGGACTCTGAGAGTCCAGCGCCACAAACCTGGCGAAGTTCTGAAGTCCACCCCCCCCCTCCTCCCCTATGCAAATCCACCGATTCATTCTATTTTTTTGGCCTGATCTGTCGTTCTGATCTTATTTTTGGTCAAATCAGGATCTGCACTACCACTACAAATTAGTCAACTTTAAAACAACATTAACAATCACCAATAAATTACCAATCACATCCACAATCCAAACATGTAGACAGACACTGTCCAGAATCCAGTCCCAAATTTTCAGTTGATCTGTGACCCACAATATTTTTCAAATATGTGAATCCACTTAATTTACTGCAAAATTCTCCAACTGGCATTTTAAAGGGCTAAATCGACCAATCCATACACCTATTCACACTCCTCCACTGTGCACTCTATGACACGACAGTACTCTATGGAAGGGTGCAGGCTTCATCAAGAAAATTTTGCAGAACAAAGCAGTAGTGTCATTTTTGCAAAAACTAAAATAATTTTGTTGCATGTGTAAATATTCGGTTTTGCTGAGGTAAAATTTCAAACAGGTTTCATTTGCTAGTTTTTAATTCAGGGTGAATTGTGCTGCCTTCAGCTCCAGTTGCAATGCAATATGCCAATGAAAATATTGCCTTGCAAGTTGCAATAAATGCACATGCATGTTGCAACGAGCAGATATTAAAAAAATTATAAGCCTGGGTTCTTGAAAAATATCTCTCAATCATATTTCAAGTATACCATCGCAATTTACTTGATAATGGCTGCGCTTTTCAGCTTTATACAGGACAGCAGCTTAGGGAATGATCTCACCTGATTTAAATCGGCATGCTGCACAGTTGCAAGCGCAATGGTATCCGAATTGCACGAATTTCCGGCTGTATCTACATTGTTCCCAGCAAGAGGAGAACAAAACTTCATTTTCTTAGCAGCTCTAACTGAAGGAGCTGCGGAACGTCTCATTGTGTCATAAGAGCAGATGTAAGCACGTGTTTATTTACACTTCCATGTTTTTCACTTATTATGTTTGCATCAGTAGTTTCGCGCCATTTTGTTCGCCTCGTCTTGGCGCAGAGGATGATCAGTGCTTGCGGCCCTACTTGGTAGTTGAGGCTTACCCTACATCAAGCTTACATCAAGCTCATTGTTTCATTCACTTACAACTCTCGAGGAAGAGTAGTTGTGGGCGTATTTACAATTTTTTTGCTTTTTTCTCCCACGTTTCTTTAAGAAATTCAACCTCTGCTGCTGAGGCACCGCTCCTCTTTTATGATGGAGACGCTCCCATGATGCTCTAGGGTGGGCTGGTGGTCAAGCGCATATCAAAGCAGTTGTTGAGGTGGAATTTTAGTGGGGCTTGATAGGGCAAATTGTGTAACTTTTACTGTGAAAAAGTCTGAACTACGCTTTAAAAACTACAAGAAAATATTGAACATTTATCAATGGATAAAACTGTAAGTAAATTTTGAGTGGATGGTGTGGTTTAAGCTATAAATTTTCTGGATGGAGCGTACGGTGTCGTCCGTTCCAGTGAAACAAGATGGCGGCAAAATCGCGCATGCTCTGCCTTGAATGAAGTTGACAGAAAATCATATTTCCTGTTGCAGGATGCTTTCGACGTCCTCTTCACAAGACAGAACTATTATGTCTTGTAACCACTTAACAGAGTTGAAGTGATGCGACGAACAAGCGAATCGTCGCAATATCACGATGAAACTCCTCGTAGAAGAGTTCGCAGAACACCATCTCATGACTTAGAAAGACATCACAGCAGTGACATCAAAGTAGGCAGGCCTTTGGACGTGGAAAACATACCCACCTCGCCATATTCTCAAAGCTCATTTCAATACCTGGGTCCTCATGGTGTCAGTACATCTCCGAGTCCAACCCGGTCAGTCCCGCCTGTCAGCCCCCACAGAAGTATGAATTATCCTCACCATGGCTTTCAGAGAAGTTTCAGTCAACCTGTGGGATCCACAGGAGAAATGTCTCCACATTCACCATTTCCTCATTCAGTTGTTTCACCATCACATTATCAGTCATCATCTCCCATGTATGTATCACCAGCACTGTCACCGTCTGCTCCACCTTCTACACCTTCATGTGCAACGCCTAGTAGTGTAACATACACTCTTTCTCGTGGACCAGGCTCAGTTAGTCCAAGAGGCTCTGGTCTTAAAACTCCTGAATTTTATCCTGGAATGCCAGATTCATCTCAGTTAAGTCCTGCAGATCCCAGTTTTCAACAACATTATTCATCTGAACCTTTTGCAAACCCTAGGGAACAACAGTTTGTCTATACTGGTGGAGGACCTTCCCCGGGTGGTACTATTCATCATCATGGATATAACACCCCCAGAAGGACGCCTCCATTGCAAAGTCCAACTTTATTTCCAAATCAGTCATCACCTGGGCGTAATCAGCCTAGTGCAAGTCCTTTGAATCCTCATAGTGGTGTTAACATTGGCAGAAGTCATGGTGTAGCCAGCAGAGGAGATAAACCATCAGGATTGTCAGCTGATTTATCAGAAATAGGGAAATTCCGTCAGCTTGTGATTGGATGTTATAATGGTGAACTGGAAACTCTTAAGGCTAATTTTCGGGAGAAGCTACAGGAATTGTATTTCCTTCAAACTGGAGGAAATATGATGGATTTCCTCATTTGGAAAAAAAGGCCAAGTCCACAGTTCCTTGCATTTCTCAACTCTAATCGTTTAGATGATGCCTCTGGCACAAATCCTACACTTTCAACAATTACTGTCTCACCAAGGTTTTCACAAAGCTTCATGTGGCCTCAACAAGCAGCTGATACAAGTAATGCTACTGCTGTAAATTACGCTGCATTACAAAGGCAAGTTTATGAACAAGCTGGTCTTGATCCACGAAAGCCAGTACCTGGCAACTTCAACACAAATTCTAGTTATCAATCGCAAATTTCCGATGGAATTGCACCAAATGTTTCTCCATTTACTGGACACCAACCTGTTCCAAGATCAAGTGTAGTTAATACAGCTCCTCCATTGGGTAGGTCAATTTCTTTACCAAATCCTCCTCTAGAATTGCATGTACCATGTAACCATGGGAGTAATCATTTTGGAGGTGACCCTGCTGTTGTTCCCTCAGTGCAAAATAACCATGTTTCTGGTGGAAATGCAGTACACCCAGGAGTGCAAAGTCAACCAACCATAAATGGACCTACTGTGCCTGTTGAAGGTGCAAGACCATCCATCAACACTCGAGGACAATCCTTAACATCAGTGCTTGAAAACTCGTTTAGCTCTCAGGAAGATATTGCAGTTGAAGCTAAGAAAGAAGCTGAGGTGTTGAAGAGAGTAGCTGAATTGCGTAAGGAAGGCCTCTGGTCTTTGACTCGCCTTCCTAAAGTTCAAGAGTCAACTAGGTGCAAAGCACATTGGGACTATCTCCTTGAGGAAATGCACTGGCTAGCAACTGACTTTGTACAGGAGAGAAGATGGAAGAGGGGTATTTGTAAGAAGGTACGCATTGGTCAATTGATGCAAAACTGTCTTAAACACTGTTTCAGTGGCTAAGCATTGGGAAGATTTTGACTAACATCATTTTTTGCAGATATCCCGAGCTGTTTTAAAGTACCACCAAGAGCAAAAAAGCAAGGAAGTGAAGGCAGAAAAGGAAGAGTCAGTGCGTCTAAGGAGAATTGCTGCAAGCATTGCAAAGGAAGTCAAGCAATTCTGGTCTTCTGTTGAAAAGGTTATTTCCAACAAAAGAGTTCATCATTTTTTGTATACATCAGTTGGCAGAGTTCTTGATGCTTGTTACGTGAATTTTAAGTATGCATTATTCTAGCCTGTGTTAGCAAGAGTCGTTGATTAGACTTGTATCTTTTGTTTTTACCCCAAAAGGTTGTGCAGTACAAAGTTCAAAGCAGGCTGGAAGAGAACAGGAAGAAAGCTCTAGACCTTCAGTTAAACTTCATTGTTGATCAAACTGAGAAGTATTCATCATGGTTAGCAGAGAGCCTTGCTGTGCCACCATCAAGTGGTCCTGCCTCTGCAGGATCCACTTGTCCCTCATCACCTGGATCTTCTAGAGCTGAAGGTAGATAACAATATTTTAAGATATAAAGTTAACCCACTGACCTACAAGTGCTCCATGGATTAAATGCAATTGAACTTAGCTAGCCACCAGGAGCATGCGTTGTTAGCATTGTTTATTAGATAGGGTTAGATGCAATTTAACAAAGTAAACAACAAAGAGCATTGCAGATTGGCAGCACGGTTATCTTCAAAGAGCAGTAGTGGTCAGCGGTGCGTGGCCTAGGCGCATGCTTATGTGGTTCTTCAGTCACATGGCTACACTTGTTGGCAATCTTGCAGGCCTTGCTGTGCTGCATTGCCCAGTTGGCGTGCTTCCCTCCTTCCCCTCCCCATCTTTCCACTACTTGTCAGTGTGACGGGTGCCTGGACACCAGGTGTGGGGGCTCATGGCTGGGGTGCGAGGATTGCCAGCTATGGGAGTGTTACTTGGTCCAAGGGGCTGGCTGGCAGGCTTCCAGTGGAAGCCCTTGGACATCCCAGGCACCCACCCAACCTCCATTTCACGATGTAGTTGATAATATGCATTTATCCTGTGGGGCAGGGCGTGGGGGCTCGTGGCTGGGTTGCAGACGCTGCCAGCCATGTGGGTGGTTCTATACGGTAAGGGCCAGCCTCCACATCCGACAACATTGATAATAAATAGTTTTTTTTTTTAACCATTAAGTAGTGTTTTATTCTTGTGGCAAGCTACGTGCTACATTAATATATTCTTAGGTGGTGACAGTGAGTTTGAGCCTGCTGAAGAAGTTGATGATGAAGAAACAATAGATGTTGAAGAAGCACAAGAAAAAACTGTCTCCAGAGAGAAAGAGCTAGAGATGCTACGACAAGAAAGTGAAATTCCTATCGAAGAACTTTTAGAGAACCTACCACGAGAGATGTTGCAAGACAGGAGTGAGGAAAGTATATCGGAGCAAAGTGATGACGAGTCATCAGATGGACAAGAAAGTGAGGCATCAAGGTAGGAAATTGATGGAGAATGACTGTATGTAATATCATATTTGAACTGCAGATGTGAAATGTTGGGATGTAAACATACTCATCACAGTAAAGTGAGCTACTTAAGGGGTTGCACAGGGCTCAAAGTTTATTTTTGGCTTTGGGAGTGCTTGTGCGACCAGGTGTGAATTTTTAGGCGCACTGCCGAAATTTTAGGCGCAAGGTTAAAAATTTTAGGCGCACAGCTTCAAATACTTGCAGCACCTACTCCAAGAATACTTAACGCTCCAAAAAGAGTGACTCAGGCTTCATATTGCAATATGGGCCTATTCTAGCGGTATTGAACACAACGAAAACAAATAAAACAATCAGGATATTTCACACAAGAGTTAAGCTTAGATATTAACTACTGAAGTCGTTTCGTTGAGTATCCTCACTATCCATTTGCTTGTTGTTTGCCTCACCTTTGAAATTCTGCTCAGGAAGATTTTTTATTTTTCAGCATCTGGGTATTCGTGAGAACTAGCACGAACTTTGCTCATTTGGCTAGCTTTCTAGCCATAGAATTCGTGGACCGGCCCGTTCCGAAAGCGCCCACACGTTTTTTAGGCGCACAGCTAAAAATCTAGTCACATATGCAACCAGTTGGTCGTTTAACTTTGAGCCCTGTTGCAAGGAAGCCTGGAAAAAAAATCGAGCCTTGAATGAGACTTTAACCCATGACCATGTGAATGTACTGCTATACTGCTCTACCAACTGGGTGCTGGACTATTGAATCTGAGTCCCTTTCAGGCCTGTTTTTATTTGTTTTTATGAGGCTAAATGTAATTTAGGCAAAGTTAAACCAAGCCAATGCAGCGGTG
>BLFK01000297.1:598707-606207 GCA_014634185.1 Astreopora myriophthalma
CTCCAAAAAGAGTGACTCAGGCTTCGTATTGCAATATGGGCCTATTCTAGCGGTATTGAACACAACAAAAACAAATAAAACAATCAGGATATTTCACACAAGAGTTAAGCTTAGATATTAACTACTGAAGTCATTTCGTTGAGTATCCTCACTATCCATTTGCTTGTTGTTTGCCTCACCTTTGAAATTCTGCTCAGGAAGATTTTTTATTTTTCAGCATCTGGGTATTCGTGAGAACTAGCACGAACTTTGCTCATTTGGCTAGCTTTCTAGCCATAGAATTCGTGGACCGGCCCGTTCCGAAAGCGCCCACACGTTTTTTAGGCGCACAGCTAAAAATCTAGTCACATATGCAACCAGTTGGTCGTTTAACTTTGAGCCCTGTTGCAAGGAAGCCTGGAAAAAAATCGAGCCTTGAATGAGACTTTAACCCATGACCATGTGAATGTACTGCTATACTGCTCTACCAACTGGGTGCTGGACTATTGAATCTGAGTCCCTTTCAGGCCTGTTTTTATTTGTTTTTATGAGGCTAAATGTAATTTAGGCAAAGTTAAACCAAGCCAATGCAGTGGTGTTGCCTGGGATACTTGGGGGGTTCCAGGGAGGTTTGCAGGGGCATTGCCATGTGCTTTGGCTTGAGTTGCTTTTTTGCTTGCTTGCTTCTTTACCCTCCCTCCCTCCCTCCCTCCCTCCCATATTTTGGAGTAAGTATATATATTCCACACACTGGTTTCTCTCGGTGATGTGTTGACAGGTGCCTGGGAGGTGGACTGTGGCTCAGTTGCCTTGGTGACCTCCTTACTGCTGAGGAGAGTGCTGTCTCCTCCCTTGCTACCTTTACGGCACCTACCCTCCAAATATTGGCGTTGTTTTAATTGTTTTTTGTTTTTTTCTTGTTTTATTGCAATTGCTTAAGTTTCTCACTTTACCATGATGATCACTTTACTGCAGTGATCATGCTCACATCATAGCACGGCAGGAAATAATTGTTTATAAGTGATTGCATGTTCTGTACAGCTCCACTGCTTGTTTTCAAAATGTCCATATGATAGATTCTTTGTCTTGGTATTTCATTCCCTTACTTAATTTGATACAGTGGCCATTTGCCTATTCCCTAAGATTTCCTCCACAACTCTTAGGTTTTGCATAACGTGGCCCAGATAAAAGAGCTGCTATAAAACCCATTGACTTATCTCTATCACATGTCAGTGGTTCCTGTCGGTAGCTAAATGGTACATTTTTGTCTTTGCATTTTTGTATGTTTTTCTAGACACACAGATAGTAACAGTATTGGTTTTACTTACTTTTTTTGCATGCAAGCTGGTATCTTACTTTTATAACCTGTACATTGGAAAGTACTGGATAATCGAAGGTCTCGGAGCAAAAATGGCCTGACTTTTCTGGGTCCTGGGGAAAGGGGATGAGGGCACAAAAGCAAGAAAATATGAAAATGCAGACCTGTAAAAAAGTTTTTTTTGCTTCTTTTCATCAGATTGCTCAAATTTTGAGCATGTAGCGCATGGGGAGGTTCACCCCATAATTTTAGTGCAGTTGGTTCAGTGGAAATTGCCCATCTTTTTGCGAAATGACCGTGCAAAAGTCAATTAGAACATTCTTGCTCAGAGCCCTTCAATTGTGGTCTTGTTCTTGTAAGTTGTAATCTCTAGCTGTGTTGATCAATTTATGTTTCCCTCAGCAAAGAAAGTGATGACAGTGACATTGAGGTGGATGTTGAAGGCAACGATGAAGAAGAGAACAAGAAACAGCAGATTTTTGCAGGGAAAAGGTAGGTGTGGATGTTGTAGGTTAACATCTTGATAGGCATAGATATATATTTTTTATGAACTAGTATTTTTCCCTGATAAGTATGTATTCCTTATCACTCAGTGGATAGCAAGTACCAAGTCAGTCATATTACAGGATTTGTGATAGTATGTGCAGTTATAGTAACTCTTCCAGTTTGTTGCATAATTATTGGCTTTTGACCTACAAGACAAGTTGAACTTGTCTCCTGCATGTGAATTATGCTAACATCATATTCCAGTTAGGTACATTCACAGGGTTTGAAGGTGCCCCCTGTTTTAGCCAACATGCCAGTGTCAAGCCTGAACCCCATTAACCTTTCAGAGATGCAGAGGGTGAGACTATGGAAGCCGATGAAGAATTTGTAGTAACAGGAGGAACAGAAGAGGATGATGAACAAACACTAGATGAGGAAGAGAGGATGGAGGGGCAGTCTGACCACAAAAATGAGATTGATAACCTCCAAAAAGAAGGTAAGTTGCTTAGTCCTCTTGCCTCTTTGGTTTTACCATTTGCAGTACAGTAGTCATACCTCTACTTTTTTCATTGGCTCTGCAGTGTCTGTACATCGTTGTTAACTCTATTGTTCTCTTAGTCAATTGTGGACCATGTTAGTGAGGTACTTTGTAGCGGCCATGTGCTTTGATACAAGGATTGCTCCGTTGGCTTTAAGTTCTACATTGCACGGCCCAGTCAAAAGAGCTGCTATGCAATCCATTAATTTTAAGTGTTTCATGTTGTTGGTAGCCAGACAGCTTTACTCTTGTTTTCATCAGTGAAACTGTTCATAAGCTACTGTAATAGTCACCTCCATTGTTGATGTTGTTGGGCGTGGAAGTAGGTTTGTGACTTTTCTATTGCCAAATTGCATGTCTCTAGGTGAGATGCCAATTGAAGAGCTGATGAAGATGTATGTTGCTACTGAAAATGAGTCTACAGATTTGCAGAGTGATGAAGAAAGTTCTCAAGAATCTTCAGAAGAAGGTAGAGTAGGATTTGTTAATTTTAAGCCTGTGTTGTAGTCCTCTTTAATGCATTTAAATTCAATTTAAAGGAGCTAACAAAAAAGAGCACCTATGTTGCTAGTGTCAGTGGTTGGTTTGGAGGCACATGCACAGTTCTTCTGTACATCGTTTTCGTGGCACAAATTCCAGGCATGAGGGCTCAACCCTGGGTTGCAGGGTTGTGCCAACCATGGGTGCATTATTCAATCCAGGGGCTGGTTGCCGAAAGTGGAATCCCCTTGATATCATAGGCACCCAACCTCCACTGTTAAAGCGATGCAGTTGTTAACAGTGTTTAATGTATCTGTTGGTTTCCAGAGATGAGTGATGATGATGGATTAGAGTATCTTGCACAAGCAGATCAGAAAAAAGCCAGTGAATCACAGGTGTGTATGTTAATGGAGTGCCGCTGATTATTATTAACCCCCTTGGACCTTTTACGTACAAGACGGGTGATTCTGTCTTCTCTAACTGGCAGTCGGTTGGGGCAAAGATTTGTTGACTGTGTATAACATAATCTTGTCAAGTGTGTATTTAACCTTTTGCCAGTGGATGAGTGTGGGAAAGGTGCCTGGTAGGATTTGGGAAGCCAAGAACTGAAACTGAGTGCAGTGGATAACCATGACAACCCTAGCCTGTGAGTGGCATTCACCTAGCCACCATCACACTGGTAACCAGTGGAAAACAACACTACTGTGCTTACCAAATAACTTACTTAACAACTTACAAGGGTGTGCAATGTGCAAACAACACCAGCAAAATGGCCTTGAACATGCCAGGGATGCTTTCATATCCCAGTAGCTCCTGGAAAGCTAATTAAGCCACACCAAAATGCAGGAATACTGTGGGCCGGCATTGCCTCATTTAGCCACACACAGGAAGTGTTTAAAAGTGTTTCTTTTCATGAAGAGTTTTATTTACTTGCCAAAAGGTTATTGTAGGGACTGACCCCTTGCTGGTTATGAAATTATTATAGAGTGCAGATTCAGACCCAGACCAAGAACTCACAGATGCAGCTGCCACAGCTCAGAGCTTACAACCTCGTGGATTCACCTTGGAAACTACTGATGTAAGCTTCAGATTTCTTACAGTATCTTTTGTGATGCCAATCATACTGTAAGTTAACTGCCTGATCTTGACTGAAAATGTTGCCATGGCATTTGTTGTAAAAAAGTACTTTTCATGGATGAGAATTTGTAATAATCCTCTCCTACTCAGATAAAGACCAAAGTTCCTTTCCTTCTCCGTGGCGTCCTGCGGGAATATCAGCTTATTGGTCTAGACTGGTTGGTAACAATGCATGAGAAACACCTGAATGGCATCCTTGCAGATGAGATGGGATTGGGTAAAACAATCCAGACGATATCATTGCTGGCACACCTTGCTTGCGAGAAGGGTGTGTGGGGCCCTCACCTGGTTGTGGTACCCACATCTGTGATGCTCAATTGGGAGTTGGAGTTCAAGAAATGGTGTCCAGGGTTCAAAATCTTGACTTACTATGGCAGTCAAAAGGAAAGAAAGGCAAAGAGACAGGTCAGTACTGGCTTTTCAGGTAGCTGAAAGAAAAAAATTGATGACTTTGGCATGTCACATTATTCATTGCAACTACCATTGCATCTTGGTTATCAGGGCTGGACAAAACCAAATGCATTCCATGTTTGCATCACGTCATACAAACTTGTAATTCAAGACCACCAAGCTTTTAGAAGAAAGAAATGGAAGTACTTCATTCTTGATGAGGTAAGATTCATGAGAGATAAAGATGTTTTATTTTGATGTGATCTGCATTACTCTTAATATGCAAGTAGTATACCTAATTAATGACAATATACATATACTAGCAAAATTTCCTTATTACAGGAAGAGAGCTTGTCAAATGCTTAGTTGAAGGCTAGTGCATATTTATCTTGTTGTAACTCGCTGTTTTGCAATTAGCTTGACGTCAAATTGTACTATCCTTTTTCCATTATAGGCCCAAAACATCAAAAATTTTAAGTCCCAAAGATGGCAGTACCTGCTGAACTTCAACAGTCATTGCAGATTGCTTCTCACTGGAACTCCTTTACAGAACAGCTTGATGGAATTGTGGTCATTGATGCATTTCTTAATGCCACATGTCTTTCAATCACACAAAGACTTCAAGGAATGGTTTTCCAATCCTTTGTCTGGCATGATTGAAGGAAGTAGGGAATACAATGAGGGACTCATTAAGAGACTTCATAAAGTGAGTATCTGAATATCAGAAGCCACTGAAACGGCTATTGAAATGATCTTCCTGGCTGGGTTGTTAGTTCCATCTTGTGTGCTTAGTTCTTGTTACATGCACATACACAGAATGGCCACTTAATCCAATATTGCATAGTTGTTGTTACCATGTGATAATTTCATGTGGCCAAGAATAAGAACTCTTTTAAAACCCACTGTATGTAATGGTATTCCAGACATTTAGTGGAACCTGTCAAGAGCTACATTCTTGGGGACTCCTATGGTGTATGTTACTTGCCATTTTGTTCACCATAGCTCCTGTGGTGTACTGTAAAATTGAGTATGGTCTAATTTTCATGGAGGCCTTCTTGAAGGAGGTATCCCTGTTACTTAAAAGTTTCAGTTTACACTGTAAGATAACTTACATGTAGCATTGTGTTGACTATGATTAAAACTTTAGGTTATTTGTTCGTATGTAGGTTCTACGCCCATTTCTTTTGAGGAGGCTCAAACAAGAAGTTGAAACACAGATGCCTAAGAAGTACGAGCACTTGGTCCGGTGCCGCTTATCTAAGAGGCAGCGTTATCTATATGATGACTTCATGTCCAAAGCTAAGTGAGTATTGCACTCTAAATGGATTTGTTTACCTCTTAATTATAGCTATAACTGGTTATCAGCAGCCCTGATTTCAGCATTTATCAGGCGTACACACACGTTATGCACTTGTTATTGGACGTTGTGCATCATCAAGCACTTGCTAGTTTCACTTGAATGGGTTCTCTTAACTTTTTCTAAGGTCTAAACAACCAAAAAGTTGAGCAAATTAAGCTGGCAAATAGTTTATACCCCTCACATTCTTCATGGGGTTAAATGCCATTTAACATTTAACTAAGTTAATCACCAGGAGTGAGCTTGCTGTATTGTATTGTGTGGCATTTTATGGCATATGGGGGGTGTACTGGCACCCCCTTTTCAGCATTTAGGGCTTAGCATTCATTCATTCATTCATTCATTCATAAGTGCTTTTTGGTCTGCTGGGCAATGCCTGTGGGTTTCTGGGGGTCAGCGGTTTTTCGCAGTCATCATACGCATTACGTAGCTCTGCCTTCAGCAAGGTTTGCAGTTGTTAGCGTTGCCTGTCCCTACTATCCCTTTAGTGTGCTTGTTTGTTTTTTAGTTTGTTGTTTCCTTATCTTTTCTACTGTTGTTTACTGTGTCTGGTGCTTGGTTTGGGACTGGGTTTGGTGGGTGGGGCTCATGGCTGGGTTGCAGGTGGGGCAGGCTGGTGGGGTATTATATATACCTCCCTGGCCCAGTCCCAAGTTCCCTGGTCAATTAACCCTCCATTTGCGATGCAGGTGTTTATCAAATTTTCTCATGGTTAGGATTAATTGATCATTGGACTTCATGTTGTTCAATTTAGAGAGGAGTTGTGCTCTTGATTTCAAAGCAGTCTCAGGCTATGTGCTATGTGCTTGGGTGATTTTGAATTTACTCACCTGATTACTCCCAGAATTCTACTCTACTCAGTCCTATGGCAATTAGTTCAAAATACTTATATTCTGTAAGCTTCTTGGCTGTTATGAGAGCACCACATTGTCCATTATTTCAAGGCATTATTTTAAACTGTTTTGTTAACCATTAATGACTAGAACTTGGCTCTTTTGTTTCAGGACAAAGGAGACCCTGGAATCAGGTCACTTTCTCAGTGTAATCAACATTCTTATGCAGCTTAGGAAGGTATTCATGTGATCAATCAAATCAACCAATGAAGTCTTTATTAAGCTCATTATGAAATAAATAATCAGTTTTATAATCCTAAGATGGTTCTTACAAAAAAAACGTTTTGTTTTGTTTTTAATGCAAAGTGAAAAATAGAGTGAACTGGGGAACTAAATTGGCCAGCTGGTTTTCTTGTTAGCTCCCTGCACAACTTAAGTTATAGATAGGCAACAGATGAGAAAGGAAGGAAAAAACTAAAAACTCTAATTTACATGTAGATGTGTAACATGTAGTGTGCTTAGCATGGAGGTAAATTATCCATTTCTTGTTGCCGGTAGATAACTTTTCATTTTCTTTGGGAACACAAATGTACTTGAATCTTTTAAAGAAAATGGAAGATATTTCTAATACCAATTACAGCAAAAAAGATGAGTCGTTTTCCTATAATAGTCCATACTCTAAAGCTTAATGAAGTACGATCATCCGGGTGAGTGTAGTCCTGAGAATGACTGTTGTTGATGGTAGTGACTGACGTCTCAACAACCTGAGTGGAAGTCATCTTCAGAGTCAGTGATAGGATGTGTGTCAGTGACTGAATCTTGTATAGGAGGTCCATACTCTGTACTTCTGAAAAGTTTGTTTAGCTGAATATCTTGTGTTGTAACTATGCATACTCCTAGCATATTGAAACATTGTTATTGAAAACTTTAAGGAGAAGGCTTTTATGGAAGGGAGGGGCACAACTGCAAGTGTGTTGTGAAT
>BLFK01000297.1:611207-640384 GCA_014634185.1 Astreopora myriophthalma
ACAACTCATGAGTTCTCCGGTTTTCGCATGTGGTAGAAAGATTACCTGTACTGTTGAAGTTACAGGCCACAGACGACATTGAAAGGAGCTTTGCAAGGGATTGGGGATTCCTTGTCAGGGTTCAGTTCAAGTAAAACAAGAATCAGTCACTTGAAAAGATTACTGAAGGACAAGATTCCAAATGAGAATCAATTACTAAAACAATGATCAACAACAACAGGTTTTCAGAATGACTTAACATGTAGAGAATTGAGCCTTCAGCTGTTTCTGACTCCAAACCGTGCAATTTATACCCCCTCCCCCCCCCCCCCCCAAAACAAGAGATGGCCTTGTAGAAAGGCTGCACCCCTGACTTCAAGCCCCAAAATCGACAAAAAATGTGCAGCTTATACATAAGTGTTTATGGTACAATAGTACATATTTCTTTGCGTAACTTTTTAATTTTTTTTGTAACAGGGAACACTGAGGGATCTCTTCACAATTGAACCGGAATCTACTGACTCTCAGGCAAATGTAACTAAGCCCACGCCTGCCGAGAAAATAGAAGCAGAGGAAGTACTACCAGATGACCCAGAAATGGCCAACACTGCAGATAGTGCAGAAGGCAGCAATACTGCTGCGACAGGAGGAAGGGTATCTCAGACTTTACTGGAGCAGGTATGGAACATGATACTATTGCCATGCTGGTGCAATGGTTTATGCTAACAATTCAACTTGGAGCAGGTCATTTGATAGATCTCTAATTTACATTTCAAATATGATGTACGACATGTTGTTCTGTTATCCCCACAGGCATTGTTCAAAGCTGAAGATGAGCAGGATGCATGTGCTGCTACCAGGGCCAAAGCAGAACAAGCTGCTGAGCTGGCCGAATTTGATGAGGGAATTCCTCTGAGTGAAGATGGATCAGGAAAAGTTAGTATGATCACATTCCAATGGAAAATGAGTAATTGAATTTTATTTTGTGTATTAATTTATGGACAAGGGAGGGTATATATATACATATAACAGTGGGTCAATTGGCGGGGTCAACATATGTACCAAGATGAGTACAATAACTTAATGTATATGATCCAATGTGGTTGCCTTTCGGCAGACATTAACTTGTTTTATTGATACTTGTATGTTCAGTTATTTGTCCCATGTCCTGAACTAATACAGTAATAAGTTTGCTTTATTGTATTAGGAAGAGAAATCAAAAGTGGAAGAGGAACTGTCTGCTTTGGAGAACCAGGTAATAAATGTCTTTTGCAAACTTCTAAAGTAGTTAATTGATTGACAACTCTAAAAAAAATTCCCTGTTTGACTCATTCTTAAAATGATCCAATATTCACCATTTGAATTTGTTTTTAGATGACCCCAGTTGAAAGATATGCCATACGTTTCCTTGAGTCATCTGGTGCTTACATCACATTGGAGCAAATAAAAGCAGCGAAGGTACACTAAAAGGTTTCATTAATTTTGTTTGCATAGCTGAGTTTACAATGCCGACAAAGTTGTGGATCTTTGGTTCATTAGATCAGCAATAAAAAACAAAGATTTCCTTCATACAAGGTTCAGAAGAGAATCCTATGTTTTTCAAGTGCCCATGAAGGACACAACCACTCAAGTGCTTTCAGGGATAGTAAGCAACAACCCTAATGGGGTTGGGATTACAGATGATGGGGATACAGTTTGTCATTCTTGCTATGTTTGTGTAACACTTGAAACTTATTGTAAACTTTGTCTGTTATTTATTTCTATTAGCCAAGTAAAGTAAAGCTTCCTGGATTACCCTAATTTTGTTTGTTTTTTTTGTTTTTTTCTGATTTTATCTCTCACCATCATTTCATACATTGACAGGATGAAGTTGAGATGGCTAAGAAAGACTGGGAATTGGGTCATCTTCAGGCACTGAAGAAAGAAGAAGAGAAGCGGGTTGCTGAGGAAGAGGATGAGATCTTGTACACTTACTCTCGAGAGGAAGCCTTCCAGGTTAAAAAGAATAAATCAAAACAAAAATCTAAACCAAACAGTCAGTGCTCTAGTAGGAAGTCCTTGCCCTCAAAGGAATCAAATAGGAAGGTTAATTTAAAAGTAGCATGTAAAGAGTCTCCAGGGGCTGTAAAAAACAATCTCAATACCAGTCGCAATTCATCGAGAGCTAGCAGTAGAAGCAGTAGCTGTAGTAGCTCTATAAGAGTTACAAGGAGAACTAAGTTTCCTGATGAAATTTAGCAGTTTTTTTCCACTAAAATCAATGAAAGATTCTTTTGGGTAAAGAGGGAATTTGTATTGTTTATGTCTGGTTATTACAAACTCAACATTTGGTGAAATTAGTTTGCATGTTAGTGGACTTACTCCCAAATTGGATTTAATTAATGATCGAAAGCATCCATTTTGAGATGCCTTGTTTGGAGGGAAATATGCCTGGACTTTTCTAGCTGTTCATTCATTCATTGAAGTAAAATTGCACATAAGATTTTGTATGGAGAATATGAGAAAATGCAATGTAGCCTGTTATTTATGGAAGTAATTGATGAAATTATTGTTACTATAAATTGAATGTACTGTAAAAAGGAAACAGGCTAAATGAGCTGGATTCTGTAATTTTGGCACATTTGTTTAAGAAATTGTGACTACAGTACAGGTTCCAAAATAAACATCAGAAAAGTCATTTGCCTTTTGTTTGTCATTATTGTATCTTCTCTTGATTGGTAACTGGCAGTGAATTTTGTTTGCAAGCTAACTTTCCAGCCATGGGTTTGTTAGTTTGAGCTTGCCGGTAGTTTTGGATGGCTGTACAGTGTTAGCATTACCAACAGTTATTGTTAGTGTCCAAAGTTGTCTTGAACTTGCTAAATGCAATCCTTTGCTGGCAAAAATTTTAGAATTAGTTCTTCCTGATGATTTGGCTGGCCGTTCCTTGTGTTGCTCGGTGCAAATCTGTGTCACCCTTCTTTCATTTTACATCATCTAGTTTGTTACTATCAGTAAACTTTGGTTATCCTTGCTTGTTAAGCTGACAGTAATAATTTCATAGATAAATGTGCTAATTCTTCCACTCTAAGAACAATTACCTTCATTGTTAAGGAAATACTTTGTCACCTCTTTCTTCTAATAATGTCACTACACTTAAAAATTTCATTTGACTCAAAATACTAGACTTCTGTACACTATTGTTTCAGTTGACAGCTTTTTCGTGACTCAAAAGTTTAAGGCTAGATGTGATGAAGGCAGTTTGCAGTTTGAGTTTCCTGCATGCTAGTCTATGCCATCCAAGCAATCAAGAGAAGGTTTACAAAATGACAAGCATTTCAAGGCACTTTGGTACTAAAGTCGCTGAACAGCCATTCAGAGCCTTTACAGGTCTATCTTTGTTAAATTCCTTGTATTACTGGGGAAGGGGGTCATGAACATGCTGTAAGTGAGATAGGTGTCAAGCTCTCCCACAAGTAATTCCCCAGCCCTCAATCCCTAGACGTGGCATATAATTCGGCATAATCCACATTTGAGCCAAACAGTTGCAATTCACACTTAATGTCAAACTTCCCTATGGTTATTGCAGCCTGGACTTCATGATTAATTTCAGTCATCTTGTCAACAGGGTGGGTGCGTTGCAGGTAACAATTATTTCAACATAGTTTTATTTGAAATTTTCTTGGTCTGTTTTTCATTATTACAAGTGAGACACAGAGAAAGTACAAATCAAACTAGGTTGAAGCACCTGAAATTAATTTTTACCTGCAACAGATAACAACAGCAGTGTTAAATATCCATTCTTGCTCCCTACAAACGTCGTCCTTAATTTGGGTGGATACTGGATAGTCTCAAAAAGCCAATGTTTTAATGGATAACATGAACCAAAACTGGACTCCTCAGATGAATGGGATCCACCCTAGTAAAAGACCTGTTATGGAAGGGGTAGACCTCATTTTTTAATGTCGTTATAATGAGGGGCTTAAGCCAAAAATGTCCTTTTGGTTGCATTTTGTATTTTACAAAATTGCTGCCAAATTCTGCATAATTAGTGTTGTAAGCAATTACAAGTCATGCAGAGAATGGCAGAAATTGATCTATCGTACTATAGATAAAGCCACTTATTGGGCAGAAAATGGCTGTGATATTGTGAAATGGCAAAAAATCCATGTTTGATGGACATGTGATTGAAAGGATTTGTCAGGCACCTGCAGTGCAATAGAGATGACTTGCAGTTTCTCAAAGCAAGAAACTAGCAAGGACAACAAGCAAGGAGTACATTTTAAACTCTTAAATAATCAGAAGTGGGTTGTTTCCTCTGTAGGTGTATGTAAATGACATTACTGGTGAGGAAATGCCGGTTAGTCTTTATTTTCATCATGCTTTATTTTTCTGCTTTTGTTGTTGTCACCTTTGTTTTCTTGCCGATTCAATGCATGTGGACATGCAGACTACATTTCACTAATACGTACACAAAATTGCAGGGAAAGAGTTGGCTCCTTTATTTGGAAAAAAAATGCAATGTTTCTACCCCAATGTTTTGCTTTAGATTTGGACTCCACCTACTCCTCCCCGAGAAGGACAAGATGACGTGTATGTAGATCCCAGCGTGGGGTACTTGTATGAGACCACACCCATGGCAGCCAGTAGACTGCCACCCCTGCATTTGACCAGGCCACACCAGGCAGGAAAGAGAACTGTGTTCAAGTCCGTTGTTTACTTTAGAGATCAGCTTCAAGGAGCTGCAAAGTAAGTTGATCCTTTGTGTCCTTTCCCTTCTCACTTCCTCTGTAGTACCTCTAGATTTCAGCCTTCTTTTGCAATGAGACAAACAGCGGCCTTTCACAGGGACCAGTCACCATTTCCTTTGTATTTTACCAGGCCCTCAATACCCTTCTCTAAAATAGGGAGACAACAATTGCAGAGAAGATCAGGGGCCTTGCATGACATCTCACTTGTCTTATATTCTCTACCATTACAAGTTGTCATGCTAAAATCAAGTTTTTAGAAGTTGACTTTGAGTTTTAACCTCAACGTGCAGATGTTGCTTGTCTAATGCAAGTAGTTTACACGAGAAAGCTAAGTCAGTGAGACAATGAAAGTTAGTCTACATTGATGACTGTATTATATGTAACTTGATGACATTTTCTTTTGATATCAGAGATCGTGTGAGCCGTCCCACATCAGTGTTTGACAGGAATGGGTTTGATCCCTTTGCCAGAAGTCGGCATAATTCATTGAGTAAGAAGTCCAAGATGAAGCAAATGAAACAGCAGGTGACCCCAAGTATTGTCAAACAGGCAGACTACTCACAGGTTGGTGGATCAGTCTACAGACTAGATAAAACAATACTGTAGTTCGGTGCCCCTTCCTTCAGCTGGTGATACACGGTTCAACATTGTGTAACATTTGTTGCTCAACAAATGTTGAACGATGTGTTGCAGAAACTTGTTGAATGGAATAGAGCTTGTCTTTATTTTCGTTCAGCAAGGTTCAGCATGTTGAATGGCCTGTTTCAGCATACAACTTGGCATGACACGCTGTTCAACATTTGTTTTGCAAGAAGCTGCACCATTTGTTGATCAACAAAATGTTGAATTGTGTGTCACTGGCTTAAGGGTTGCAGAAAAAGATTGGTTAACTTGAATTGCTTGCTAATAATGATTTCATTTCAGGATTTGAACCAAACCATTTAATTTAAAACTATTGTTGTATGAATAATTTAATCAGTAATTCAGTGGGCATGTGAATTTGTCAAGCTCAAAACACAAATAGTCATTTATGTCACAGTGCAACACTCATCTGATTGTGAAGTACATATGAAATAATTCATATATGAACTGCAGTTGTAGATGAAAGTGAAGAATGATCATCGCAGATAATTTTCCAATTTAAGCAATTGGAAGGAGAAGCCTGCAAAAATCAGGGCTTCAATGGGATTTGAACCCGTGACCTCCGCGATACCGGTGCAATGCTCTACCAATTGAGCTATGAAGCCACACATTGGGAGCGAGGTCAATCTAGTGAGTCTAGTGATATGAAGCCCTGATTTTTTCAGGCTTCTCCTTCCAGTTGCTTAAATTGGAAAATTAACTGCGATGATCATTCTTCACTTTCACTCATCTGATTGTTCACCACAATGTTGTTCTTTTCAGGGTGCTGGTATTCCAGAATGGTTGATCCATGAAGACTGGGCTTTGCTTCAGGTATGTCATCAAAATGATAAAATGAATGAAATTCCCATGCTCACTGTCTTGGTTTTGCATCAATTTTAGGCTTTGAACTCACTTCAAGAGTTACCAGTTGATCTAGCTGTAAATGTCCCAAGCCAGACACCAAACTGGGACATCGTCTGTGATATTGTCAACCTGACCAGCAGGACCTTTCGTTCGGCTCGCCAAGTAAGTACACTGAAATCTTGGGTGTCACAAGTTCCTTGGTCCAAAGAGAAAAGTTTACAGACATTTCATTATTTCCCACAAAAGTAATATCAATATTCAAAGTATCGTTCATACTTTTGTTAAGTGAGATAGTGATAGGACATACAAA
Organism: Astreopora myriophthalma; assembly: GCA_014634185.1. NCBI lineage: Eukaryota > Metazoa > Cnidaria > Anthozoa > Scleractinia > Acroporidae > Astreopora > Astreopora myriophthalma. Next base: position 617,715 of record BLFK01000297.1, read on the forward strand.
CTTTTAAATCTGATTTAAAGAACCATACAGTGGAAGAGTGACGAGTCTTTGCTTTTCTTTCCATTTCTAGTGCCGTGATCGCTACTTGAACATGATTATTCCCAGGGAAGAAGGGAAGATTCCTTTGGTAAGGATGACATCGCATCTTAAGTTCATGATCACAATTATAGGCATACTGGTATGGGACACTTACACAGTTTATTCTTGTCTCCTTGGAATTGTTAGCCAGGTGCAGAGGAGAATGTGAAGAAACTAAGGACAAAATACAAATCATCCACTCAAGCTTTCTTTACACAGTCTCACCACTTACCAGTCAAGGTAAATGCACTTTTTGCAAATGTCAAAAGTTCTGCCTGTAAGTGCCCCGGTTGTTGGTCCTTCTTCTTATCTGGCCTTCAGGATACCAGTCTTCCTCCATTTTTCCTTGACTAGACTAAGACTGATCTAGTTTCTTTATTATAAGGCAAAATAATTTTGTTGTACCACTTGTATAGCCTCCTACAATAGACAAATTACATTGGGACACTACCGCAAGTGGAATTGCACCCCCCCCCCCAACCCTCCACTTCCCAATTCAGTGTTGGTCCCAAATAGCAACAAGAGCTTTTGCACAACCAACATAACTACTATTAACTAAATACTAAAAGCTGCTTTACAAGGATGTAATTGTAGCTATTGCTTTACAATTCAGGTCAAGGGTGCAAGTGGCAGATCATTCAAAACTCATAATCTATTGGCTCAAGATGCTGGACGCTCACCCACTATTGTTCGCTCATCAGTGTTTGAACTTGTCAAAAGGACTTCACAAAAGAGAAAACCAACCCTCAAACAAGTGTAAGGTTTCAGTAAAGGGACTTCAATATTTATTTACAGGGAATGCATGAAGATAGTTGTAATAAGTGTTAGCATTCTGCCGTGTTTGCATTTTGTTTATGAAGAAATTTATTCTAAAGGTTGGTTGACCCACAAACAAAGAATTTCAAGCACTCATCTGTGTTGGCAGCAAGGTAAGAAGTGTTTCACAAGTACTTTTTTTTTTAAAGATATTTAAGAAACTCTGACACAGAAATGGGAAAATGGCAACCACACAAACTAGGGCTCTCAGAAATAACTCAAATAGAAACAACAGTTGAGTGTGTTTTGCAGATGAATTAATTGTAGTTGAACACGTTTTATTTAGAGACGACATTGCACGACAGTATGAAGATATCAATTTATTTTTGAGTGGGAAAATATTGTTTTTCACTTTAAGAAAATGATTCTTCATTCTTCAAAACAGCTGTGGTTTTTTTCCCTTTTTTTTTTGTAAAAGCAAAAGAGTAAGGAAATGTCAGCTTTCCTCATTAGTGATAACATGGAAAATGCACCACTTGATTCCTGTATGTAGCTGTGTATCATCTGTAGGAGTGGTGTATTTTCCAATAAAACACACTTGTTTAAAATATAATATTTCTGATGCAGTGTTTTGAATTGTTTCAGTGGAATCTCTGAAGAAAGGACTTTAAATCCAGTTCAGCTGGCAACCTTGAAAGCAGAGAGGATTGCAAGAGAAAAGGCAGCAGCTGCACAGAATGCTGTGGTGAGAAAATAATTCAACATTATTTTCATGTCTCTATTTAGCTGCTGGATTATCAAATGTATTTTGTCAGGGCAGTTTAACAATGCAGGGTAGATGGGTGGCTTTGACACAAGCATGTTGTACATTCTGTGCAAGGCAGCAGTTAATCAGATGAGGATTAGTACTTAATAATAATTTTGGCCAGTATGTTCAGTGCTTTTTGGGGATAAAGGAATGGGAATTGAATCCTGACAACTTTAGTGGCTAAGGATGTTGTCTAGAGCATGAAAGAGTATTACTGTTTAGTACTTGCTATGCATAGATAGTGGGAACACCAGACATTCTGTAGCAATAAGGACAAGTCATAAACTGCTTGTGTTTTTAATAGTTACAGCAGCAACAGCAACAACAAAATCAGCAGCAGCAGCAGCAGCAGCAAAATCCTCCAGTTCCTGCTCCTTCCCAAGTTCAAGGATCACAGATTACCCAACAGCAGCAGTCAGCATCCAAACAGCTTTCAAACTCTACAACACAGCTTCCCGCTCAAAAGCTCACTGTCACTACACAACTGAATGCCACATCTGTTGCTGTAAGTAACATAATTAGACAGCTTGCATAACAATTATTTTGATGTTCCATCCATACTTTCTGAGTTTTCCGTGTAAATGGTAAGGGCCCTAAGTAAGCTGTGATCATCCATGCCATGTTTGTTTTCATTTTCACCTAGTACACCCTTGACCCATTTTCCCCTGAAACCTTGATTTTTGGTGATATTAAATTTCAGACAGCATCAGCTCTTCAGAAAACATCACTGCTGCAGGGTACTACTGGGAGCACACCTGCATCAGCCCTGTTGAAGACAACAGGTACATTTGTTACAGTACTGTGCATGTTGTGGGCTACATCAGAGCCAGGAAGCACAGGCATCATCGCAAGTGCTGTTCCAGGTTCTGGTAGAAATTAATGGTCTTGAAATGATGGTGAAGTGCGGGTTAGAAATGAATTAAAGAAGTGATCCGCACACTTTCTGGATAATTTAAGCAATTGTCTCATATATGCACTTGAAAAATGAAGCTATGAAGCCATGCAGTTGAGAGCAGGATTGCTGAGTTGATAGCTTAAATTGCCCAGAAAGTGTGAGGATCACTTCTTCAATTCATTTCTTACCCGCACTTCACCATCATTTCATCCATCATTCCTTTCACAGGAAAACACGCATGAGCCTGACAAATTGACCTGCTCTCAACTGTGTTGCTTCATAGCTCAGTTGGTAAGAGCACTGCACCAGCATCGCAGAGGTCATGGGTTCAAATCCCATTGAAGTCACCTGAATTTTTCAAGTGCATATATGAAACAATTGCTTAAATTGTCCAGAAAGTGTGAGGATCAGTTCTTCAATTCATTAATGGTCTTGTTGCAGTGCTACTGTGGCCCTGTGTTTGTGGGAAGTGAAAACAAACTAATATCTGGTGTTGTCCGAGTCAAAATATTCAAAAATCTTCTGTTTCTACCTATCAAATTTCTTGTTGGCCATTTACCCATGGGAAGGACGACATGCTAGTCCCAGACAGGAATTGAACCTATGACCTCCTTAACACCAGTCAGATGCTCAAACCACTGAGCTACAAGAACTCCTGATGAGCTTGGTTGTTTATCTAGGTTCTTAGACGTCATGCGTTGAAAGTTACTACATTTTGCAGTGATTCTTATTACTTTTTGCATTAATATTACATTTTGTGGTGATCGTTACATTTTGCAGCATAAGAGGCCCAAATGGTCTATGGGCTTGACAATGTAATGTGATTCAACATGACATTACAACTTATTAATGATAGTGGTGACAATGTAATGCACCCGTGGGAAAGACGACACGCTAGTTACTTGACAGTGGGCAGACGGACAACTGAAAACTAAGTCGGAGTGATATGAAATGTTAGCTGTCACTGTTTACTTACTTTTTGGAAAGGTGCATCAGAGCAAAACTAGCTTAAGAATGTAGTTTGCTGTTATAGGTTTATTATTTAATTGACAGCTGCCAACATAGTGCTTAGTGGCCAGTCAGTACCAACCGGAAGTGCTTCCAGTATTGTTGTCAACACTCACAAAGGAAATGCAGCAGGTCTTAGCTCAATGGCATCATCACCCTTTGCAACCATCAACAAACGGATGCAAGGAAAAATACCAACTTCCATTGTTCAAGTTCAGACAGTGAGTGTATTAACCAGGCTTGTGGTTCCTAGTTTGCAAGAGTGTCAGTTTTAGCATGTTGAGATTCTAGTGTTACAATGAACTTTCAAGTTTATTGTTTATTTATTTGTGGCCAGAATGTGTCTTCAGCCAGTGTATCGACAACGAGAGTGTTACAGGCTCAACCACGACAAGTGAGCAGTGCTCTAACCTCGGGTACAGCAACTTCGATAACACTCTGTGCTACAACAAGCTTGGCTCCAGCATCATCAGCAACTGTAGTTAGTCAGGTAAGAACCAGCATATAATTACAAATTTGTATATGTTGTGGTTGAGTTTTTCCAGGATCTAATTTTATTTTTCATTGTCTTGCATTCATTACAATAAACCAAGAATAAATTGAAATCACAACATATTTCTAATAGTTCACAGGGGATTACACATCTTACCAGTAAAAAAATGTTTTGTAATTTTTTAACAGATTGGACAACCAACTACAACTCCATCAATTGCTACTGCAAGTATGCATATTAATGTTGTGTTTAAGCTGTACAAAGGTCAATGGCTCTTTCTTTAAAGACACTAATTGAATTCAATGTTAAGCATGACCTGCTCAGCATTGCACCCTACCCTGGTAATGAATAAAATTGGTTCAGGCTCTTCTCTAACATTCAACTGGTGATTTTGGTGGGATCAATCAACTGATGCTTCATGTACCAGTAGCTGGCTTCCAGTCCAAATTGATCTTACATGTACTCAACATAGCAGGGCAGTTGTTGAAACAATCCGCAAAATGACTTTTAAACATGTAAACTGGCCACATGGCTTCTTTAATGCTTGACCTGCCTAATATTATTGGGCTGATGTTACTTGCAGGTCATAATCTGCCAGTAGCAGCACAGCAGTATGTTGGGCAGCCAGGAGTCAAGTTGACTCAGCAGCAGATTCAAATGTTGAGACAGCGGCATCAGATGCAGCAGGTGCAACTCAAGAGGCATCAGGTGGAGCACATAAAACAGCAGCAGCAGCAGCAGCAACAGCAGCTTAAGCGCTTCCAGATTGGACAGGTAAACCAGGGAGCTGGTGCTGCCACTGCCACCACTCTGGCTAAACCAGGTGCAGTCCAGCAAACCACTGTGCAGCAGAGGCAACAGATTATAAACCCTCAACAGGCTGCTGCCACTATCCTTCAGAAGAAAGGACCACCACTTACTCAGCAGCAGCTACAGCAGATTCTGACAAAACAGCCATTAGGACAGGTAACACCTCAGCTACAGATGCAGATGCGGCAACAACTTCAACAGCAACAGCAACAGCAGATGCTTCAGAAGTTGCGCCAGCAGCAGCAACAACAACAGCAGCAGGGTGTGGGAAGTGTCACCACCATGCAGAGTCCACAGACAGGCCAGTTGACTGCAGCACCTACAAGTGTAGCAAAGCCCATGACACCACAAGCTCAAGCCCAAGCACACCTCCTTGCTGCACAGAAACAGCAGCAACAACAGCAGGTACCAGGTGCTGTGCAGGTCAGCAGTCAGGTGACAGCACAGCCTGCAGTGGCTTCAGCACAAGTGCCGCAACAACCTCAGCAGATGGCTACCGTAACACTTGGACAGAGGACTGCTGCACCTGCTGTTCAGTTGCTGCAACAACAACAGCAGCAGCAACAGCAACAACACCATCAGTCTCCATACCAAATGAGACACCGCAACCCACCCAAACACTAAATTTGTTTGAATAATAATTGTTTTGGTTTCCATATTTTGTATAATAGTTTAGTTACAAAGTTTGTATAGTATGCTTTTCTCTTTATTGGCACTTTTTATTCCTGACATGAATCCGTGTTCCCTACCTGGCTTAGTGAGTGATACTCTCAGCTACAAAGGGATCTATGTCTTTGTTTAAAATTTACAGAGTGGGGTGTGATAGTGAACCATATAAGTGATGTGTTACTAAAGCTATAATGCAGTCTTTTAACAATAGGAACAAACCTTGAGTGGTTGCAAATCGATATAGCAAAGCCCTGTGACCGAGGACATGTTCCTGAACAAAAATAGATGGAATGGTGTGGTTGTTTGTTTGTTTGTTTTTTTTTTTGCTTTTTTTTTTTTTTGATAGCTACTGTAGTTGTGGAATACTTGTTCTCCATTCTTGCTATTTTGGTCGAGTAAAGTATTGCTGAATACCCCAAACAAACACTCCAAGCAGCAGCAGTGGTGAACATTACTCCTTAGCAAATGGAACTCAGTTTAACCTTTAAGGTTTTTTCCTTACCACTCATTGATTGTCCAAATCCAAAGTAAATATCCAAAACCTTCTTATAACCTTCTTAATGTGTTTTATTTGTTTCAGAAGTATTCACCCCACAGTATTCACAGAAGGGTTTTTTTGCCATCCCCCATCCACCTAGTTTAGTTTTTCAAATACTTTCCTTTCCATGAAAAGTTTTTTTGCTTGCTTTGAGCCACACACAGACCACTTTCCCCTTGGATTCCTTTCACAAAGCATCATATGTGTTGTGTAACAATGCACTGTACTTAACACTGTCACCCAGTGACCCTGTCTTATCTCTCACCATCCTGATTTCATTGTGTTAACCAAAATTTGTTTCGTGCTCTTTAATTTTCTACATTACAGTAAAACCCCGCATATAAGAACCTAGATTTTTCCAAGTTAGCCAAAACAGGTTGGTTCTTATGTAAATGGTGCTTACCAGGAAATTGGGCTAAACAGGTTCATAAATGGGTTCTTGTTAGAAAAAAGGGATGCATTTTCGGTAGTTGTGCTATATCATTTAATGCACTTCAAAGCTACACTGGATGTAACTTGGGACTTAAAGCATATTATATAACTGCAGACATATACAGTGCATGAATGTTTTGGTTTTAATAATATACATGAAAAAAATTCTCGATTCTGATTGGCTAAGAGAAATGCAGTTTTCAGGAAACACAATGCAGATAAAAGGTAATTCAGTGCAGAAAAAAGTAAATTCCGTGCAAAAAAGAAAAAAAATTGCGGCTTAAAAAACTTTAAAAACATTGAGAAACCTGTTGTTTTGACTGAATGTGTGATGATGTATTTGCAGGGTTTGAATAATTGTTTTTGCACATGAGGTTCTGGGTCATTGTCATTAATTTGTGAAGAGCTCATTTCTTTGATCTATGCATTTTTAGTTTTGATTCTATTTGATAAAATAAGAACCTACTCTGAAATTCTAGCCTTAACGGGTTCTTATGTACATGGGGTGTAAATTGAAAATTTTAGCCTAACAGTTTCTTAAATTCCAGGTTAATATGTGGGATATTACTATAACTCTTTCCTGACCTCTACCTAAAAAAAATATATATTTTGGGAGCTGAAAGTGGTCCTCCTTCTCACATTTGAGATCATTCTGCATGATTTCAGGATTCCACTTGTGTGTGGATGTCAAGGCAAGCAATGACTGAATCATAAAAGAAATCTGCAACCAAAAGAGGTCTAGGCACGTGACAAGATCCTGCAAAGTCTCTCAGCCTTCAATCACTCATTATTTCTTTATAATGATTTCGGTACTTGATGAGTCATGAGTTGTCTGATGTAAATATCATTAAAAACTGGTTTTTCAACCATTGAGAGCATAGTTTATGTAAAGTTGTATAGAATTCAAGTGGATTTTAGTTTTTGTGCAGCTACTTGCAGCCATTGTCAGTTTAAAGAGCAACATAATAAAGTGCAATTTGCAGTAGCACGTCCACAGAATCGCTATTCATCCATTGAATCTAGATCAAATTGGAATTTCGGTCTTTTAACACAGGGGAAAACGGAATATCCAGTCATCTTCTCAAGAAACCATGAACAATCTCTAAACACTCCACAGAGTCCAAGATTCAAACCTGGGTCATGTTGTTGGGAGGCGAGCACTGCATTATCCCTGCCCCCCTGGTTCATGTAAATGTTCAATGTCTGATCTTTAATGGCCCTTACGCGTGAATAACCTCTGGTAACAATTTATTTTGTTTGTAATCAAATTGGCCATAGTCCTAGTGAGCTCTTTCTCAAGTCTGCACTACGCCGCTCAATTCAATTCCCTTTATTTTGCAGGGATGCCTGCCTTTGGCTACATATTTCTTGTATATTTTTGGAAATGAACTCCAATTTTATCCTATGCCTCATAGGTGGAGGAAAGCTATAATTTATAAGGCCGTAAAATCAAACAAACTGCCGTGGAAACAATCTGAAAGATAGTGATCCCACAATAACCTCTGGCCAGTTCTGAAATATGTGCAGTTGCAGTAAGGGTCTGTTTGAGTGAGCGCTGACAGCACTTTATTGTTTTAAATTTCTGAGAATGTGCAGACGAGCCACAAGTATGTGATTTCTGAACTTCCTGCTTTCGACCAGCCAGAGGTTGGTATTCTTGGTGCTGACCCAAAGAACTGTGTCTTCTGGGATGAGAATGTGGCAATGCCTTTATTACCATTCACACGACCACTTTATTTTTGAACCGCTAAAGATTCTCCAAGATGGGAGAGAAACCTTTAATTGATGAAAAGGGTGCACCAAATGCACAACATCCTTCAATCTTTTTTTTAATGCAAATTAATGACAGAAAAATACAAATTTCAAGCTTATCTGATAAACGTAAAACGCTCACTCAAAACTAACAATTTTGAAGCTGTTTCAGTCCACATCAACTTTGCAATGAACCATTTCTTTCTATTCCTTTTGAATGCATGCTCATAACTTTTCCACTTTCTCCTCAAGGGCTCTGATTCGCTTTTCTTGTTCCTCCACCTTTGCTTGCAGCTTCTTTATTACATCTGTGAGGTCCTGTCAAAATAAATGTGAATTTGAGGTTTCAGTGTGGACATAAGCGTACCTGATTGACTTTCATGCTATCCTGGCATAACTATTATAGTGGAGTTTGAGAACAAGACAATCAACTGCAAGCTTCCCTGCACTCTGTCTTGTATAACCAACTATTTCCATGCTCAACCAGTGAGTCTTGCTTTTGCAGGACATCAATTATGACTGACAGTGATGTCTACCAGTCACTGCAGTTAAAAGCAGACCTTTGTACAAGTAGTTCACTTGCTTTTGAGAAGAGCAGTAACAAGAGACATTACCAACGAAAAAGGCAATGGAGACATGACTTACTTCTTCATCAACCTGTGCTGCTTTCTTAGGTGCCTTCTTTCCAAGAGCTGCCAGTCCTTTTTTTGCCTTCTTTGCCGACTTTGATGCTCCTGAGGCTTCAGGCCTGAGTGAGATTAGTTTGGGATCAGCATCTTTTCCTCCCAGCCATTCATCAGCCGTAAGAGATGGTTCATCTCCTTGGGTGTCCGGAAACAAGTCCTCCTGAAACAGTTCTGACTGAAAAAAAAAAAAAAAGTTCAGCCAAAACAGATGTAAAGTAGAAGTGGAAATTAAGAGTGCTTTCCATTTGTAAGTAAAGACCGGCAAAATTTTGCATGAAATGGAATAGTCAAAACAGTTTGATTGGGGAAAAAAAAAAAACTGGCAAGAACGGAAAATGGAAAAGTACTGTACATGTATTTCATCAAAAGAGCAAATAGTACAGAGATATTATGGTCATTTTGATAAAAATGAGAAGACCAATACATCTATTACATTTATTCTGAAAATTTTGAGCCCCTCCCTGGTGGGGTCCTTGTTCGCTTTAAAAATTTGCTTGTGTTCCCTTGTTCCCTAAATTAATTCCGACCTTTTCCCCAGCTTTTTGATCCCTAAAATAGTTTGTGTTTCCGTGTTCCCTAACATATTTTCTCTTTGTTCCCCTGTTCCCCAGTTTAAATTAGTCAAGTTTCCTTGTTCCCCAAAACCCTTGAGAGGGGCTCAAATTTCCCAAGGGTTGTTTCATTTGTTGTCCCAGCAGAACCACCCTTTTTTCCAAGAACCAGTAAGCAACTTTGTTTTCTTGTTTTTTTTTTCCCTTTAAATTAAATGCCTGTCAATATCTATTTTTAAAACTCTGACAAATGCTTAAAACAGTAACTGTTTATAGCAACCTTGAATGTAAACAGGGAAGATGTGTTGTTGTTATTCAAATGCACAAACCAAAAAAAAAAACAAAAAAGCACTTTGATTCTGCGGCCAATACAGCTCCAGTTGCCACAAATATTTAAAGGGGGCGTGTGCTTGAACACAATTTTCTAAAAGGAATGTGGGCAGCTAAACTGTAATTTTTAGAGGGGTGGGAAGAGGAAGTAAACTCTGAAAACCCTTCTGGGTGGGGTGGCAACCAGCATTCAATTCAACACAACTTAACACATTACAAGACTAGCTAGTGTTTCAATGGCTACGAGCCAAACTAGGGTACTCTTGTAAAATACAGTTCTCCACACACACACCTTCCTTGGCACTGTGAAACTGATGGGCTCACAATATCCTTTTGCAACAATTTTGAAGCACTTTGCAACTTCATTGATAGTGACATCGCAGCCACGTTTTGGCATGTAACAGACTCCTCGCTGTGGCACAGAAGCACTGTAGTTTGTTAACCAGTGGCAAAAGGGTGATTCTGGAACTAACTCGTAATACCTGATGATACTGTCACCCTGTTGAACAAAGAACAGTGATTTTCTGTCCATCAGTCAGATGATGTACCAGAGCAAGTCAACTATCATCATAAAAATTGTGTCAAATGTTTGAAACCATGTCCTGCTCTGGAAAACTATTTTGGTACATCTGTCTCACCTTTCCAGCTAAGTAAATCATTTTAGTGTCAGGGTCATAGTGAATGAAAAGAACAGCATTTGACTGGTCAATCTCTTCTAAGGCTAAATTTTCCAGATCATCCTGTTGGACAAGAACAGAAACAAAAATTACCCATCTTTAATTTTTTCACAGATAAGCACACTTAACAGATTTTCCTTGAAATCTCATGTGCAGGTTGCAGGGCAATTTACATGTTCTTCCTGAATAATTAATTCATTAATAAATACCACTCCCCTTAACAGAGTTCAGAATCCCAACTGGCTATTTACAAGTGCAGCTGAGGAGTTGAACAATTCCAGCAGGCGGTTAGAGTGGGTCTTGACACTCAGCACCCCCAGATTACAAGCCTGGTGTCCTGTAATCAATCAGCCATGCTGCCTCCACAAAGAACACCTCACACTCAGCCAGTTGTGGCCCAAGCTCATTCATGCAAGAATGAGATCCACCCCAAATTAAAACAAATTTATCTGTGACTTCATTGCCAATATTGCAAGCATGGGTTTCACTTTAAGGCAAAAAAATTATCAAGAACTTCATTACTTACTGCTTTCCACACTGCATATTGTCTTGCACTCATCCTTGAGAAACCACAAGTGAACAAGTAACCAAGATTCCCACAAAATGCTACTCTCTGAGGTTTTGCTCCGTCGTGGCCATCTTTTTCCTACAAAGTATAAGATAGTATTAAGACTGAAATCCATATACAGGTGTACTTCAAAGAATGCTGGTTACGAAAATTTGGCAGTACTTCCATGTTTATGATTTCTTGCCATGACACAAAGGGTAATTAGCCCAATACCCTCAAAGAGCTCTTGACAGATTTGCATTTCTGGCATTCAAGATAGTTAGAAAGCAACAACAGAATAAGCCATACAGTATTAATTTTCCATTCGAAGAATTTCCCATCAATGACCAATCAACGTTGGGTTGTTTTCAGAAAATGGATTTTTTTTTCCCACAAAGAAAGCTAATCAGCTAATTTCAACATTGCACTCTGTAGACAGAAATACAGGCCAATTTTTCATTTGATAGAAGTTATAGGTTATACCCACACAAATCACTTTTCCTTTCCGTGCATCAATAACTCTGATCTTCTTGTCTTTGCAAGTCGTGGCAATAAGGCTTCCATTGGTATTCCAATCAATACTGAATATCAGGTCTGGGTGACAGTCAATTTCTACAGCGGCTTCTCCAGTCTCCAAGTTCCATATAACAATTGATGGGTCAAAACTGGCACTAAGAAGGATGTTGCTTGCAACAGGGTGCCATAAGATTTGATGCACTTTCCTTTGGTGGCAGCCCTCCAAAGACAGCAATGGTTCAGATAGGATTGTCTTGCCAAGACCTTCATCTGGAATCTGCCAGATTTTCACAGTCGTATCCTCTGAGGAGGAAGCTATCATGTTGTCATCAAAAGGATTCCAAGCCACATCCAGGACATCTTGCTTATGTCCACCCACACGACCATGCTCAGGATCAAGACGACCCACCTACAACAAGCAGACAGAACTTATGATTGCAACACCAAGATTCACCTTAACCCAAATCAAGATCACCTACAGCTTCATTCAAACTTTGTTCAAAAACAGGTTATTTGAGCACGAAATCTGGTGCTTCATAGCATTGGCCAGTCAAACTTCAGATTTTTATTGACAAAATCTCTGTTCATTGACAAAATCTCTGTTCTATACCTAGTTAGACAACGCTTAGTCAACTCAGTCACACTTAAAAGGCCACAGTCTCAATCACAATGTTCTTACAGCGAAGCCCACAAGACAGAAATATGAAATAAGTTCTTGCTACCATCAGAGCTAGAAATCGATCAGAGCCAATTACACTCATCTGAAATGTACATTGATTTCCTGGTTAATTTAAGTCAAGCGTGAGTACAAGCAGCTTACCTCATCATGTCTTAGGACAAGAAAAGCACCACCACCAGCTGATGCTATGATGACAGCAAGAAATTTGGGGTTAACGGCACAGTAAGGGGACTCAACGGAATTCTTTGAAACATTGAAACCCTCGTAGCACTTGTCCTTTTTAGCTGCCGTCCCAAAAACATGCCGGAAATGAGATTTTCTCACAAAAGCCATGCTGACTTCAGCAAAAAGCTCTTTGTGAATATTCCCTTGAGGATTCTTTTACTTGCTCCTGATATTTTGAGACGACAAATCGGAAAACTTTCACAAACAGCCGATCTCTCTCATAAGTGACGAAAACTGAAGTATTTCAGGGGAGGGGCGCAGTGGAGGCCTGGTTTGGGTCACATGATCATAACTATTTCCGCGGTATTTGTATTCAAGTAAGCCTGCGCGGAAACGTACTGGTTGAGACGTTCAAAGTCTTCAAAGTCATGAATGTCGAGTTCACGGTAAGAAATTGCCCCTCAAGGTTGCAATATGCAAAAGAATGCCGTCTCATAGAGTACCGTCGGAGGTTTTTCTCTTTAAGAGTCCCGAAATAGGAGCAGTGCTCCGTCGGACTCTTTTCAAGTCCAGTCCATGTTTCATGTTGCGCTTTCAGTTTGAGTCTTTCTTTTGTGTGTGTCATGTTGGTAAAGAACTGTTCTCTGTGTCTTTTATCTAGAGTAAAACAAGAGACGCTTTAAAACATCCCCTGTATCAGAGATGTGAAGAAATTGAAATGTTAATAGAAGGTTCTGCTACACAGGTGATAAACTCTAGATCTTCTGGCCCCAGTTGTTCAAAGGGTGGATAGCGCTATCCGCTGGATAAATCACTATCCATTGGATAACGCTGGATACTTCTTATCCGCTGGATAGCTTTATCCACCTTTTGAACAACCAAGGCCTGCTTAAAAGCCCCAGGCCCATGAAGGGGGGTGGGGGGGGGGGGGTGGACTAATACACAGCATTATTCAAGTCCGCTTTAGTGGATTTCATTCAATGTTTGGAGCAAAAGCAACTTCAAAACTCTTAAACACTTAAAATCAACTACAACAGGAACACAACAAATTAAAGTGGAGGGTTCTTAGATCAATTCCTGGAGTGCCCATCTCCCCCCCTCCCCGGGCATTTGATGCAAGTTTAGCTTCATATGGTGGAGAATTTGACGCAAGATGAAGCCCGCCTGGCCAGGCATTTGACTATCAACAGGGGCAACAAGCAGGGGTATTATGTAATTCATTCCTTGGGCAATTTGCTTGAGAGCCATTCCGCAATTCTGCATGGGTTTTTCCACAGGTAAAGAGGTCCTTGAAATGTGAAAATGTGGTCTTTGAAAGTGCTTGAAAAGACCTACATTCTTAACAAACAAGATGTGTGCATTACTTTGGAATTAAATAAGAATACTTACCAAAGTTTGGTAGAACTGAAATAGCAGGGGATGCTCAGACACCTACAGCCTGCTACAACTGCAGATATTTTGGGGGGAGTAATGATTGTGTGAAATGGCATTGTGTTTTTCCTGGGGTATCTAATCGAACGTTCAGCAATTAAACCCAGTCAAACAGCAATCGTTTTATTGGGTATGGCAACACTAATCACTCTATTGAGTTCAACTGGATTTTGTTTCGATTTTATTCCTGTAGATGCCATGGGAATTTTTGCCTACTGTAAAAGGCTTTAGTACCTGTGAGTCCTGTCCCTATGGCTGGTTTGAGTCTGGGGGAGGTGTGAGGGTCTGATTGTTGATCTTTCTGAGTCATTATGTGTGTGTACTATGAAACTAAGTATTTTTATCTTTTAATCAGTCTTTCATGGTCATTTTCCAGAATCTTCATGGTTTCTTCCCACAGCTCCTAAGTAGCATTTTTGGCTATTCAGGAAGCACAGACTGGGGTCTCAAAACCCTTTTGAGAGACAGTAAAGAATTTACTGCAGTAAGGAAGTTCTTATCTCCTGATGGTGCTGTTTTTAAATTGATCAACTTGCTGCAGGCAGATGACCAACACAGATATGAGTTTTTCATTAGCTGTCTTCCAGTAAGTCTGATTCTGTTTAGGGTCTTTTTAAAGTTAACAAATGCTTGTCTCCTATCAGACTTTGAGCTCTGTGGAAGAGAAATAAATTTACACTGTTTTTTCCTCACAGACTAAACTATATTCGATCATTAACTGTAGTTATCTTTTTTGTTCTTGATTTGCCCACATTTTACAGTTTCCAACACAAAATTCGTTATCAGAGGGTATTGTTCCAGTTTTGTATCAGAATAAAGTAGCAATGAGAGGACCTGGGGAAACTGTTAATGCTGTGTTGCTCAGTATCCTTTTGATATCAAGTGCCATGCTTACCACTATTATTATAACAAGGAATGCCAAACAAGGGGAATTTCAAATTTAACCTTACTTGATTAGAAATTTCCGTTGCCTGGTACTCATCATCATGAATAAGGCCTGTGTGTCATGCTTCTGTTGAGCCTGACTTAATTCAAGAAGTACGTTCAGCAGAAGCTCAAACAAAAGCACTGCATCTGAATCAAACTTTTCAATTAGTGTAATAACAAGAGAAACTTATATGGCACCATCTTTAAAATAAACACTGCTGATTAATTGGTACTGCTGTGGTGATTTCTGAATTAAGTTCAACACCACTGGTGCAATGTCTGTATTAAAGTCATGCCTCTGCCATGCTACAGTCAAGCCAAATTATAATTATTTTTTGAACAAGCATGATGTCCTGATCTGAACTGGGCCTAAGACACAAAGAAATTACGAATCATTCTAGCTTGAAATAATCTTTACCCAGAACACACAGTAATGCATTTAGTCCAAAGACGCATAATCGACTGAGCAAATTGAAACTACAATTCTGCTGAAGAACATATTAATGTTGAAACTGGTTTGGAAAATGGCTTATTATGGTTGAGAGGGTTGGGTCAGCGCCCAACCATAAGGGCCGATCCTAAATTTCTAGTGCAAAACAGCAAGGAAGGTTCCGTTAAAGGAAATGAGTTGCAGGCTGGACCTCGACACCTTGTTATGAAATGTGAGATTCCATACAAATTATATATTCATTTCCTTAAAGCCAAAAGAAGGTGATCTGTTTAATAAGTAATTAAGGAAATTTTAGACCAAAGTGGTTTGAATGGAGGGACAATATGTTGCACAAAGGAAATGTATAAATACAAAGTTATAGTTTGAAAGATGCTTAACTGCTTAAAGATACCTTTGAATATTACATGTTTCATTTTGCCTACTACATTGTGGATCAACAGACTAACTGGGTAAGGCTTGACTTGTAATATGCATGTACTGAAGTTTTTTTTCCTAATTGTGTATGCACAGTGGCATTGAGCATGATTATGATCATGACTGAGAGAGTCCAAAAGTGGGCTATGCGCATAATATTCCCTTTCAAACCTTATTAGGAAGCATTAATTCAGTCTGGCCTGGTTACCCTTGCAGAGAGAAGGCAGTCTCTATCTGAGACTTTATTCAACAAAGTGTGCAAGGACAGCACTAATAAGCACCATCAGTTATTGCCTAAAAGAAACCCCTGTAGCTATAACCTAAGGAGGAAGTGTCCCTTCGACACTAGTTTTAACACACAGATTTAAGAACAGTTTTATTTTAAGCAGTGCGCTTGAAGCGCAACTTTAACTTTTAGTGTAACTGTTATTCCTTTGTATCTTGGTATATTATCTTGTAATATTTTGTAGATCTGGTTTTGGAAATAACTGTATAATTCAACCTTTGGGTTGCAATTTTGTTTTAATAAACCATCTATCTTCTATCTTTATTGTGATGATGATGAGGAGGAGCAGTGTTGCTTATATAGAAGGTGAAGATGATTGCATAATTATCTACCTCTCAAATGCAGGAATCTAATGCCAGTTCGACACAGGACTTTCTGTACTTGATTGTATTGGATGACTACTTGAACTACTTCTTGCCTTCTGATGGATCAGCCATCTTGTCCAGCAGCTGGAAGGGTAAAGCTACAGCTGGTTCAGTGAGGAAAGTTCCCACATCTTGGTAAGATTTATGTAATCATTCAAACTATTGCAAAGAGCCTACTGTTGGGGTCAGGAGACCTTTGCAGGGTTAAGAAAGGAGGTATATTATTATAAAATACTGTCAATCCTCACAATGCAGGCAGCTTATGTACTGTAAGTTATTGCCAGCTCTAGCTCTTCCATGAAACCACTTGAGCCCAACAAATTGTGATCCTTTTCAGGGATAAAAGTATGGTATTTTTGTTTGTTTGTTTATGTTTGTTTTTTTGTTCACTCTCACAGATTGGAGGACCATTAAGCCTCAATGTTCTTTTACTCGCAATGTTTGATGTTCTCTGTACTCTTACAGGCATGACCCGAGTCACTATGCCAGACCTCAATATTTTCAGAAGCAGTTCAAAGGTCTGATCAAACCCTCTTCAGACAGAATCAGTCCACCCGCTGTACACCATGGAATGTTTGATCATGGCTCACAGGAAATGTGGAGATCAGAAACATTTTTACAGGTATTCTTTTGTAGATTTAAGACATAAATCTACTGTAGACTTTGTAAGTTGGTCAGAGGGGTGAGAATAAAGTTGCAAATTAATTTTATTTACAATAGGTTAAGACTTGTTACTTTGCCTTTTTTTGTGAAAAAATGCAAACATACACACCATACGTGTATTTGTGTTATTGACAGGGTTTGTATTAGAAGCCAGGGCCCAGGTAACAGCACCTATCTGCTTTAAAGGGAGTGCCCGGCTTCTTTTAAGTACCAAATTGAAAAAAAGATCAGCATCAATTCAGATAGGGTACTTGGCTATATAATAATATACTTGACATTCAAAATTTTACGAAAACCCTTTATTGATCAATTGCCAATAATGATCTTGTCTAATTTTCAGATTCTGATAGAGTTTTGGTTGAATCAAAACACAGTACATTCCATTTCAAGTAATATTCTATCGCTTGGAAAGGTATTATTCTTTTAGTATCTCATAAGATTTAGATAAGTCTACAGTGAACTTTCAAGGTGATTTCAGAAGCTAGAGTGGTGTGGTGGTAATTGAATTACAATTCTTTCAATTTGATACTCATCTCTTAGCTTTGCACTACAGTACTTGTCACTTCCAAAATTGTCAAGGCAGTCTTTCACTTAATTACCCTCCAGTCAATAATGAATGGTGACAATATTGACGCATAATTGTCTCACCTGTTTGATTGATTAATTGGATCTCCTACTAAGTGATTTATGGTTGACGAATAACTCATTGATTCATTGCTTTATTGTCTTACTTTATTACATGTAATTGTTCTTGTCACTTCAGGAGTATTTCATGCCATCAGTTGACCATGTTCGAGTGGTGAGAATTCTAGTGAAGCATGTTCATTCCTTTGTGTATGCCAAGGGTCCAGATGTGACCCAGTTCTCCAATCTGCATGTGGCTGATGAACTTAGAAGGTAAGAGTAGTTGGTGTGGAACAACAGAACTACACTGTATAGCTCTGTGTGAAATAATTAAAAGTGCCATAAATAAAGTGAAGCAAATGATTATATGAGTGTTGGAAGGATTTAAGGGAATACTGGTATTTCAGATTTGGAGGACCATATTTGACAACGTTGCAGTTGGAGGAAACATTTACAATTTTATTGTTAACAGCAATATTGTGAATTAATATAAAATGATTGTTGTCAATTGTTAGTAACTGTAAATAATAATTTATTATGTTTTCAGGGTAATAATACCTCAGCTTCTTCAGAAGAAGTTGTATCATTTTCTTCGTCACTGCTTTTTGCATTGGCCTCTGGATCCCTCCTTCAGAATTGTAAGAATTTACACCATATTTTTTGAAAGTTCTAAATTTCTTTTAACGCCTGAGTCGCACATGGAGGTTGGGTGCCCAGGAACCCTGGGGCTGGAGCTGCCGACCCCAAACCCAGGTAGCACGAGCCCCGCCCGCCAAACGCAGCCCCAACCCAAGCACCCGTCACACAGAGCCAGGAGCTCAATGGAAATAATAATAATAATAATAATAATAATAATAATAATATTCAACAATAATCATAATAAAACAATGGGAAAAAAAAACAAAAAAAACACTAAAACTCCTCAAACTGAAGACGCCCACTATGCACACACTAAAACCACGACCACATGTAAAGGCGCACGCAACAATTGCAACAATAAACCGCTGACCTGAGGGGACAGGAAACAGTTCTGCCCCAGGCCTATTACAGTAACGCAAACCCTGGCAACACAAAAACAAACGCCACGCTAAACGCCACCAAAACATGCTAATAAATGCTAATGCCACGCTAAATGCCACGCCAAAATGCCACGCCAATAAATGGGCAATGCTCCTCGTCGTTAACTAAGTTAAATAAATATATTTAACCTCATAGTGTGATCTGTGGATGGCATGCTTTTTGAGCACCAAAACCACCAAGACGTAAATCCTACTCAATCATCTACTTCCTATGAGAGTGAGAGAGCATAAAATGGATTTTATAAACTTTAGTTGTATGACCTACATCATCTATGGAGTCATACTATAAAATATAATAAGAGATTAATCCTATGTCACAGGTATTGGAGACATGGCTGAGCTATATTCAGCCTTGGAGGTATTGCAAAGTTGGCATTCCCATGGTTGGTGGAGCTGGTGAAGATCCTAGAGAAACTGCAAGTCCGAATTGGTGAGTGACAGTGTCAACCAGCTGCCTCACTCAAATGAGAGGTGGGTACCTGGAGCGTCTGGGGCTTCCGCTGTGGCCAGCCATCCCCTAGATAAAATACCACCCCAATGGCTGGCAAATCCCTGCAACCCAGCCATGAGCCCCAATTCCAGGCACCCGTCACGGCAAGGGAATGCTGAAAATGGCTCCAAACCGCCTGAGAAACTCATCGAAACCTGGCCATGACAAACCCAGAATGATCCATGTGAGCCAGCACTTATGAGTCTGACTGCTTGACTGCTAGACCAAAGACCACCCAAGAAAAACAACGACCCCTAAAAAACAATGACTGCTAAAAAGCTATGTTGAGGTTTTAAGACAAGTAAAGTTGAGGTTGAGATAAAACATCATGACAACCTTTAATTCATGTATCATTAGTCATTTATTAATTTCTTCCTTTTTCAGGAAGTTCTTTATTTTTGAGAACTTGCTGTTCTACTCTGCGTTACTTTTGGAGTTTGCATCTCGTGCCTGTCGTTTCAATCTTTATTCTGCCAAAGATGCTTATCTATTATTTAGAGTCATCAAGGTACGTGGTTTATCATGATTTGAGGGTTCCATGCAATAAAATGAAATATATTCTTGCTTGTGGCTCTTGTAAAGGTTAAGTTTTCCCCTTTCCTTTTCTTGCAAATCAGGTGTTTTCTCAACCACACCTCATGGAGATGATTGAAGTGGGTAGGTACCATATTTATTCGAATAAGTGCCCATCCTAACGGCAGAAAAAGTTAATAAGCGCCCACCTTGAATAGGTGCCCACTGTCAAGGTCCAAAAATTAATAAGCGCCCAGGGTGGTTAATCGAATAAATACAATATTTCAGAATGGCTTCCATGTTGGTTTTCAAAGTCTTAAGTTACTAAAATATTTAGCATATAGTGAATGTTAAGGGAGTAAAGCAGACCTAGAAGGAGACAGCATCAAGCAGCTCTTTGGAATGCAACATATTGACCTGCACTCATTTCCTTTCAGGTGAGAATGCTTATTTAACACCATCTGGAAATGGTTACAAAACCGCAGAGACAAATCTAAATACACCTAGTTCAACTATCAAGGCCCATATCACAGAGCTCGAAGGACCATCCTACTCGCTCAAGTCACTGTTTCATTATCCAGGAGCCATAAAGGTCAGGCTTCATTCTAACTTAAAATCCATTTCACTTATCAACTTAACTCCTTGCTTCCTAATTCTGCTAGTTTAGGAACCTTTGTGAATGTCCTTCTCTTGCATTCCTTGGATTTTTAATGGAGTTGTATAATTTATATTTTGTTGACAGATGGGTGAGCTTTGCTCCAGAGTGCTATCTGCCTTAAGCGAGGCTACCAGCAAGAGCCAGTCCCAGTCCAAAGAGAACACTGATGGTTTTTTCACAGTTTTCCTGAAGGCAGTCAACAGTAGCACATCACAGGGTACTGAATTTGATAAGAATGCAGAAGAGGGCAAACTTTTGTCTTACTTGGAACAAACTAGCAAGTTACTGTCAAATGTGGTTAAGGTTAGTTTATTGTCTGTTCAAATTGTATGGCAAAATTAAGGGTCTGGCATCAAATACGAATTTATAGTGTCAGTATGTTGGTTTCATGCAGTACTGTCAAATGTTAGTCAGAAGTAATCTAAATTTAATTCCTGCTTTTCACAAGTACATCTGTTTGTATTTATTGTATTTATCTGTCACGTCATTATTGGAGCAGTTTTGAATTGAGTGTCATTAAACCAAAACCAAAGAGAAGGCAGAGCCAGAGTCATTTAGGAAATGACAGCCAGAGTCGCATCCTGAATGAAGTACATCCTTCATCCAACCGCAAACCGCATTCATGACTTGGTTTTACCAGCTAATCAGAACACAAAGCAATTATTATGAAACGCTGCTGGTGCCAAGCATGGAAAAGCCTTTGTGACTAAAGGCACAATTGGTTTTAGTTTTGCATCTGATTGGTTTGATAGTTTGCATATTCCAAGTTTTCATCATAGAGCAAACCATAAACCAAAACCAAATTAATCAGGTAGTTAATTTCAGAACTCAATTGAAAACCAAGAGAGAGTTGACAACAAATTTCATATTTTCGTCTGGAACCATTCTAACTGAGTGAAGTCAAATTGAAGAGGTCATTGGTTGTCCCGAGAACCTTGTTTGACAATGTGAGAAAGAAAATAGGTTATGAGCATTACTAAGATTTGGTGTGTACACTTCTTAGGCACCAGATTCTTTGGATGGTGGTGTATTGAACAGGACTATTCAATGGGAACACAGGTCACCTGTTGTTAGAAACAGGCACTCATCATCTTCTAGTGGCCAGAGTTCCCTGCCCGACCATGTTGATACTGATGGAGGAGTGGTACCCACACCTTTAGGTCGATATCAGGTATGTAGCTGGGATGTGATTTTGCGATATATTTTCCATTATCACTCATTAAACAATCGTAGCATGTTCGGAATCAAAAAGGAGCTGTGTTGAGACATTTTGTTTCCTTTTTGCAAAAATGAAGGATAATTATTGTCCTTTTTAATGTCATTTTTGTCCTATTTTGGAAACCCATTATCTACATATAACAAGTAATCTGTTGAAGCAGAGAAGATTAACCCCTGCCGTGCATGCACCAATATTGATCTTGAATTTCAGTGATGATGATAGTAAATTGAAGGAGAACCATTTTAGTATTTCTTGTATCTCCAGATGATGAATGGTCTTCGTAAGTTTGAAGTGACATACAATGGTGATCCTGAATTACAGCCAATCCGCAGCTTTGAAAATCCTACACTCGTTCGTCTGCTGTACAAGTTGTCTACACAACTCAATGAAAAGGTTATTTTCTGCTCTCTCTCTCTCTCTCTCTCTCTCTCTCTCTCTGTTTTTTTTAAGGGTATTCAATTGTGTGCTAAAATGCTTGCTCCAAATTATGATACTTAGATAAATCTGACTAAAATGACTGAACAGCATGCTAATGATCTATGATTTGCTATTTTGCATGTGTGATTCCATCAGTGCATGCAGCCATACAAAGCAAGGGCTGAATTTGTAACTAACTAAAGGAACTTTAGTACTGCATTGGTGGGGAGTGAGGCAGCATGGCCTAGCGTTAAGGGTACTGGATTAGCCTGCTGTTGGTCTGAGATCAAATCCCACTCTTATTGACCACTAACGGAATTTGTCTTTGGTGGTCCCGATTAATAGCCAACTGGTTGTAGCCTACATTAGCCATAACCACCCCCTGAGGAAAAATGGGTTATACCTACATTAGCCATAACCACCCCCTGAGGAAAAATGGGTTATACCTACATATAATCTAACTGGTTCCTGCCTGCCAGTTGGGAGTTATGTTATGTCATGTTTGGTTTGGTTTGAATTATTTCTTTCTCTGCTCATTGTTGTAAAGTGCATTTGAGTATATTCATATAGAAAATGTGCTATATAGATATATATATATAGATATAGATATAGATATAGATATAGATATAGATATAGATATATATATATATATACATGATCACACTTCAGTTCATAAATGACACATTATTATATCATTATTATTATTATTATTATTATTATTATTATTATTATTATTATTATTA
>BLFK01000297.1:641588-676844 GCA_014634185.1 Astreopora myriophthalma
GAGTCTGTTTAACAAGGAGTCCTCCCTGGTACTCTATGTTGTTGTGATGTATGTCCTTGGACATGGGCTCTTGATGCCTTATGCTTGCATAGCAGTGACAGGGATGGAAAGAAGCGAAAAAGGCTTCTTAAGCAGTACTTTTTCCAGTCAGTTCTCATTATGGTACATTAAATGCTACTATGAATAATCTTATTCTGACCATAAGTTCAGTGAATGTGGTTCTTTTGAGTCTGTGGGTGAAATTTGTAGGTATGACTGGTCATTTAACTGTACTCTCTGGCAACACATGCCAGTTCTCTTACCATTCTCTTCTGATTTGCAGTCTCGAGTTTCAGAAAGTGTGAACTGGCTTAAAAAATGAACTTAAGTGTTTCTGATGTAGACTTTTCTCGTTTTAGTTTGGTAAGTCCTTGGAGAATGCATATGCAACTTCAAGACAATTTAGAAGTGTGGCCTGCCTTCTGTCACCTGCTTTGAGGTCTGCTACTCCCCCTACTCCATCAAGACAGCCATCAAGCTCGTCATCCTATTCCCTAGAGGAGCATGTTCAGCCACAGATCAGCCTTCGATTTCTTGCTTCTTACAGAACTTTGTTTTACTTGGTTATATTTTGCATTTTCTGCAAAATTACCCCTTTGCATTCTATTTCAGTGGTTTTATTGTGGGTTTTGTTGTTGTTTGTTCTGTTAGTTTATCATTTGAAAACACCTTTCAGAAAAAGATGAGTAACGGTAATGAAATTGAATATTTTTATTACTGTGGTAGGTATCGCAACAAAAGAAAATGCCCTGCTCTCTCATGAGACGGTAAATCACCATTGAATTATTTCTCGCGTGACCGTCATTTGCATACAAACTGATTTCTCAGTTGTCACGCGACCGCACTAACTTAAGCGTTCTGCTAACAACAATCACCTCAATGCATGGTAAATCACACTATTACCGGAATGTTGACATTTGTCCCTACAAAGTGTTAATCCACGGCTGCATGAGCGAACATAAAATTTTAGTGTGGGTGTGCGTTCAAATGTTCCTCAGTGTCGATCTATAAACAGTCAATAAGTTATTGCATTCATGTCATTAAAGTAACAGATTTAGGAAGCCTTGTTCTCTCGAGTAAACGAAAACTTGGGATCTTTTCGTTAAAGGAAAGAAAATATATGGTGTCGTAGTCGGCAGGATTCGAACCTACGCGGGGAGACCCCAATGGATTTCTAGTCCATCGCCTTAACCACTCGGCCACGACTACGTCGGCAGGAGGTCTGGGGCAAAATTTGAGATTAAGCCAAGACCCAAGTGTCCACGAGAGGACAATTTGTTTCAGTAACAAAGATATAACTGAAGAAACTGAACAAAATTCTGTGAGTCGAGAAAGTGAAGAAAATCCACCATTTATTATTCCCAAGGCACATCTTGCTCAATTTCCGGTTCCAGGTTGTCATATGCTCTTGCCCAGTCTCGGCACGCGTTTGAGGTAACGTAGTGGGGTTTAGTAAACAAAATATTTTACAGTTCAGCGTGGAAACGTACAGTAAACGAAGGTACTGCTGTGTCAGGACAAATTCACTCAATAGGTTTGATACTGCAGTCAGTATCCGAGAGTGTTTTCAGGTTTATGTCACGTGATTTGTTCGATAACTGCTCTCTCCGTTTTTCGGTTTTGCTTTTATGCTGTTCTTGCACCGTCCAATCCTGTACTTTGCATACAAATCACTAATAAACTCAAAACGCTGGAGTCGATTTCTAAATCTGATGTCTGGATCCTGAAATAAGTAAAGAAAATGAAAATAAACCGAGCTTTTGTGTAGATTCCCGAACCCTAACCAACAAAGCCCAGACTGGTCTCGGGCTAATTCAAGATACTAGTAGAGTTGCAGGAACAGAGTTCAGGCCCCATGTAGGACTGAAATAGAGAATTAATTAGGCTCACCGTCATTTGGGCGAATGACAGGGGGGAAAGTCTATGATAACGATGAACAATCCAAACATCAGGCAAAACGATGAATTTGTACCTGGAAAAAGTAAAATGTGGAAGGGGTTTTTTTGTGACACGACTTTAATCGATTTAAAGGTAAAGGGGCGGGCTTAAGAGATAGTCTGAAGTGTCAGCCCTCTCCTCGCTCAAACCCGCCAAAAAGGGGCGAGGCGGGCGAGAGAGTCTCTCGAGAGAGATTCTCTCGCCCGCCAATTCCAACCTCGTTCCAGGACCTCTCCCTTGGCTCCCCGATCAGAAGCTAAGGGAGAGGTACTGGGAACGAGGTTGGAATGAAAGACTTCACTGACCAGTCTCTTCACGACCGTTACAAAATGAGGTTTGCGGATATCACAAACTAAACCGTGGCTGAAATAAAGATCGCGAGCGTGAACTGAAAGTTTTGTTGAAATTACCTTAGAAGTACGAGCTCTATAACATGTGAAATCTTGTTCATTCCATAGCCGCTGAACCTCTCGTCGTATAAAGGTAGCTCAGGGGTCAGTCTACAATAAAAGAATTATAATAAACGGTTAAGTAACGTTCCTGAAAGCAAATGTTAAAGCGGGAGTGAGATGATGTCATTGTTGGTAACCTGAAGATTTTCTGAGCGCAGAGAGTTTTGTAATTTGTGGTTGTCAGTCTTTATCATTACTATGGATGGTGATGGCGACGATGATAGCAGGGTCGTAACGAGGTATATTTTTTCATCGCTGATCCCGTAATTTTACCCAAATTTTTTATCCCTGGTTCCAAAAGTGATGAGAAATTTGATCCCTGACCCCGCAAAATTTTGTGGATCCAGAACGCCTGATCCTTGATCCAATGAAAAACACCGCTGATCCCGATCCCGGGAGTTGTGATCCCAGATCCCGGGGCTGTGATCCCGGATCCCATATACCTCGTTACGACCCTGGTGATAGTGTTTTTCAACACCGGAGATAAGTTATTTTGTGATTTCTTTTCCAAGAAGGATAACTTCAGGGAATACATTTTTTAGATATTTCGGAATTTATTTGAATCACGTACTAACAAATGTGATTAGCCAAATCACACCTTAAAATTAAGTAAGGTTCGTATTTATCCTGGTAACCGCTGACTTCATAGGGCTCACTGGTATCATACCACTTGCTGTAGTTGGTGGAACTGTGTGATAATGGCGATTCTATTTGCCCTGTGGCATGTCAAGGATGTACTCAAGAAACAGAAGGATCTTTCGGGAAAACCGAAATCGCAGGCTTGTTTTGATTTGGAAATCTGTATTATCATTGCAAGCACAAGTAAAAACTTTGCATAACAAAGGAGATGCCTGAAGGAAGTCGTGGAAAGAAAGGATACTAAATGGAGCCAGATTCTGCTTCCTTTTCACCATTCTGATCAACTCCTCCTTCGTCTCTGGGAGATCCCGAGTAAACTGAAATAAAGTCGAGAGAGGAAGAAAATGTAAACACCCATCTTGTTTATCATCAAGGAAGTAAAGATCGTTTTAAAAAATGCCAATTATTTTACAAAGGAGAAAGTAACCCTGCAAGTTACCCGAAAAGCCGAAGTACCGCGCTTGAAAATGGCCGCCAGGCTATCTACGATTTGGTCTAAAACAGTCATGTTAAATTACTTTAATGACTAACCACATTTCGCGCGCCATCAAATGCTGGCACAACATAGGCCAACTTGTCAACTGTGCTGTTCCTTGTTTCATAGTATTCAAGAATGTGATCTCTGAAAGCATCAGGAATCAAATTAGCATGATCGAGAAAGATATGCTTTACACAAAGTGCGCATATTTTATTAGGTTTAAAACTCTTAAGACACTACTCACCTTGCAATAATTTCTAAGTCAGGTGAGGGAAGGAAATCTGCATCAACTAAAAATATGAACTGTGTTTTAGCGTTTCTGAAAGACAGGTAAAAGAAGAGAAATACATGTAAACAATTAACTTTCAAGTCTTTCATGTATCATCGCAAAATCGCTTACCTGATGGCGATATTCCGCAGGCGGTTGATAGGGTATTGCGGACCTATCTGTAAAAAAAAAAAAGAAGAAGTAGAACATGAGTAGCTAAATCTTGATTGGTAGGACACATGTAGCTGGTGACTGACTTGGTTGTCAAAAATGTCGTCCAGCTCTCTGGTATTCTGAGGAAAGAGCTAGAGGTTTTAGAACAAAGTGCATAGAATTTGCTTTTGGACGTGAAAGTCAGTTAAAACTGAAGAAAAACGCTTTCTAAGAAGTGACAGGCATTTACCTCCTTTCCATATATAACGATTAATGAAACTGTAGAGAACTTTGTGAACAAATGCGGTGGTAATCCCAGTTGAATCTCTTTTCTGAAAGAAGACATGAAAGGACATCTATGGTCTGCTTAATCCTCACTAAGATAACAATAATATATACTTCACATCATTTCACTCCTCACGGGAGATATGAACTCACTAAATTGACCTCGCTCCCAAGGTGTGGCTTCATAGTTCAATTGGTAGAGCATCGCACCGGTATCGCGGAGGTCACGGGTTCGAATCCCGTTGAAGCCCTGATTTTTTCAGGCTTCTCCTTCCAATTGCTTAAATTGGAAAATTAACTGCGATGATCATTCTTCACTTTCAAAGTACCAGCATTTGAAATTCGAGTACGGTTATTCCGAACTTACGCTATCTGGTACACTGTATCCGGTGACCTTCAAACCGCAAAGACGTGGGTTTCAGCCTTAACTGGCTTCTTACCTTTTAAAGTCGATATCATCGTCGTCTTCCACAACAACGTAAACTACTATGGACAAAGGACCTGTAATACAAAAGGGCAGCAACTCAGTGGCTCGGTGTGGCTCGATATATAATTGTACATATTTTCTTATTATTTTTTGAAGTCAGTATCAATTAAGAGCCTGGAAAGCATTACGTCGTCTAGGTTTGTGATACTTTTCATGGATCTTATTTTTGGGTGGCTGACTCGATCTACTGCTATTACCAGTACTGAAAAGCCCACGCATCCGAAAGTCTGTGTATCATCATTGACTACATGTCTGCTATGCCATGTTGGATTTCCCTTGCAATACAATCAGTATTATTCACTGGCCTTCTTCTTTTGGTCGAGCAGAGGAGCCTCCTCAATCATTATGACATCAGATATAACTAGGTCTTTGGCACGAAAGCAGTGGCCAGCGAAACATGTTCTTCTATCAACTATACATTGCTGGAGACGGATAGAATTTCTCCATGTAGAGCGGTTTTCAATCGAGTGTCGTAAAACCAAAATTGAAGTAATTACACAGCCAATCATATTTTAAAGCAAATACACCCTTCGGCCAATCACAAATTGGAGTGATTCACGAATTGGTTTTACAAGCCTATCAGAATCCAAAAGCAAGTAATCGTCGGCAACCCGCCACCAAGCACGAGAAACGATCGGTTTTAGTTTTGCATCTGATTGGTTGAAAAGTTCGCGCAAGATTTTTGACCCAATCACAGAGCACCCCAAACCAAAACCAAACCAATCGTGCAATTGCTTTCGACACTGAAATAAAAACTGCTCTATTCTTTCTCGGGCTTTGTTTTATGATCTCGTCAGCTGATGTTCTGAGCTCAATCTACTGAGGAACTATCATCGACAAAACTAATTAAAGTGTCTATCACCTCAAAATACTTTTCCGCTACAATAATTCTCTGCACTTTTCCCAAACACATTTTGTTGCTCTACAACCTTTTTACTGAAGACTCACATTTTTTACTGGTTTCCAAAGGTGGAAAATCCGGACATGGTTTGATCCGCGACCGAGCAAGGAAGGGGAATGGGTTCAATACCGGGTTGACGTCACAAAACTACTTTGCATGGCTGTTTTCAATGAACAATCCCAATGCAAAGTACTTTGTGACGTCAACCCGGTATTGAACCCATTCCCCTTACTTGCTCGGTCGTAAATCAAATTACAGCTGGTTTTTCCAACTTTTGAGAGCGTGTAAACCAGCGGATCTGTAGGAAAAGGTTTTTAAAGCAAAAAATATGTTTGTGACAATTGCAGAGAATTATTGTAACGGAAAAGTATTTTAAGGTGATAGGCACTTTAATTATTCTGCGAGCGTTTTAGCTCCCTTTTAATTTTGAACTGACGCGCACGCTTACCATGTTTGTAGAGCATGATATATTAGCTCATAAGCCATGATGGCTAAGCCAATCAGTACTCTTGAATTGCATTATCCAGTGATCCAGTTTTTAATAATACCCTTTATTTCACCGCATCTGGGTGTTTCCGTGTTATGTGATCTAATCTTACCGTTCCAAACTCTTAAAGTCCTTTTCAGCATTGTTATTCTGTTGAAAGTTAGTTGAGTCACCCAAGTGATTGCTTCAGAATCCTATAAATGAAAGGAAAATATTACTTTCCGTGATGACCGCCATGGGCTTTTCATGCGTGTTGTAAAGCAGGTTCCGTCCTTGGGGGCGACCTAAACTGAAGTACGGTGCAGCTAATACCGAGTGTCTCTTGGCCACTTTTTTTCTAGTCATCAACGACTAAGCACGTTTGTACTCACTGTTGGAGATGAAGTGGAATACAGGATTTCAGTGAGTAAGTCTCCAGAGGTTGGGTGTGGCCTTCTGTTCGGTGACTGGCACTGAACTAACAAACTTTCTGTCTCGATAACGCTCGGCTTCTTCACGAGTTTTGAGTCTGTATCATTAGAAACTAGTCAGTGTCTTCCAAAAACAACAAAAACCGAAAATAAGCAAAGCGTACAAATTAGACATCCTTCTGCTAGTTACCATAAATGGGTCTCAAAGCCAGGTCAGTAAATGTAACATAACCGTCATATCCAAAACAGCCCAACATAACTGTCACACTCGTGATTCTTTCACCATGAGGACAGATCTGAAATTACAACAAAATAGCTTTATTTTATAGACCATTGTCTCAGCAAGTATAGATTGTGTTTATGACTGTCACCAAGAACAATGAAGAAAACCAACCTAACTTAGTGAGAACTGGGTCAATGCTCATTGTGATATAAACTGATTAACTTCCTGTGAGAAGACGTGCAATCCCTGTATGGCAACACGATTGAAGGATTTGTGTCTTCTGATACCCGAGTTGGGCTGCACCTCTTTGAAACCTTCTTCTGGTCAATGAGTAACATCCGGAAAAATCTACAGGTGTTCTTCCAAAGATTTGCCCAAATCGATACTTGTACTTACGTATTCCGCCTTCTTCCTCGTCAATTTCCCTGACTCTGGTGAAAAATCCATCCTGTGACATGTGGGAGAATGAAAAATTTCAAAGGAAATTAACTGCTGCCTTAGGTTTTGGTTCTGTAATTGCGAGCAACAAACTTACTTAAGTAGTTTTCTTCTCCCACTTGTTAACACCACAAATATACGAACGCCATAGAATGGTTCATAGTTCTGTGTAATGAACATAGGAAAATGAGATATTATAAAAGCTGCAGCTCAGTTAAGATATTGAAAACTATTTTCGTTTGAAGGGCCGCCTTCACTTGTTGAGGGTGTGGCTATGATCGGCTCATTAGTATTTTTCATCGTGTATCAAGCGTTTACAAATATACATGCAATTTCACTCAATTTCATTGTCAGCCGGTGAATCATAAATAGGAGCCTCACTTACAGAGTTTGTGAGAATTTTCGCCGGAAAGCAACTCATTCGATACTAAACCATGGACTACATGCGGGAAATGAACAGACTACATCCGGCATGAGATGAAAGGCCGGCACTGAGAAAGTCAGGCGCACCATCAAGGCGTTCACCAGCCGATAGTGCTCCCAGGTCAGTGTTACCGTATTACTTCACCAGGGGAATTAATAGCCACGTTTGCAAAGTTTTCAACCACTTAAGACGAAATAAATCAACTCAGTAATCTTCGTCACACCCTCAGTAGACCGGAAGTGGGCCGCTCCATCTTCCACGAGGCTGTACTGACATGGAATTTGATTCCTTTGACGGGGATGCTCTTGTTAAGCTGCCAGTATAATAAAAATAGTTTAGAAAGCAGAACACAATTGAAAATTTGAAACAGCATTTTAGAATTAATAATTTTCAACTTTCCCTCTGCTCAGTTTATCACCATCACTCTATTATAAGTTGATGTGAAAGAAGTAGTTCTCTCTCCGGTAGATTTAAAAAAAATTCTTTTTTTGGGAGTTGAGGTGGTAGCTTACCAACAAATGCTGGTATGTCTCCATCATTCTATGCAGTGTACACGCCACGCTGAAAACCTGCGGTAGAAACTGTCTCAATTAATTGGTGTCTTTCTCGGGAAATGATTCAGTGCACTAACGCACTAACAGGGTCCCGTATCAAGTATTTATCAGTACGCGCGTGCCCTCCTGAAAAGAGGTAACATTGGTCGTAGATATATAAACCAAAGTGTAAATTGTCATCAGCCGACAAACATAGCTTTCACGGGAATGTATTACTGTTGTTGAGTCACACAGATACTGGAGCAGTTTTCAAATGAGTGTCAATCACGTACAAAACCCAAACCAATTGCGATTTCGGTAGTCACTCTCCTTTTTCCGCCCTTGGTGCCGGCTACGTTTACTTGTTTTGCGTTCTAACTGGCTAGTAAAACCAAGTCATTAATTAGATTTGTGGTTGTCTGAACGGTGTATTTCCTTTAAAACGTGATTGGCTCTGTAATTGCTTTTGGTTTTCTAAGACACTTGATTAAAGACCAATAACGCGGCCAGTCACGTTCTTAAGTAAATAGATCCATCAGCTAACCGCAAATTGAAGTAATTCACGACTTGCTTTTACTAGCCAATCAGAATCAAAGAATAATAAACGCAGCCTGTGCCAAGCGCGGGAAAATGATGTTAACTAAGTAGCAATTGGTTTTAGTTTGGCGTCTGATTGGTTAAAAATTTCGCGCAAGTTTTTTTATCCAATCACACCACAAACCGAAACGAAACAAATCACTTAATTACTTTCAACAATCAAGTGAAAACCACTCGAACAGGGTAATGAAAATGTTTTCATCAACTGGCCTGTCTGGGTTTCTGTTTGGATCTTTGTTTCATTTCAGTGACGTCCCATCTTACGTGTGACATCCACCATCCGCGAAGAGACAACGAGCCGCTTTCCATAACGTGCGGGCTGAGTAAATTGGGTGTTTCTGTTTGCCGTCTCTTTTTCTTTTTGCTACTGATAATCTCTGTAGGAAGGCCTTGTTCTGTAAGATCCCTGGAACAGCGGTACAGTTTTAGCCGGGGACGTAATTGTCACGTGCAAACGTACAGTAGTAATAAATAGTCGGCTTCCCAGTAATTATGTTTACGTTGAGATAATATTAAGGGTTTACCTTTCGATGGGGACCAAGATGTTTTCTTCAAATAGTGGGTGTAGAAAATTAATAGAGTATAGAATGATCATGGTTGCTAAGGTCCAGCGCCATTTGATCAGCACTCGTGTGAATGCAATATATCTTCCTGCATATACGAGGCAGTCACAAAGCATTCTAGTCCGGAGACAATGAGAAGCATTTACACACCATCATCTGTGGACCGTCATCAAAAAGGACAAAAAATAATCAAAATGTTTTAAAGAAATACCCCGACACGAAAAAAATTAGTACTGCGCGCAAACACTACCACCAAAATATGATGAATAGGATGATTGAACTCGCGGTTATGCAGGTCGGTTGGTGGAAATGGACAAATTATTTTGCTTCAGTTCTGCCGTTTGAGACAGGAATCGTTGACTTTGAACGTAGCTAAATCTTTTGTGACCACCCTGGGTCCTGTAGCCAGTGTGCTTGCATGCGCTTTGTAGATCTTGTATCAACAGCAGGTGTTGGAGTGGGCATCAAACATGTGAGTGGTAGAGCCTTTTTTTGATATTCCAAGAAACGTGGAAGAGTTTTGTCAGTCAAACTTTGCCGGTGCCAGCTACAAATGATAAGTTTCAAATCACTTGAGTTTGTTGGTGTTTTCTTTACTGTGTGCAGTTCCTTGTTACCTAGTGATAGTGAGCTGGAATAACCAAGTTTCCCTGGAGAAGATGTGCGAAGTCTGTCAGGAGACTTAAGATATGTCTACTGTATTTCTAAACAGTTCGAACTTGAACCTGCCGCTCTTGTTGTTGCTAGGCCGTTGCCATATTATCTCCCGAACTTTCTGTGTAATATCACTCACCTGTTCTCATCGCATGTTGTGTCTTGAAGGTCTCCTTTGCTCCCAGCAAAAAAGCGTCTCATTTACTAATACTAGTAAGAATATCCGGTTGCAACACTGTCATGGAGGAGAGAACATCATAGTAGGCGGGGTCAGTTGAATACCAGCAATGGTTTAAGTCAATCAGTTCAGATGATCGATTTTCAACCTGTTTGTTTTCGACCTTCAGCCGGTGGATACGGTAAAATTACGGTATCTTCTGCGAAGAAAAGTGAAAGCTCTGTTCAGCTTTCCATGGTCAGTTTAAGCGCCTGTTTAAAATCCAGTGAAATAATGAATGATCAAAATTTTCCATCTTTCGAGTGTATTTGTCATCGTGAAAACACGTATTCTAAGCCAGAGACGTAATAGTTTACTTTTGCTCACACCCGTTTTATTGGCCTCTATTCATAGCTTTGGTTCAATGCACTTGACTCGTTGGGTGATGGCAGTTCCATCGGACACAGTGCAATGGCAAGAGTTAATCTTAGTCGTCTTCACTGAATTGCTTTCATGTCCTTATCTATCGATAACAGGTGATTAGTATGGAAATTTATAAACTTTACTCTAGATTTAGTAGCCTGTGAATTCATCCGTGTCCGGTCGCCTACTCTCGACCTTTTCTCTGTTTAAGTTATGTCGCTTGAAAGTTCCTCACGTCGATTAACCAATCAGAAGGCAGATCAGCTAGTGATGATGTAAGGTGACTTGAAGCGTAGCATGTGATCATGTTAACAAACGAAACCAACCTCCATGCTTCACTAGAGGCCTCTTACATTCTCTTTTTATTACTTCAAATTTCACGCATATGATCATTTCACACAACACCTGCAGACAAAATCCGATTGACTGCGGAACACAGCAGTTGCCTAGAACGCAGGTTCACTGTTGTCATCTTGAAGTCCTGTGCAGAAACAAGAACAGTCCATGGCTTACAACACATCTGCATCTGCAATCGGTACACCAATCCGCGGACTGTTCGCGTTTTAGTTTTTCTTTCATTTAGGATTCCATCACATTTGATCGCAGAGAGGGCTTTTGAACGCTACGTTCGAGTATAGAGAGCGTGGGGTTATACAAATTGGCAAGAAAGAGACCAGAAAACACTCTGGCCGTGATCTGGAGATCTTGCTCTGAAGATCTTGCTCTAGGGGCTAACTCGAAAACCTCGCGGCGGTTCCTATAGCTTCTAGGCTCAAAATATAAAGAACTGAATTCTTAGTCTCCAGCTTTAGTATCACGACGTCTCAGAACTAATTTTGTAATTTAAGAACAAATCTGACGGGCGGGGGGGTCGGTGTGTTAAAAAGATCATAAAACACGTATTGATTTGAATTTTATTCAATCACTTCTT
Organism: Astreopora myriophthalma; assembly: GCA_014634185.1. Classification (NCBI taxonomy): domain Eukaryota; kingdom Metazoa; phylum Cnidaria; class Anthozoa; order Scleractinia; family Acroporidae; genus Astreopora; species Astreopora myriophthalma. The sequence continues at coordinate 653,069 of BLFK01000297.1, forward strand.
TACAGAAAACACTTCAATGTGATCTGTAGCGACGAACTGTCACATGTTAACAACCGTTGTTTTTGGTGGCTGAATGTACCCTTGAAAGAGGAACTTTTGTTCATACCTATTCTTGACTCCAAGTCACTCAAGTCTTTTACTCCTACCAACAATTGTCTGTGGCCAATCGAAGGGTTCTAGAACTGTTGCACAGCCTTAAATTATTATTTTTCCTTTCCTTTTTTTCTGTTTCCTTTTCTCACCGGTTTGTTCATTGAAATACTTAATTCTCATCACAGTTGTACAAACTGGTCTCCTAGTTAACTTAATTTTTACAGTTCTTGTTGTTTTTAAACAAAACAGGTTATCTTGTCCTTGAAGACATTTTTTTAAGCGATCTCCTGTAATGGAGATAATACAAACTACACGTTCATACAATTGAAAGCAACTCATCAAAATTATACTTCACACTTTTAGTGTAAAAGATAGTCTCAAAAATGTCATATCAAAATTCGTATATACAAAAACTGCCTTGGTTTTGAGCATCTTTGTAAATGGGAAGTCTCATTCAAAGATGGTGTCAAACAAGGATTTAAATTTTCCCATAATCTTAAACACTTATCACACAAGTGTACATCTCTGGAGGCCTGATACCATGAGCTGCAAATCAACTATGTTTATACTGTCACAATCTTATATATGTACTAATTATTGCAATTGATCTCATCACGGGCTATTGGTTCTGGTGCGACCATCGACTGCTATTAAACAGCGTTTCATCTCAGTAAGTTCCCTGACATCTGGATTGCTGTGGCCGTAATGGCGCACCAAGAGACTTCTGGCTTTGTCAATGGTGGAGAGAGCCTTGTTAACCTGTTTGCCGTTAAACAACAGTTGTGATAGCTTGTGGAGTTCATGTGCATATTCTACACTTGATGAGCCAAAAGCTTTCTCTACTGCTTCGGAACTTTGAGCACAGTAATATGACGCCTTTTTGAAATCTCCAATCACCGCATAGCACCTGCAGGAATAACACACCAAAAGAAAAAAATCAAGGCAATTTTTTTTTGGGAGGTGTAAACATGGTTAAGTTATTAGTTATTTGAGTGAGTGGAGTGAATTTTCAGATGAATAAACAACCTTTCTGGGGCCGGGATGTCTGCCAGCCAGCCATGCAAGCCATCACAAAATTAAAAAAAAAAACACCTCATGAGCATAGGGCTCCAGTTCAGCAAGGCACAGCTTTTCAAGGTTTGGTGCTTAGGCGAAGTTTGCCTTGAGCTACTGTGATGGGTAAGGCACTAATGGCCTTCTGGCTTACACTTTGTCCATATTACATTTTTCCACTTAAAATCCTGACTAAATTTCTAGCCAATAAGGAGGAGGCCTCAAAATATGAGCTACAGATGTCAATCAGAAATGTACGCAGTAATCACCTTGCTATAGCATCATGTGTCTCTGCCAGGTCTTTGTGGTACTTATGAAGCAGCATTTTACGCCGTCGCAGACATTCCATGAACACATCAAGTGCTTCTTTGACTCCAACTCTCTCAGACAACCGGACTCCTTTCACAAAAAGGAGCTCAGCCTCATGTGCCAGTCTACACTCTTCTGACATACTCTTCTCATAATTGCAGTCACAGTTCTGACAGACACCTATGAAATCAGCACTTACAGACGCCAGTTTCATTGCAGACTTGCACTTAGGACAGGCGAAGGCAGAGAAGCAGAGTCTCTTGTTCTCCATTTCTTCATCACTGCATGAAAAGACAAACAAAAAAAGCAGCCACAATCAGTTGCTCATATCTTGGGGCACTCACAAGTGACTATCATTTATTACAACTACAAGATCAATATTTAGACTGGATTGTGTGACAAACTAAAAAATAGCCCATTTAAACATGCATGTGGCTAGTGCTGTCAATGCCGCTTGGATTTAGGCTACAATTTTCCAGCAATTTTTCCCTTACACCCTGGGAATAAGAGTCAAGTTGTCACACTCATGATAGCAGAATTGTACTGTACTTTTATGTATAAGCAATGCCTGCCACCACAAACTTAGGGTACGTACTTACAGGTGTGACGGCATACAGTGGTGGATATGCACACCATTAAGTGCAGTAGCTACAAATTGAGTCTATCAACCAACCAAACACGTATACATAATTTGCATATTGCCAAGAAGGTAGTGATATTGACCTTCCATGTCAATCTGGAAGAAGAGTCTGCTAGTTCATAATAAAACTCACCTCTTACATGCTGTGCACTGACAAGTAAAGAAGTACTGCTGGTAAAGGAGCTTTTGACGATCCTCACGACCCATACGACTTACATGAGGGCCTGTAGGAGAACACAGACAGGAATATCAATATTGACAATCAAATTCAATATCATGACAGCATCTTGTTACAAGTCCATCTGTACACCCTGATCTCCATACAGAAAATACAACTGGGGTGGTAAAAACTGATTGAGAAGGGGAACTATGAGGATGGAGAATAGTACTGGAGTCATGCTATTGCCATCTGGCTGTAAGCTATGCAGTAGACTGTCTTAACTCACCATAGCAGTGGGATATCTCTGATCCTTGGGAAATGTTATGAGTTGCCCTAACCACCAGGTGGCCTCCAACAAAGCTGAAAGTACAACAAAACAGAACTTTCAAATCTCAAAAAGCAGACATAAACTGCCACACCTTGTAAACCCAGGGTGCAAATGCATGGAACAATTAAAATAGGATCAGTTTATACAACCACAGCCTTCATTGTGATGAAATGCAGATTTCCAAATAACCCCAACTCCTTCCCAACCCCCCCCCAAAAAATGCCCAATCCACATTTGATTTTGTAACTTTCTTTTATCAACCTCAGAATTCACACACAAAAAAGCCACTAAAACTACCTGACATAGTCCCAAAACTTTAATCTAAACCAGTATGAACTAAGCCCTCACCTCACTATGACATCTGGATCACAAGCATGGTTCAACAGACTTGCAGTGGGATACACAGCAGTGGCTATCCTCTTCTGTTCCCTGGTTATAACTTGTTCCTTGGATGTACATGTATCTTGTTTTGGATTTACCTTGCTGTCACTTGCTGACACTATTGCTGTGATTGCATGAACGTTACAAGACATTTGCTGAGAGTGATGAAATAGTAGACATCCAATAACATCTGCTGGAAGACAACTTGTGCCTTCACTACTTTCATTTGTTATTTCAAGTTCTTGTTGTAAGTTTGTGCAAAACAATTTCTGAAAATTGCTTGTATTGTAGCACTTTTCAACTTTGTCACATCTTAATGGCCTTTGTGATGCATCATCATCTCTGACCATAACACCCCAAAGAAACTCTGCCAGTAAAGCACAATGCTGGAAAAGAATTATGAATAACTCAGAGTCAAGACACAACATATTTTGATTTGTTCTCTACAGTACTTTCAATTTAAGATGAACGATGAGGGAACATTTTCCTCTCAATTAAATTCTTTCCAATATAATTACAAGATTATAAAATGACTTGTGTATGTAATGCAGCCAGCACAAACATAAACTGGAAGAGTGCATCTTTTACATTACACATGGGAGGTATATTTTGCAATGTACAGCCCACAGGTTTTCAAAGGTTTCTGGAGACAATGAGGGGCATGTGAACCTCAATGTCTGACAAAATACACTGTATTTGTTTTCTTTCCTTCTGTGTAATTACTGTAAGCTATTACCAGTCCACTAGCTGTTAAATTGACTTGAAAGACATACCAAGGCATGAGACATCAGTGTCTTGACTGGCTGCAAATCTGTGTTGGTCACCAAGCAAAAGACTGAGCCATAATCACCTGTTGACAAAATGGAGCCAAACTTGACATTCTTAGCAAAGAAACCCAGTAAAGCTTTCAATAATGTTTTAAAGCTCATTACATTAAGCCAAAAAATACTCTGTTTAGCTCCATACAGTCAAGGAAAGGAACACCTCTTTGTCCTCCAATACAAGGAGGGCACAGCTTGTGTTTCATTGCTTACCTAAATACTCTCCCTCTGGGCTACAGCCTGACAGTTTGCTAAGATTTGCACTTGCAGAGGAGGGGGATGATGAGGAACATCTTCTCAGGAAATCTAAGAGAAACAAAAATAATGAGATGCTAATATCTCAAACAGTCATATGCTACATGAATTGTTGATGTGCACATGTGTGAAAAGCTGATGTCATTCAACCCTTACCAAGTAAATTCTTTGTTCCAGTTACCAACAGAATTCTAAGTGATAACTGGAAAGAGGTGTCCATCTACAAAACAACAACAGAAGAAAACAAAAACATTAATTTGCTTGTGCCATCAAAAACTGGAGCCTTAAGTACACTAAAAGCATAATACCTACCATTTTGAGAAGTGGACCAAGACCACATTCAGCTTTGTGGTACTGTGTCCAGGCTCTCTCTCGGCACGATTCGGAACAATACTGAACTTCACAACAATGACGGCATCTGTGAGTAAACAATACTATTTCAAAGAGGTTTAAGTAGAAAACTGATTGTTAGGTGCTGTGCTTTGGACTCATTTTATGAGCATAAGCAAAAACTTTAATACGTCATGGGAGAGTAATGGGAGCTTTACACAAGCACTTATCTTTCCTTTTGGGAGAAGAAATGAAATTACTCACGGAAATGGTGCCACTAAAGCTTGGAAGCAGCAAGCACAATGAGTGAGAGCATTTTCTGGCAAAAGAACCGCAGCATACGGGGACTCAGAGATCAGAGTGTCTCCAGCGCGGATGTCATCAGATGCCTACGTAACAAATTTACATGTACACATAGATGAAATGAAAAACTTTATTTTTTCTCGGAAGTGAAATTGAAAATAGACAAGCAACAGAACATTTCTAAAAGGCAAACTATGGTTGTTATTGTATTTTAATTTTCATGCTTTTATTGCTTTACATCCAACATACAAAGTTTTCAATGTAAAAATAAAATTGAATGCCAGTTAGCCAAAGGGAGTGGTGGTTTTAAAATATCAAGTGCAATGTATTCCTTGTTATTTTATATTCCTCTTTCTGCTCTTTTAACCTTTTTAAATTTTGATAGCAGACGGAGATACATGCAATATGTGTAGACATGATTAAACAAACCTTCAAGAATCGACCCTGACTGCTGGTGCAGTTAATTTCAATTAATCTGGAGCCATTAGCTATCTTGCTGTGAAGTCCTCCTGTTACAGCTGGTATATCTTTCAAAGCATCAATATCTGAACAAACAAAACAAAAACCCAACAAAGGCAGTGCAAAATATTATTTTCTTCAAAGCCGAAGGCATACAGTCATGTAAATCTGTGGTTTAAATTTTTCTGTTTCAAATTGTCTTAAACCAGTTTAACTTTTATTTGCCATTGTCTTGCTTTCATTACCATAACCTTGAACAATGATATAAAAAGGAACCTACACCACAGTTTAAAAATTGTAAACCAGGAATAAATTTAAACAACAACATAGCCACTTGAAGCAACTCAAAAGCCCCTCAAGGGACAAATTACAAAGGTTTTCAGTCTCAAAACCTACCATGAAAATGTTGATTGCAAGTTGCCATTTTTTTCTGACAAGCCTTCTGAAGATTGACCAGCTTTATGCTAACAGCTTGTGGGCACTGTAATGATGTTGCTTCTTGAATATCATTCAGACATGCCTTAACAGAAAAGGGTTTTGCAACATTAAAATAGCTTTCTATTTTTAAATAGGCCATTTCTGAGTTTGTGTCAGCCTCTTTTTCAAAGCGAGTCTAAGTGTGAAAGTTTTGTAATTATAAGTTTTGTGATCTGTTTTACTTTGCATATGAAAGAAAACTCATTTTCATAAGAAAGGCTTTGCACTTCGACTCGTTTCAAAAAAGAGGCTGAAGTGGACTTGGAAATGGCTTATTAACATGCATCAATATTTTTATTACTACATCAGCAATTATTATATGTTTTCATTTACAACATTTTGGTCATCAATCAAAAGTGTTAAACATACCTTGTATTCCTGTGCCTGAAAGAGGACCTCAGCTCTCCTGGTATATAGAGAAATAAGGGTAATCTTGCTGTCACCACTGTCTGGAGACTCTGACTCACAGAAAGTGCCTGGCTGGTCGGAGAGTGAGTCAAGGTTTTCAAATTTATCCAGAAGTGTTTCCTGAATGGCCTGTAATGAAAGATGAACCATAAATTGCACCATTGCTGTGCAATGAACCTCCACATGTTCTGCTTATACACCTCACTTTAAGTCTTAGAGTGGTTTTCTATTGGAGGGCTGGGGGCATAAACAACCTATGTCACATATTTCTCTCAAAAAAGGTGACTCATATTTTGCATGCGGTCTTCAATTGACCTAGAAATCATTGTTCTGTTGTCTATTTTGACTGTTTTCTCTGTATTCATGATATTAGCCCAGAAAAGAATGAATTTTCCAAGGCTGTGTGTCTTTGAAGTCTTTTATTGAATGGTAAACAAAAGAAACCTTTTGTTTCTGCAAACAATGAGATCAGCACATCTCTGGAGAAAAATAGCTTTGAAATACTCTTCATCGATGTCATAATGCTGAAATATGATGAAAGTTATGATCTTTGAATGCCGATAATTAATAGACATTTTACAGAAATCTCATAATGACAACAAGTTTATTGTACCCTCCACAAGACTACAAGTTTATAGGCTTTTTTATAAATTTTTCAAATAAATAATTTATATGATCAACACTTTAATTGGACAGCACCTAAAATAAATATATTACTAGTGAACTTTACCAATGACAAGCCAATCACAGCTTTCTTGAAATCTCTTCGCCTCAAATGCTGTTCAGCAACATTCACATATTCACGAACATTGCCTGTGGACCTAGCTTTCTGTGTGTCCCTGCTGTTCAGAAGCTTCTGTATTTGCTCAACAATTTCCAAGGCCATGGGGTCATTTCTGGAAAATACAGAAACAGAAATGCTACAACACGAAGTTTATTGTTGAGTCATATAAGTAATAACACCTGGACCTAGGATAACAATAATCCAATTTAAAAATCCATGGCATCAATTAAGGGTACCATATTAAAGGGGCTCTGTCACACTACTTTGACCTCACTGTACACTGCTAAAGGATGTCTTTAAATCACTTTAAAACACAATGCCAATATTTTGGAGGGTAGGTGCCATAAAGGTAGCAAGGGAGGAGACAGCACTCTCCTCAGCAGCAAGGAGGTCACCACGGCAACCGAGCCACAGTCCACCTCCCAGGCACCTGTCAACACATCACTGAGAGAAAATCAGTGTGTGGAATATATATACTTATCCCAAAATATGGGAGGGAGGGAGGGAGGGTAAAGAAGCAAGCAAGCAAAAAAGCAACTCAAGCCAAAGCACATGGCAATGCCCCTGCAAACCTCCCTGGAATCCCCCCAAGTATCCCAGGCAACACCGCTGCACTGGCTTGGTTTTAACTTTGCCTAATTATACTTAGCCTCATGAAAACCCAAAATAATAATGCAGTTTGTTTATTGAAGACCATGGTACTGCACTGAGACGATTTACTGTCTTCTGTTGTTATAGATGACAAGGATGGAAACAGATTACATTTTAAAAAATTTAGCCTAAATTTTTCAAATGTTCACACCTTGAGGACATGGCAAAAAATGTATTATGGGTGACTCTTGCTGCAAAAAATCATTTGATATCCTCCTCCTAAATTTAAAAGAATGGTTTGGGCACAAGTAAAGGCCATAAAGAAGGATTTCTGTGTTTTGGGCAGCAAACGTTCCATGACAGAGCCCCTTTAACCTTCAGTGCCTCAGAAGATAATTTGCTTAACCATGTGAAAAATAAAATTGCTTGCTTGAGATTATGGCAACGGTGTGATCAAGACGCTCCTTAGAATGCAAGAAAACAACCAGCACACCCAAAAAACAATGCATCAGTAAGAGAGCAGCAAATAACATTTCCATTAAGCAATAAAATTATTAAATAATTGCATGTTATGCAACTCTGATTATCACCAACTGAAAGCATAGCCCCTTGTGATGTGCTTCAATGGTAATAAACAAAAAAAGTATCGAGATCTACCTTTCACTGGTTACGTAAACATCAATGCTCAAACCATGACACTAAAATGCACACACATATTGGACATAACTATTACAACAGACATTGATACAGCACAATGTGCAACTAGTATTAACTACCACAAGCCAAGAAAACAGTTTCTCAGCGTACAAACGTTACATTAGTACCTTTTGGTTGTGGCTTTTTTTTTAATGTATGTTTTGTCACTAAAATCACGGATTATGCCAATATTTTTTACAGGAATATGGTTTCTCATTAAACTCGTAGACCTTAAGGCATCCATCATGGCTTGCAACTTTAATAAGTATTTCAAGGATTCTGTTACATGCTAAGTACAGTGCAGAAATTGTCGCAATTTTCATGATATCTGTCTTGTGGTTATTGGCATGTCCGTTCATCATCTGATCTCAAATTCGCTAAGTGCAATTTCAAGATAGCTCAAAAATAGACGTGTGTTGGCAGATCTCACGAAAATGTACGAGAAATTCAAAACTGCTGCAAAATTAGGGCCCAAGAACCCACCAAAATTTCGGATTGTGGTTGGACCTAAGAATAAAGAGCTCAATACACACGACCTTGTCGACCAAAGTTAAGACGATACCTAAGAAATCGTCAGAAAAATTGCACGAGTTTAAAATATAAGCTCATTGCCAGCCGAAACTCCATCTTGATTCAATCTTTCCAGTGACTTCATACTGTATCTCATGTAAACAAAAAAAAAACATGGATTATGAGCAATACAGATAGTGGGAGCAAAAGAGGAATGAAATTCAGTTTTGATACGGAATTTGATAAGGTAAAGGATGTGCCGCATTTAGATTTCCTACAATTATTATTTCCACAAGGTTTTTTTTCCTGCAAAAGAAAACCTCGGGGTTGAACAAACACTGTGACGAAGCTGTGGTTTTAGCTTGAGGTAAACCGTCCTACAGTTCTTTAAAATGTGAGAACTGAAAGAAATTGAAAAGCGATTCCCTGAGGTACAGAACAAGAGGATATGAAAGATCACCGGTGCAGATGTAAAAAAAATAGCTTGAAATAATAAGCTTACTGCCTGATCAAATACAGATCTTGAATAGAAATTCGGAAAATTACGATCTAAACTTTTTCGGCGAAGGCTTAAGAACCAAATTTTACTAGACTCAAGAAAGATTACAATTTTTTTACCTTAAACAGCGTAAAATCAGCTGAATTTTGTACACAGAGCGTTTAAACTAACCTTAAAATGTACTTGCAGAAGTTGAATCGCTCTCCATCCGTCTTCAAGAGGCCAAACTCTTTCAAGCGTGGTCCTCGCAGTTGTTCCACCACAAAATCCTCCCACTGTTTCTTCAAGTAAAGCGCCATTATTAATCTGAACGCTTTGGAGCCTTATTTTTTTTCTCTAAAGAGGAAAAAAGAACTATTTAAGCTGCAAAGCATTGCAGGTCGTTGAAATTGACAGTGCCGCAAGCTGATGCAACTGATCGAAGTAATTTCACTTGCAAACTCATTGTCAAAAGGGAATTTAGTAAATAAGCCCTGATTGGTCAAATAACATAGCCCGATTTATATTGCCCAATCATAATGGCTCAAATGGCTCATAGAATTACAATCACATGTTTCAGTCCCACAACCCATCTGTAGCAAAGAACGCTTTGACATTTCTAACAAAAACGCTTTGACGGTTTTCTTCTTTGGTAAAGGCACTGTTTTGGTATTTTAAATGAACAGAAAGTTCAAAAGGGTAATTTTATTTTCACCCACACTTGCCTCTTCTGAAGCTGACTCGTGCGTGTAAACATGCATCTTGAGGTAATCTATATCCGCCCCGGACACACCTCCAACTTGCCCACAAACTTGACCAATGACAGAGCAGCTTTAATTCAAACAACACAGCCAGATCCAATATAAACAGGGGGCTAACAGCACACGTTTCTGTTTATACCTGCTAGAATCCTGTTCTTCACGATTTTTTTACAACATAACGTGAATTCTAAGATAATCAGCTTACCGAATAATGTCGTAGTTTTTACATTTTGACTGACATTTATGTTTTCCTGAAGGCATTGTGGTCAAACCAAAGTGACCCCTCAAGCTGTCCCGTTTGTTTGCTTTGCATTGAGCACATTTGTCATCTGGGGAGTGTCGAACATTTAAAAACCTTGACGAAGGCTTTCAATATTTCAATAGGGCAGAGCTGGGAGGCTATCTATTGGTGGCCAATAATAAACACCATGGTCGGTCAATACAGAAATGTGAATATCTTCCTGAGACTTAGCAAATAGATCTCTGAAGAATTTGGTATTTCTGTGGTGAAGCAGTATACAAAGTGCAACTTTTTGGGAGTCCTATTCAATTATTTATATTTGGTGGCCTTAAAACTGATGTGAAATAAAAATTTAAAATGTTACTTTGTTGTAAAACTGAAAGGCTTTGAACCATCTTGCACCAGCAGGCTGAATCTCCAGTAAATTTGTGAAATGTTGCAACTGAAAAATGCGAAATGGATGCCATTTACGAATATTCCTTTTTGCGTGCTTTTCGCCTTATTCAATAGGCTTTGAAAGATAGTATTGAAAGTGTCTGTGATTAAGCACTTACAATGACGTCGATCGCAGGTCGGCTTGGCAAACGAAGACCGATGTCTCAAACTCTCGGAGGGAAAGGAAGAGCTTGATTAAGCTTGCAGTCTTTCAAAAGTTGGTCGCTTACATGTAACTGAATTATTTGCTTACATGTAACTTTATTATTTGGGGCCAAAGGCTTGTTGGAACTTACAGGCAGGAAGATTGTCAATCGAGAATTTCCGGTCTTTTTATGTCATCAGTACTTGGAACTGAGGTTCCACTAAGCAGACTCCAAGCACCTTTTCATGGTCAATACATTCGAGTTTCTTAGTTTGCTAAAGCAAGACCTCCTTCCTATGCCACTAGTTACTGCCACGCATCCAGCGAGACGGCAAGTCTTAAGCCCAAAGCAAAAGCCCAGAAGATAAAAATATATATTTTGAAAATTGAATTATTTGGTTGGTTCACCAATCAAAGATGTCATAAACAGTGACGGAGGGCATTTTAAATTCGTAACCGCAATTTTGTTGATTCTTTGCAATAAAGGAGAGCTTGGAACACATAATAATGAAATCTAAATCGAATTACACCTTGGATATTCAGTATTTTCACGGGGAGAAAGAAAATTTTTGGTTTCTGCAAATTCAGTTAGTTGGACACTCTTCCTACGTAATTACTGTTCGATTTCGGGGTGAATATTGGCAAAGTATTAAACAAATCACATTTGTGCAAGAGAACTGATGTCATAACCAGTAGAAAAAGGAAGCCAAGAAGAAAACCTGAAGAAAACCATTAAAAGCCCACTTAATTGACAGTTGAATTGGTGCGCATGCGCTTGTACGGAAGCCAGGAAAAAACAGACAACTACAGAATTTTGAAAGGTGGCAACATGTTAACGCTACAGTCCTTTCACAAACAGGCGTCAACGGTGAGAAACCTAATCTAGTTCACCAGAAAACGTATGATTCCGTAAGCTAAGGCTTCTGCAGTTCACTTAAACGAACAAAAAGAACGATATCCCAAAACTGGATCCATACATGCAAGAATCTCTGTCAGATTAAGGTGAGCGTGGCTTTGTTACATGGCTGTCTCGTTAACATAGAATGTTCTCAGACATACGCTTTATTTTCTGATTTCATCTCCTTCATAAATTTTAAGAAACGTATGGTACATCCAATATTATGAGGATATTATTTGCATATTTGTTTGTCATCGATTTAATTTGCTATCATCAGGCATAGTTTCCCCGCTTCAAAGAACTGGTTTAGGACATTTTGACTTGTGTTGTTACAGTTGTTATTTTCCTGATAATTTAGACATCGTCGAGTTATAATATGCTTAACCTTCTGCGTGCGACAAATTTCATTTTCCAGCCTGAGTTTCACAACAAAACATTTTTAATTTGAAACAAATAAATATCGAAAGGGAAGAAAATTAAAAACTTCTGCGCGGCTACCACTTTCGGCGGGAAAATGTGAAGGCCACGAGGAACGCCGGGATTTCAATTGAAACATTAATTTCCGGAATGGAATTTTGGTAAAGCTCTCGAGGTTGTCCCCCAAAATTCGGAATTACGGAAATTTTCTGTTCCATTTATCATTTCACTTCAGTAAGACTGCAATCTTCTCTTCCACTGGACATTTCATTTCTGTGGCGCGGTCGATTTAGCCTATATTTCAGGGAAACTAGCCCGAGGGCGCATGGAACGAGAATATCATCGTCATATATCGTCGGATTTTAGAGTTGCTAATGCTGCTAGTAACCTGCGACTATTTAAGAACCGAGTGTTGGGTGTGGTTGGGTTTCGAACGCTATGCCTCCCGTACCAAAGTTCAGTGCTCTTCCAACAGAGCCATCTAGTCGGTGGTCAAGGAACGGTTCACTTAAGTGGAAAATACCGTTCCATTCGACAAGCGAAATCATGGGAAATTCTAACCGGAAATTTCCGGTCACGTATGCAGCTACTACAAAACGGCTTTCGATATTGGTTCAGAAAACGATGGTCTTAAACAAACACAGAACAGAAACCTTAAAACAATAAAGCTGCGTCCTATACCCATCCAGTGAAATTAGAGTTTGTAAAGAGCTGCGTGGTATTTTGGGGGAAATTTCGGTTAAATGACTTGCGCCCGTGACCACCATGCGCCCACCCTGTTCATGCGACTACTTCTTTGTTTTGACAATCGCAAGCCAAAGTTGCAAGGGAATTTCTGAGCCGGTAGCCTCAAAACGGTTAAAAATTACATAATGAACATGTACACGTGGTAAGCACGGACCAACATGAACATGTTCACTGAATGCTCCGGCCTCGTCTTCGGCCTTTTGCTTCGACAGTTTTATGCAGAATTAATTGTAAGAGGAATTTGGACCGGTCCCTGACAAACTTGAAATTAAACCAAGAGGGAAATGTGGATTCATGAGAGGACTTTGCGTTAGCTTCTATTGAGCAAAAATAATCTTGCCAGCTAGAAGAGCAATGAGCACTGATTCAGTACGCAGTAAACCGCAATTGTTTTTTTTTTATCTTCAAGGTAACAACCGTTAAACAAATAGATTGCAAGAAATCAGTTTAAAACTAAAATATAGTGGCCTTTGGCTAGAACTGAACATTAGAAATGCATGTAAGGTACATCTATGGCCGAAATCCTGCCTTGTCGATTCGCATAGACATGCTTGCGTATATACAAATGTTTGAGCCGAACGTATTGCGACAGATTTACTGTAGTCCCACAACAATAAATTAGAGATGGGATTTCTTTCGATGTGTCCTTTTCAATATAAGATTTTAGGATAGACGTCCCCCTGCAAGGACTAAAATTCTTGCTTAGCAGTTAGTTAATCTACAGTGCTGTTCTTTTCAGTTACAGTAACTTTAGCTTCAATTGCACGATGAGCGTTCTCAGGGATGATATACTAGCGTGCCGTGAGCATAGCCGTTTAGTTCTCAGCGGGGCATTGATATGCAGTCGAGGGAATGAATCGACTTGAGTGCTTATAAATTTGTTCCTCTTGAAGACATGATATTACCATGTCTGCATCATTACCATTACCCGTAACTAATCTAGAAAAAGACGTTTCGGACAGAACTTTAGCCATTAAATGCGCCCACACAGAAGCATAAACCAATAAGCGCCACACACAAACGAACGAATACTGGTGATGTCCGCGTTTGGACCCGCTTTATTTCGCAATGGTTCGGGACTGTGTTTCACACTAACAGCGATTTGAACATTCGTTATGTTGAAAAACGCCGGTTAATCCACAAGGATGAGGGGTAGCTATTGAAACGTAATTTCAACGTAAATGGCTACTTCGCTGCAAGTAGTGTTGAAATGCTTTTCTCATAGTTTGTAGTCGAAACTTTTCGTTTAAATTCGCGCACGCGACGCTGGTTTATCACAAGAAAGCAACACACAACACGAAAGGAAGCAAAAAGAGACTGGAAGCTCGTTTGTCACACGAATTACAAACTTACGCAGAGTTGTTGTACGTTAGCTGTGCTAGACAAATCTTCTACAATCAGGAGCAGGCCGGACAGTGGGTCGTCGAAGGAGTCCAGTGATGGTATGGACCGTTGTGATGCTCATGTGTCTCGTGCCACATATATATCCAAGTTAACGACCACCAGTATCGATTTCCTAATTTCCTGATACCTTTATACGTCACGCATTTTGATTATGTGGTGTGTAAGTTATTAAGTCTGTTAATTACCATCACGCAGGTTATTAGGCTTTTCTAAAACAAATAAATTTTTGGTTTAAAATCCTTGGGTGCCTATTCAAGAGAGATCAGAATCAAAAGTTTTTGACAGTATTTTCCTGTGGTGTTGGCTGTCTTTTCATGAATAATATTTTTATCAAGTTCTATTTAACTAAGCCGTACTGTAAGCGCTGATCTCTGCTGGCGTATACTGATTTAGGTGAAGAACGTGGGGGAAAACTGAAATGCTTTGTAACTACCATTCGAGTCACCGGCCTGCACAAGGTCTCGCAGACATTTTGCACTTTTATTTCTAAAAACTATTAGTAATTGCAGATTACAAGGGTGCGTTCGACTTGCTCCTTTACTACTGGATTTAAGTTGGGTTCTTTGCAATTATTGAACTCAGTTTAACATTTTAAGGAAGTATTGCGGTAAATGTTCCTTAGCTGATGCGACGAGGTCACGATTGCATTTTCCGGTTACACAACCTGCGCGTTTCCCTTCGATTGACCAATCAAACAAGTTCATCGCCGAGCCTCAGTTCACAAACGGATGTGTCTGTGTGCAATTGCTCAAATCCATTTATACAAAATTTGGCAGCTAATGAAATGGTTGTCATTCTCCATTTTGTCTCTCGGTCTGACTCAGCAATCACTTTGCCTATACGTGACTTGCTTTCATTTGCCTCATCGAGTATTGGAAGTCATTCACTCAGTCATTTCATTTCAGAAAACAAATTTTTTTTAAAAAAATCTTTAATTAATTAAACAGCTCTTGTGCTGTGCTCGTATCTGTAAGTACATTATAGATGGTTGCCGAGGCCAGAGGCTTATATGGCGTTGGTCAGGTCAAACGTGAGATCCAGAACAATAAAGTTAGCCTAAATTACAATCAGAATTAAATTAAATTGGGTGGAACGGTTACCACAGCTTAATAATAAAATTATTGTACTGAAGCGCATTTGAGTAATTTCATATAGAAAATGTGCTACTGAACAATGACACGTTACTATTACATTACTAGTCATACAATCTGAGTATTGATTACTTTGCTTCTTTCAAGGAACGGAAGCAAAATCCTCAATGTTTGCTTCGACCTCAATCGTCGAAAAGCCACTGTCTTTACTAGGAGGATGTTTTTCAGCACAACAACACAGTATTTCAGTGAGCTAGTTCATCCGGGCGATTTCCGGGATAACCATAACCTGTTTTAGAAATCCCCATATTTTACGCCAAGGTTCCCATCCGGGTGACCGATCGCATTGATTTTATTTAATCTAATTTGTACTTGTTAGGTCAGTAGTGATATCAACGACGGACAGCCAAACCTTACGAGACAGGAGGATTCACCACATGACATGATCGGATGAGTGTAACTACCTGTTAAGGTAAACAGAAGTTTATTGAATTAATGGTTGATTTTCTTACTGATCCCAGATAGTTGCGCCTTTTTGCCGGTTTACGTCTAAGTTTCACTGTGGTAGATGTGAGGGATAGCCGAGCGCGAGCTAGAGGAGTGTACCTCCCCTGAAATCACACTCGCTCCTCTGGCTCGTGAACCGTAATATATACAAGCCAGAAGCAGTTACGAGAATATTATAATTGACTGAGATTCCCATTCAAACATACCGACGTTATATATATTTTTTTCTTTTGCTATAACCCCATCCAGTACATGAAATCATATTTATCACTTTACTGATATACTTAACACCATAAATCAAAACCAACGGAATCTTTCTAATCTGTTGTTTCTTTTGTAAACGGTTTCTCAGAATTCAAACCATTTTTACTTATTTAAAAGAAACTTCACCGATGAATGCTAGTTCAGTCAAGATCCAGAGCGTTAAAGCTTTTACGACTTCTGGGAAATTATATTTTTAAGTTTTGATAATGTTTGTATCAGTGGGTTGATATCCAGCGGAGATTTCCAGTAAATCCTAGACCACCATTCAAGGGTCTCACCGATCTTCATGTGTGTTAAAATGGCCGGGTATAGTTGCGACAGTGTGAGTTTCATGTAACCTGACGTGCGTTTCTCAAACGACCCGAACCTTTTTGATTTCGGGTGCCAAAATTCCTAAACGTTCCTAAGCATGGAACCTTACAATTCCTTTTTCCTTTCCTAACTTTAAAACGTTTTAAAGACTCTGACCAGCCTTCCAGATGTCATTAAATGAAAATTTTTCGAGACTTTCGAGAAACGGGCCCCAGGGAACTCTGGCGTTGCATATCTATGCCATGATAGTGAAGATGTCGGAATTTCGAATGAAAAAAGTAGCCCTTTGCATGTTGGCCATGATGTTTATTTGTTTGGCTCCTGTATGTTGTGGAATTCCGGTAGCAGGATGGAACTATCAAGTATGTTTGAACAGGTTAGGGCTACTGGTTTACGCTAAATTCACGTGCAGCTCATGCCAACATAGAACAAGCCGAATAAACGTACATTATTTGCCATTAATTTTGGTCTTAAACAAACCAAAAATTGCTTTCGAAGCTGAATTGCATCTTTCAAAACAATAGTAGAGGTAAAGATATCTTAAGTATTAAATGGTCACCGCCTGACGGTGCCATCTCTTTCTTCTCAATGAGCTGGGCGCCGGAGTGAGAACAGTCCTATTAATTTTCCTGATCACCTCAGTGGACTGTCATTGTTCAAAGTACAGTGAGGCTTTACGGCTGTAGAGATCTCTTGATGTTGTTAGTTGCGAATGACAATTTTAGGTTAGGGTTAGCCTCTTGAAGCCTCAAGTAAAATGGAATGCAAGCAACACGTTAAGAGGGTTGATCTCCATTTACTCGATTTGTTAAAATAAACGGTGATTATCAGAATATATAAATATTTAAAGAGCGTCGACTTGATAATGTTACACATGCACGTGCAATACGCTAAATAACTAAGGCCCGGTTCAAACGTCGAACTTCACACGTGCCGAATATAATGCAAATGAGAAAAAGCTTGTTCCCGCTCATTTCCATTAGATTCGGCACGTGTGAAGTTTGACCTTTGAACCGGGCCTAACTTGCACTTGATAATGCACGTGCATTACGCTAAATAACTAAGGCCCGGTTCAAACGTCGAACTTCACACGTGCCGAATCTAATGCAAATGAGAAAAATCTTGTAAAGTTCGACGTTTGAACCGGGCCTTACTTGCACATGCAATGCATATTTAATGCATGTGTAAATGATTTGCATTTAAGTCAAATGGTGTGAAATAGACGTGGCAATTTTTCGTTTACTCTGATCGAGTAACAAGAAGATAGTTCGGGAGCAACATAAAAGACATCAGTTTCATTTCTTTTCGTTTTTGTTCAGTTTTGATATGAAGTTTAATGAAATTTTTAGAGTTTAAAGATGAGTTAGGGTTTTCGTGCAACCTTGGTCGAGAGAGGGGTGAAATTGATTTCTGAATAAATTGCAATTTGTGACCGGAGATTCAATCCGAGTTAGGGGTTTTGTTCCGGAACAGTCCCGAAAAAGAAAAGAACAAACAAACAAACAAACAAAGAGTAAAAACGCATTTTTATTTTACGATGCGAAGCATATCACTACAAATGCGTTCGAATTTAAAAATTGAAAGTGTAAATAACGTGTTAGTTTTCACTCGCTCGTTACCGCGAAGCCGTTAATCGATCTTCGATCTATATACTTGACGTGTATTGAATGCGTAATTACTAACTGTTTATTTGGATCCTTTTCATCCATATGACACGTTTGCGAACTGACCTTTAAGCGTCTGCGAACTGACCCAAGACGTTTGTGAACTGCTCGTTTGCGAAACGACCGGTTTCTGTCTATGCTACACCCTTAGACTAAAGTCCAGTTAACGCAAACATCCCGTACTGCAAATATTCCCCGATCAAGAGAATAAATTTACACTGGACAAAGTTTCGTGCAACTTGTCTCGCTTTTCACGATCACATGAGGTCCAAAGAGCATTTTCGTTGGTTGATGCCGTAAAACTAGGGACGCAAGTTTCAGGATAAATGTTACACTGTGCAACGTGGGAAAAATTCCTTGCAACGTTGCGAGACGCGATGAGGAAAGTAGAACTGACTTCTACTTTTCGCGACGATTATGGCAACATAAAAATAACGATAAATGTATGTTACAGTGTATGTTAAACTAGGCAATATTTCGTGCAACTTCTTTCGCAACAAAATTGCGAGACAAGTTGCACGAAAAATTACCTAGTGTTACAACGCCTTAAATTTGTAGAGACTACTTGCAGTTTACTTCTATGTTCTCGGGCAGTGAAAATAAGAAACGCAGGCAAGGGGCGGTTCCCAAGCAGGGTGCTGATTTGGGTAGTACTTGGTGTAAGACCTGACTGTTATGTCCCGGACCGCACCCAAGTCACATAGTAGCATCTGTTATAGTAGAAGTACTCGAAGTAGTGGTTGTAGTAGTAGTCGTCGTCGTCGCTATAGTAGCTGTAGTAACCGCCGTAGCTGCAGTAGAAAGCAATTCTCGTTTTAGTCACACATGCACCTTTTCTCCTGGTCTAACACCGCAGTTGATATGTTTCAGGACAAGAGGCAACCCTTCACTGTACTTCAAGTCAAATTCTTTTATTACGATGCTTGCTTTATCCGGCCAGTCGTCGGGAGGGCGGTTAACTGGTATGATCCACTCGGCCTAAAACAAGCGTTAGCATTGCCAACGAATTCTCCTTACAGGAGTCGGACCTTCCCATTACCAGTTCGGATGCTCTACCACCAACGCCGACGAAACTCGTATGAGCTCGGCGATTAAACTAGGTAATTTTTTGTTTACTGGCGTCTCCTGTAGCTCAATGGTAGAGCATCCGAACTAGTAAACAAAGATCGAAAGTTCAATTCCTTTTTAATAGCACAAGGATTTTTTTCCAAGTATGCTCGAGTCACCAGCGTTAGTGCAGTGACGGAGTAGTTAGCTAAATGATTCCGAGGGAATGGCAAGTGGAGGCGAAAATGTCTTCGAGAGCAGTGGTCTGTAAGGCATGCCGCTCACCCTCAATAAAGGTTTGAAATTTAAAGCTAAGGATGTGCGATTTTAACCGAAACTATTTCAACTGCTGCTAAATCATGCCAATTTTGTCAGCGGCGTTTTCACAGCTCGTTAGATAAACGTTTAGATTTGGAACTTGAGTTTTCGAACAGGAAATAAAGCACTTCGATGCAATTTCGTGGAAATTCATGCCGGACGTTCAGCCTCCGCGGAAAAAAGTCAGCTAACACGCTTTGTAGCGTATAGCGTACTTTGACTAAAAGGTTTGAGTAGAATTTGAAAGGTCAGACGCTGAGCAGCGTAAGGAAACATAGACCATTTCGAACTCGTCGCTTGCAAGAGGACTAGTCAATGTGTTTCTGTAAGTCAACCCAAGTCTGTAGGAGTGGTACGTGTATGATACAAGCCTTCCTCTTTGCCAATAACATGCAAGTAAAGCAAATTCCCAAACATCATCGCTTCTTGCAAGTGTAAAGGTCATTCTCTGATTTAAATGCAGTCATTGCATTTCCCAAATGGTACGTAGTAATGCAACAGTGAATTCACGCACGCGCATACTGAATGCCAAAAAAACAAAACAAGCACAAAAACTCTGGACCAGTAGCGGTACCTCTGGACGTGTTGCCTGAGCGGCGTACCATGACGAGTCTCCCCGAGATTTCGGCCCGCGGATCGCTTATACCAACCCCCAGTTCCTCGCTACTTTCAGATACCCGTCCACGACAGCCTGTCTGCCCCCGACGCGGCAGTGAGGGAGAGAAATGTCGGCCCCTAGACCATATGAGACAGATCCCTTTCGTACTCACAGCTCATTTCCAGTTACCAGGATTTCGAGCAGTATATATTGAAACTGTAACCTTTTGTGTCCTCCATATGGTACGCAATAGAGTAGACCGGAAGTAAATGGTTCCAAACATTGGCGCATGCGTATTTATTAAAATGGATAAAATTCTACGAACATGAGTTGCCTTGCAACATTACATCACACAAACCTGCGTTAGCGTCTCTGAGTGTCTCTTGACACACTCCACGGCTACTACAGCTACTACAGCTACTACAGCTACTATAGCTACTACGACTACGTACCACTAAGTACTTCTTCTACTACGGACTTGGGTGTGGTCCGGGACGTAATATGCAGGTCTTACACCAAGTACTACCCACTGAATTTGTTACTCATGTTGTCCCATGGGAAGGTGTTTGGTTTTGTTGGAATCCGTTTCCAATTTTCAGCGTTAACGCGCTTCACGCGAAACTCAAACAAGGTATTTTAGCTTCAGCACATCCCACTATCCCAACTGACCCTCGCAAATTGGATTTTAAGACGCTCATTTCAAAATAACTCGCTTAGGTTTTAGGGTTTTTTTTGCAACGTCTTTCTGCAAGCTTGCATTGGTCTTTTGATGTGGGATTAGGCTTTACTAGTATTTGGAGTTCTTTTGTTTTCTGTCTTTTGTTTCTTAATTTTGTTTTATATCATCTGTCATCCCGTTTTTGCAGGAAATAGCCCTTTTTTACTTCCGTCTATCATATGCATGGTGACAATTGATGGACTGATAAAAGTTGACGAAAATCCTCCAATCACATAGCTTGACAGTACCATTTGACCCAGTCTGCTTCTTTGATTGGCAGCAGTAAAGGACAAACCTTGAACTTCAGAGTTTGCTGAGTTTTCTTTTTATTAGTTTATTTTGATTTGTTTCTTTTTCCATGGTTGCAATCACTCTGTAAATTTCACCATTTCCTTGAGTGTACAAAATGCAAGCATGCATATTGTATAGAGGTTAAACCTCTAGTCCAGATTCAGCTGTCACATTGGTGGAATGTTATAACTATATTATTAAAGCTTTGCTATGTCTATGCATGTGGTTGCGATACCTGAGTTTAAGTAACAGTTTGGCCATGGTTTAAGTTAGGTTGACTCAGAAAGCTTAGTACACCAGCAGCAATGCTTGTGTATATTGGTTTTCATAACCTTCCACTAACCTCTAACCTCACCCACTAAACACATCCGACCTATCATGTTTGTCATCCAAGCTATCATGTATCATGATTTGTGTGGAAAAGCTCACTTTCTCAATCGATAAACGTTTATTACACTCTCTACTGACCAGTGTGCAACACTCACACATATGGTTAGTCTCGAGCCAAACTCAGAGAATGTACATTCTTTGTCTCCAGGGAGAAAAAAAGAAAATCAAAGGAAAAAAAGTACAGGGAAAATACCAGTTTGCGTTTTATTTGTTCACCCATCCCTCTCAGAGAAATTAGGATTTATATATTTTGAAAAACATTCCGCTGATTTAGCTGGTATCCTTCAATTGTCACTGGAAATCCACATAAATAAATCTTCTGGGGCCAGGAACCAACTGAAATTCATCAACAGTTGCTCTTGTTTCAAGCTGGTAACTTGATTTACTCACTAAATGACTTGTATTACTTCTCCTTTCATAAGGGGGCTCACAGGGGCCTTTGATTGTTTCTAATTTTTTTCCAATTTATTTCAAGATGGTCACTGTACCTGTAAAGACATCAATGGGTTGTATGGAATTTGGGAGGCAGTGTCCTGCAGAGAAGGTAGGTTGGATGGAATGAACTTAATAACAGCAGACTTCTGTGGTCATTTCCCTTGTATTTTGAATTTCTGGGTATGCATACGTATACTGGTATATGTGTTCCTCATCAATAAAATCTTTAATGTAGCAGCTTTCTGTTTAATGCAGGTAGAGGAGTTTGTAAAAATCTGCATGGAAAATGATGTTTATGATTTTGATGCAGCTTACATGTAAGTACTGTAAGTTTTTCTTGTGCTCAGATATTATCAACACGGCAACGTGGAATGTATTTGTTTTATATAATGAACACACGAAATATACAAAATTGTCATGATGACAATCGTCTATGAGTCTATCCTCTAATAGATCATAAGTGAGAACCAATCAAAACAGGAGAGGATTGAGTTTATTACATAAATTATTATGCCTGTGCTACATAAGAAGCTATACTCATACGATGCTACTGTAAAGCAGATCTCTTAAGAAAGGCAGCATACTCAAAGTTGGTGCTACAAGTTGTGCTTTACCATGCTTTAGTGCTCACAATAATTAGCCACACCCCATCCTGTATCTTCCCATTTTTCTCCTATTCCTAAACTTGGTGCCACTCATATCCTTATTCCAAGGATACCAAAACAATTACCAGCCTTAATTAATTCACATTATTTTATGCATTTAGACTTGTCTATCAAACTGGAAGCCGAAGATGGCTTCTGATTGGATGGTGCTTGAAGTCAAAAGAATGTGAATTAATTAAAAATGGTTACCCTTTTGGGATCCTTGTTGTAGGTAAGGGCTAGCCATTCATGATGCAAAATGTGTTTTCGGATTTATTTGAAAGGTACGCAGGAGGGAAGACTGAGGAAATTATGGGAAATATTAGGAGCCTTCACAGTCCTAAGGTACTCAAAAGTAATGTTGCTGTCAAGACAGGGAACTGTATTGCATTTACATTCAAATAATAAAGTTATGAGCAAAATTTTCACTTGCACCACTTCTTTTAAACTCTTATTCAGGCATTCATTGCTACTAAGGCCAATCCGTGGAATGACAAAGGTTTGTCTGGTCATGTTTTCAACATTTATTGTTATTTGTGGATTCGTTTTTACAACTAAGTACAATGGAAGATAAATGCCGTGACCACAAGGAAGATAAATGCTATAACAAAATAACTAACAGTTGACACCCAGACAGTTTTCGTGAGTTTGTCTTTGTGTTTTTATTATTTCACATAATTCAAAGGTCTTAAGCATGACGGTTTGATGGAGCAGCTGAATGTGTCACTCCAAAGACTGAAGAAAGACTGTGTGGATTTATTTTACCTTCACGCGCCAGATCATAAAACGCCCATTGAAGAAACATTGGAAGCTGTCAATCATCTTTACAAAGGTGTAAGATCTTTTGACTTGAAGGCAATGTCAATGTCCATCCAATAGGGTACCTTCTTTCCTTCTATTTCACACCCATCTTTGATCATCAAATCCTCTGTGAGGGAAGTGCAAATTATAAATCAGAAGCTTGCACTTGAGTTTTGACTTTCTTCACTATTTGTTTGCTGATATGACTTGTCTGTGGGAACAATCCTCTGTCTTGAAATGGCACCTTGCCAGTCCTGTCTGCCTTGTCATAAATCCAAGGCTGTGGTCTTAAAGCCCAACAGTGAGCATATATGCATTAGTAGAATAAACCTATGTTCTTTTACTTGTTCCAGAGGGGAAATTTAAATTTTTTGGCCTCTCAAATTATGCTGCATGGCAAGTGGTAAGTGGTCTGTTTTATGTTAACGTACAGCAGGAACTAGGATGTGGTGTCATTTGTGCAAGGGATGAGCAATAAATGAGGATTGAACAGGACAAAATTGAAGAGCTCAGAGCAAAAATGTCCAATTTAGTTACTTTTTTAGTGCATTTGGTCATTTTGTGAGATTGCA
>BLFK01000297.1:676854-737292 GCA_014634185.1 Astreopora myriophthalma
GGGGGGGGGGGGGGGCAAGAGGATGACATTATTAAAATCCAGCGGAAGGGGTTTTTTTTGCTTCTTTTCATCCCATTGACCAATTTTTTGGCATACAGCCTGAGGAAGTTCACCCCTTAATTTTGCAAAATGACCCTAAAAACTGCATAAAAGTCAGTTAGAACGTTTTTGCCCTTCACTTGTAGTTTAAGGGTGGGGTCAGGGTGAACTTGAGGGTACTGACAAGGCAATGAAAAATTAATATAGCATTGACGCTCTTAAGGACATCTGATATTACAGCAAAAAAGTTTTGTAAAGGAGTTGCTTTCCAAGCATTCAGAGCCACTGCACTGAATCTGTCAGTGTAACTTTTAAATGTCGTTTTTTTTTTTTTTTCAGGCTGAAATTTATTACCTTTGTAAGATGAATAACTATCCATTGCCAACTGTCTATCAAGGCATGTACAACTCTGTTACAAGGTTAGTAGCTCAAATTAACTCTTATTTTCTGCCAAAACATAAACAAAAGGGGTGTGTGTAGTTTAAAATATCACACTTGAATGCTGTAGAAGTTGGGCTTAAATCAGAGCACCCGCATTTCAATCCAGGGGCGTAGAGTGAGATTTTGAAGGTGTACGCACAAGAAGAAAACGTTTCAAGGCAAGAAACTTTGCAAATATATATATTTTTTTTCTGATCTTGAAAACAAGTTAAAAGACTAGCTTCTAAGAATAAGTGGATTGTAGTTCGAAAACTTGCATTTTGGGGCTTTTGAACAATGGGCCCCTGACCCTGACAAGACAGCAAGGCAAAGAAATGTCAGTACCTAGACCATCAACAGCTCACAGTGCTGTGTATTGAGTTAAAGAGGGAATAAATTGGTAGTACACAGGGTTTGAGCATCCTTGCGTGCGCAAATTGATAGAATTGGCTTAGGTAACAACACAGTTTCTCGTTTACTCCTTAAACGTTCTCTAATACAGTTTTTCTTTTATAGACAGGTAGAGGAAGAACTATTCCCATGTCTGAGAAAATTTGGAATAGCTTTCTATGCATACAATCCGGTAAGTACTGCATTTGCTAGAAAGTCAAGTCAAGCTGAACTGTGTTGTATGTGATTCACATCACCCACCCTGTTTTTTCTCAGCTTGCAGGTGGACTACTGACAGGGAAACATCGCTTTGAAGATAGAGAAAGGAACACAATCCAGCATGGCCGTTTCGCAGGAACTGGACCGTGGGCTGATGTGTAAGTAGTCTGGAATTCTCGCCAATTTATGGCTTGTTGAACTTTAAAGGGGCACTGTCACAGTAGTTTTCCTGAATTTAGGTCTTAACTGGGTGAATATTTAAACTTGATACTTAAGCTGACAAGTAACAACATTCCTGATAAACCAAGATGAAAATATGAAGTGAATTTTAACAGGAAAAACTATCGATATGAAACTTGGCGATTTTTTGAAAACGCCGTGTCCAAACTTGAAAAAGTTGGCCAGTTTTTTCAAGTTTCAATCCATTTCCATCCTTGCCATCCCTACATGCAGATGAGAAAAAATGGTTTCAGTGTACTAATATGGTTCTTTAGCATTATTTCTTGGTTTCCGTTGATGCGCAAGCAGTTTTTAACCGTTTAGAGTACGACTCAAATATCTTGACACTGCCCCTTAAAGGAGATCAGTCAGGACAGAACGCTTGTCATCTCGCAGATGACAGAAGTGTGCGACGTCTGTCCAGTGTTGTTCTCGTACGGGTTTTCTGTTTAAGGGCCGATTTACACGGTACGACTTCATCGCATGCGACAAACTTACGACAGGCCTACGACACGAATTGTTTTGTGTAAATCAAACCTACAACTCGCTTACGACTGTCGTGTACGTCACAAAAAATGTCGTAGGGTTTTAAAACATGTCGTAGGCACAGTCTGTGCTCAGTGACGAGAGTTGTACGCGATCTTTTACATGACGCGAGCAGCGCGCGTAGAAGAAATCGCATACGACAGTTGTAAGCAAAAGGTGTACCGTGTAAATAGATTCCATGTTGCCGTGCGTCAGTAATGGATCATAGATGGCGTCAAAAAGTGGTAAGAACAAAAAAAAGTAGCACACCAGGTGATAGCCGAGTGTGTCACTGATGTTCTTGCCACGTTTTGACGTCTCCTCTGATCAGTTACTGAAAAGACGCACGGCAACATGGAATCTATTTGTTTTATATAATAAAGAGACAAAATATACAAAAACAAACAAAAACACGCGTAGATGACATCATCTATGAGGCTGTCCTCTAATGGAATGGTATCTTTTGGGGGTTAATCAATTCCTTAGCCACTAGCTCTGCCTAATTTGGGCATTTTGTTTGTATTGTGCAGATATTTGAAGCGTTATTGGAAGAAGCCCCTGTTTGATTCAATAGACAAATTAAAGGTTACTATAGATCGTATTTACGGTGATGGTAAAGTGTCATTAGTTGACGCATCCATCAGGTGGATGTACCATCACTCTAAAATGGATGGTGTGCATGGAGATGCTGTTGTTATCGGAGCCTCATCGGTCAAACATTTGAGGGAGAACCTCGAGAGTACAAAACGTGGCCCGTTACATGAAGGTTAGATTACTTGAACATGGAATGCCTCATTTCAATTAATATGCTCTAGATTTCAGTCAGTGTCAAGTAGCCCAAACAGGCTCCTCCCCCTATTTTGTCTTGTTTTAAAAAGTCACTCTTGGGGGTGAGAGGGTTGAGCGCTGTTATACATGGGTTACGGCACGCCCGGGACAGAGGGCGTTTAGGATGCTTCCATAGCTATATAGGTTCTCCTATTTCTGTGAAGCCTCTACAAGTGTGGTTCACGTTCCACTGAAAAATGCAAATCAGCTGGCAAATGCAAGCGATATTCACAGACGACGAAAATGCGAAGGCGAGCGCTTTGCAACTGACTCAAAACTGACAGATCAATACGCCAAAGGAAGTGCAGGGAAAACCAGGAATTGGTTTGAGACAGCCGTTTAAGTAACAGGGGTTCTACGTATGTGAAGATTAAAACGCTACAGAATACTGTCGACGGAAGGAATTGCCCACTGCAAACAGATACAATAATATACAATAATAGCACCTATATGATTAAGCACCGCTGACCGGTTGGCACGGCTGGTAGATCAGCGGACCGGTCATTAACAATCAGGGTCTTAAACTAACTGAAGAGAAAAGTGCTGCCTTTGTAATGACACCTGCAAATGGTTAGACTTTCTAGTCTTCTCGGGTAAGGACGATAAACCGTAGGTGCTGTCTCACAACACTTTCTGATGCTTGACTATGGGATGCTTAAGCACCACTGGGGACTGAAGCCTGTCTGTGACGACCCTCAGTATCTAGTGTGAGGCCGCAGTAATTGGCTTTACGCTGTTACGATCACCCTGCCAAGGGCCACTGATAAATTCTTGGCAAAACGTAATGAAACGAAATAAACCACACTGAGGACATCTGGTTGTAATAAATACTTTTGAAACGTTCTGCCAGTTCCCTTGCTTGTGAAACTTTGAGTAATCGCTGTTCAATGCATTTTTTTTTCCGCAGATGTTGTCAAAGTCTTTGACGAAGCCTGGGGGGAAATTAAAGGGGACTGTCCTTTGTATTTTCGCTGAAGTGATCTTTGAAAGTCCACCCAGTGTTCATCGTGCAAGAAAGTTGCTAGTTTTTGTGCACAAACGTAATGAGAGAAAGGGAGTCTTATGGTGTTTGCTGAGATATGTGAATTTCACTTAAGTTATTGATGGACACCGGAAGTCGGTTTCCAGAGAAGTCCGCAAACCTTAATTCTGACTTATTTAAAATTGTAAAATCATTAAACGGTGCAGATTTATCCTTATTGAAGCAAAAAATGTGACATAAATCACTGTTTGCGGACGTCTCGGGAAACAGACCTCCGTCACTAAAAATAACTTTACTGAAATTCACACATCCCAAAGGCTAGACTGGGTGTTTCCCTCTTTGTCCCATTATCCTCTCTTGAGCAAACCTGGTGAATTTTATGAAGTACGGGTAGAAGAAAAAGGAAAGGGAAGAATCCGGACTGTGGTAACATCTCTGTGGCCTGAGAGTCACAGTTAATTCCGGAGCTTTTTTGCCGATTTGTTTCCAGAATATTTGGTAATTGAGGGAACGGCCTTAACAGAAAATAGTAATAATAATAAAATTAACCGAAAGTCTCTTACAAAGAACTTTTGAAAATGTTAATAATGTATGGTAACTTTTTATCTGCCAAATACTCTTTGGTTATTACTTCATCTTATCGAGCCAAATAGCGCAATGCAAATTTTATAGCCTTCTCGGCCAGTCAGTCCGTAAGTCAGAAAATTTACCTCATTGTTTCCCATGGGTGAATCTGAAGTAATTCCTGGCCAAGCAAGGTCCTTAAATTCCAAAATAGGAAATTTCGCTCTTAGTTGGCGGGTTAAATTGTTTTAATGAATAACACATGAGAAACTAGTGACTGTTTAT
This sequence comes from Astreopora myriophthalma, assembly GCA_014634185.1. NCBI lineage: Eukaryota > Metazoa > Cnidaria > Anthozoa > Scleractinia > Acroporidae > Astreopora > Astreopora myriophthalma. The sequence goes on from BLFK01000297.1 coordinate 681,326, forward strand.
TGTAAAGCATGCTGTGTTCGGCATGCGCAATAGGTAAACGAAATACATGACAAGTTTAAAACTATTTAGTCCTTATTAAGTTTGATAAGTGACATCCAGTAAGCAGTGTTAGTTAATGTTATCCTTGTTATTACTGCTTAGTTACGTTTTGTAGAGCGTGTTATCTTGCATAAGCCTCCCCCCCTCTCCCCCTTCTTATGAATTCTATTTATAATTTTTAAAGCTGTTTTTTTATACTGTCACATTGTTACCGGCACTTTCCTTTTATGTGAAACCATTGTTGGACGGGGACTTTGACATCTGTGTAAGAGTGTTATGTTACAATTTTGTACCGATCACAACTCTCTGAAGTGATGAGGTGTCACACTTGATAATCTTAGGAATGCGCTCTGGATGCTCGTACTCCGATTCTAAGATCACGTATTTTAACATAATGCAAAATAAGAGAGATGAAAGAGACAGCTACTGCGTGACAGCTTCAAGTCTACAGAGTGTCTGGATTACATTTCATCAATCAACGCCCGATCCGCTTCATAGAAGATCGCAGTCGAGCGTTCAATGGTCTCCTCTTCAATCAGCAACTTCTCATTTGGGTCCGATTCTTGCTCCACTTGCACTGTGGGAATTTCCAGTAAATCTTCGATGGGAATTCCCACTTTTTCAGGTTCTGGCTTTGGTAAAACCAATCCCTTGGGATAACGATACTTTCTATTGACTTCAATAATTACTATTTCTTCTTCGAATTCGTCGTATTCTTTATCTTCATCTTCGTATTCACTTTCGTCCTCTCTGTCATGAGCGGAAGTCGGTTTGGGTGATGCCTCTTGCACTTCCTCCTTCGTTTCTTTTACTTCCGGTTTCTCTTTCTCCAATTGTTTCACAACTTCTTCAAGACTAAGAATGGAAATATTGGGCTTGTCTCGGTTCTCGACTTCAGGCCGGATCTCGCTCTCCTTTGCTTTTTCTTCCGGTTCCTTAGTGTCTTGGGCATCATTTCTGGGATATTTCAGGTGAATGCTGATATCCGAAGTATCGAGATTTTTATGCTGTGTCTGTGGCGATTTCCGTGCCTCCATCCAACCGGGCACATCAATTTGTCGGTCTTTCTTAACAACCATAATCGGGTCTTCATCATCACGTTGGGAGGACGTCGTAGAACGCTCGACTACACTTCGGTTTTCGCCTCCTCCAATCGTCTTGGTTACAACGGTCCTCTTGTCTACCGAGTTGTAGCTGTCACTGCTCTCGTGGGCATCAGGGGACTCTGTTTTGGAACCATTTTCATTTGAACCTTTCTTTGTTGAGACCGTAGTTGTTACGATTTTTTTTACTATCCTTCGTCTAACGCGTCTGCCATATTTGTCCACGTACTCCACGACTTCAGTTTCCTCCTCTTCTTTGCTGTTAGGTTTATTTTTTGTGTTCTCCAATATTTCTCTTGTGAGTTTTTTGGGTGATTCATCGGCCACTGAAGTTGTTTTCGTCGTAGCTGTTGTCGCAGTTTTCTTGACGATTCTCTTAACTTTCTTACCTTCTACGTCAGTGTACTCTTCATCCCTTTCTATAATTTCACCGTCGCCTTGGTCGTTGTTTTCTTTGTTGTTGTCGTCATTTTGACTCGGATCAGAAGGTTTGTCGTCCTTCTCTTTCACTGTATCCCCGTTTTTGTTTACTGTATCCTGTTGTTCTTCAGGTTTTAGCAAAGCCACGCTTTCTTCCGGGGCTTGTTTTGGTGACGTTGCTTTGCTGTACGAGACCTTCACTCGTGGCTTCTCTTCTGGTTCCGCACGTAAACAGCAAGGACTGCAACACCTTAAAATGGCTGAATAAAAACAAGAAAGAAGATTTTTAAATTGACAAAGTCAAATCATCCTTCGCAGAATTTTACAAAGTGATCGGTTAACAGTGTAAAATGTTGTTGCAGACTCCAGCGTATTGGTATAATTAGCGATACGTGTTTTTATCAGTCGCCAGCATGATCATCGTCTTCACTGAGATAAGCAACCTCCTTACTTATTTCCCGGACGATATAGTAGTATTGAAAGTGGGTGGGAAGTGCCAAAGACCCAGGGGTCATCAGGTTTACTGGGATTTGTCCCGCTGTAAACAAGCTTCCACAAAACGGTAAATATGTTCGCGAACCTTGTGAAACGGGTCATGATCAGGCTTTTAAGTAGCACGTTGAAAATCGAAGGACACTTTTTGGTTGATGACAGCGTTAAGATAAAGGCCCATATTCGTTTAAAAGGCTATTGTATTGGGCCTCTAAACTATGTTGAAAGCGCCATTTCTAATTCAGAAATGCGTTTTCTTTTCTCCTTTTTGTCACATAAAGCGGAACAGTTTGTAGAAAATTCCACTGAATGCTCGGCGGTTAATTTTTTTTCCCAATGGCAGAGTGCAGACTCAAATGAAAAATACTTAATGATAATTAGTGGGAAAATTCTAAAATTGTATACTTTGAGAAGGCTTTAAACGCTTTACACAGGGATAACATCACGAATTTCCTCTTTTCTTTTCGGATTTCCTTTGGTGTGTTTTTTATTAGTTTCTCTTTCTCAGCTGTAATCTAACATCCTGCCCTGTTGTTCTCAGTTGTCAGTATTATGATACTTTCGAGTGTAGAGCTACGGCTTGGCCTCTACAATCTATTAAAGAATTAAGACGTGAACTTCTGCTTTCTAGGGTTTAAATTACACGGCATTTCATCCATTTTCGTCTTCGCAAGTGACACGTCGGATCATCCTGACCTCTCTAGCAGCAATCGCTGAAAATATTTATTTAACGTCGGCTCTCAAGCCCTCAAGTGACATCGTTCGAGTTATTGGCGCTAAATACTTGGAGAAAACTGCTCTAAGGAGTGAGCTTCAAGTTCCTGAGGGTCAATAAGTTGTGTATTTGTTAAATTATTTCTTTTTAATTTATGTAGTTTTAAAATCACTTTTTACTTCAATCTGCGTTTGAACAGGACGTGCTTGCATAAAGAAATTGTCCCTATCGCTACATAGCAGAAAATTGGCAACACATATTCGCACCAGCTAGCTTTGAAGAGGTTACGCGAGTAAAAAGCGTTGAAAACGTTTAAGCATTGCTAACAATGACCTTAAAGGAACGATTTCGGAAGCTGTGCTTGAAACTCTACTTAATGGCCCGAAGATAAATGATCAAACCCGCGAAAAAAAAGTGGGTTTACTCATGCGTTGTCGGTTGAAGCCAAAGCTCATGCGTTGTCGATTGAAGCCAAGCTGCATGCAAATGACTCTCCTTGTTGCCTGCGCTTCAAGCGCGCGAAGCTTTCTGCGATTAAATTTTGCAGTGTCTGCGGTGTGATTTCTACCCAAGGCGGAAAGACATTTAATACTTTTCAAAACCAGCTGAGAATTATGTACCTTAACGACATCCCAGCTAGCGTGATATCACCACAAACTGTGTGAATTCGCACTGAGACATGAGACTTAACTGCGGATTAACTTCACGGCAACGAGCGAAAACACGCTAAATGCAAAACATGAACTGAAGCAGCAAAATGAAAAACCCCTACTTTGCCTTGAGAGCTCGATTCTTGACCACTATTTCAGAACACGACATACCTTTCATCTTGAATGAGTCATTTACAACGATGGCTTGATGATAAGCACTGAAGCTCGGAGACGCGTGTGAAGTGCCGATGTGGAGGAAGGCAGGCGCGTTAGCGAGCGTTGTCGTTTAGCTTAATATAACGTCACAGCTAATCTTGTTATTCTAAGCTTGAAATTGCCAGCCAGTGTAAGTGATTTCCGTCAGTTTGGTGTTAATGTGCGTCTGTGAAAAGGTGATCACGTGAAACGTAACTACTTCAAAAGAGTAGTGTCGAAAAGGCGCGGTTCTTGCGGCATGAATAATCCGAAAGTGCTTAAGAAATAGTCACTGAAGCGCTACTGGAAGGGTGCGTTAATTGCTTGCAGCTCTACCGTACACTTTTAAGCAGTTGATTTTTACAGTCATCAGGAAAAAACAAAACAGGATTTTTAAAAACTGAGACAGCAACACTCACGATTCGAAGAATTTTTACAAGCAAGTACAAACGTTTGTTAGACAAGTTGGCTCTTAGCTGACCATAGTTAACAGAGGGGCCTCTTAACTATGAGCTGACACTCCGCATTCTGGAATGTCTATAGAGTGTTATTATGTTAATGCATTGTTTATCCTTCTCTTCTCGTTTGCCCTGCTAACAAAGCAACTATCTGACAGCAATTTGAGTACTATACACGGGCAATAAAACATGAGGCCAATGTTATCGAACACGCTTTCCCGCTTTGCTATTAATAACTTCTCATTTTAGACAGAAAAACTTCCGGTTATACTCATTTTTGGAGCGAAAAATAAATAATCCCTTATTCTTATAGTGTAGCCGTCTAACTTCAATGTCAACTTAATCCCTTGGTTGCACCATTGAACTGATCACTGTTATTTAATGTGACGGTCTTCTTATTGATCTCCAATAATAATTTTAGATAAGGTGTCTTTTTTTTATACTTTTGTCATCGTTTTGGTTTTCAACTAGTTTTGTGACATAGTCATTCCAAGACTCTGACGATTTGAGGGTAAATATCAGTTTATATTACAGAGCTATAAATTGGGAATCAGTAATAATGGTAATACAAAAAAGCGCAAAATCCAAGCTTCTCTTTGGACTAAAATCGGTGAAGAGCATCGAAGCTAATGCTTCTAGAACTTTAACACGCCGAACAACCACATGTTACGGCTGAATACATTCCCAAAAGATGCTGGAAATTTTCGTCTCATTTGGGTGATCGCTAGGAAAAATGAATGTCACAAGAGATGATCTCGTACAACCAATTGCGGCTCAGTTTCGCGACATCCACTGAATTTTCTACTTAGACAAGGAGCATTGAACGGCAGCGGACGAGTTTGATTGTCTGCTCCTTCAGTTCTACATCATTACACACAAGATTCTAACATGAAAGCACTCAGTGTTATAGTGCCGTTTGAATTGAAAAAAAACGAAAACCACCTTAATTTTTTTTAATACTTAGATTCGGTGAACTTGATAATCAGTTTTTTATACTCACTCCATGGGGTTCCAAACTCATAACCTGTCTTTTGGAAGGTGATTTTTTTTGTGGCAAAACGTCTTCTAGACATCTTTGGTATTATGTAACCCCAGTAATGATTTAGGGTGGTGCACATGAAACCTTGAATATTAATCGGATTAATCACATTATTATTAAATTTGTCCATGAGTTTTAATGATCAGGGAATCTCAATTGGTTTCGTCTGATCGACTTCACGATTGCTTATTGTCCCAATAAATTGAGCCACAAGACAGTGGACAACGATTGGCTTGAGATTTTATCTCGATCGAAAGATGTCCATTTGATTAAACATCATCCCGACCGCAACATGAACGATATTGTTTCGGTGGTTAGTTTTTTCACACCAACAACACACGTATACTGTTTCTTTATCAAACCAAAATGACGTCGAACCATATTTGTTCAAAGGTATCTTTAATTTCAGTACACTGTTTAGAGCTTCTCAGCTTAGACATTTCGCTCAATTACTCAGTGAGCCAATGCAGCGTGCAATGCCGAAATTTGCACAAAAAGAGAAATAGAACCTTCTGGCCAATATTTGACAGTAAAGGGCGTAGCCTTGGTCACGAATGCATCTTTTTTTTTTTTTTTGAGAAACAAAAAGTCGACGAATGCATATCATGATGTCGGAAACTGGTCGCTGTTGCAGTTGTTGGAAAAATTGGCCGAAGTTGTAGTTAAAAGGTAACTCGGCGATCGTGTGGCATTTTTGTAATTGAGATGGGTTGGGGTTTAGCGATTTAAATTTTCAAAAAAAATCAATTTTTTTCTTCATTACGACTAGGAACACCTTTCAATCTTGAACCTTTTTTTGTAATACGCAGTCTTAAAGAGAAACTGGACAAAAATGCTGGCTAATTGCCTGCTAGTTTCATGAGTTTGAACTGACAAGCAATCACAAAACTGGAATTTGCATACCTTTGGCGCTTGAGAAAATAATTGATGATGACCTGGGTTAACTGTGTACTGGATATAAAGGCTAGAGAACTGGTTATGCTTCTCAGTCAGTTATCAACAATACACCGCATATTGATTCACGTCTAACAACAAACCATGACAAAATTGTCTTATTGTTATGACTAACCCGGTTTCGTTTTGAATGACCCATTCCGGTAATGGGTCCGCCCTCTATTTGATGAAATATTAAGGTCGGTTGATTATGGGTGGTACAGCCGTCCTATCATATCGTCAGTTAACAGAATCACTGATAGTTAACTTCCATCTTTCTGCATTTGTTGTAAGGCAGGACAACTGTGTTATTTAAAGTTCGCAAATCTCCAATTCTGCCGTCGACAAACGCGCACGAGGAGTGTCTTCTTTTGGAAAATAGCTGTATTCCGGCTAGTCATCAAGGATGGCTGTCAAATTTTATAAGAACAGGTTACGTTGATAGACATATACATTTGCAACTCATTAATTATCTGTACTCTTGCCGAATTCGTTGACCTCGATGAACCTATCACAACGGTGTGACAAAAACACTTGCCTTGAAGCCCACGGTCACGACATATTTCAGTCACAGATTTTGTGATTACTAACAGTAAAAAATATATGGATAAATAAGGTTAAATAGTCTGAATTGGACAGGATCCTTGGTGAAGGTTGAAAAAATTGGTCGGCGTTTTGAGGTTTAGCAAACAGAAAAGCTGTCTCACTTTTTAATGACATGCCCTCACTTATAAATAACAATTGCCTTTGTCCTTTAAAATATTTGTCCTCCGTAATTTGTTATAAAGAAGCTGTTCTAAATTTTTTTCCTTTGGCTACGATATCTGTGTTCTATTATACGCATGGAATAGTTCTGTTGGTTGTGCAAAATACTCAGATGCAAGTGTGATTGAAGACAGTCCGTAAAATAGAGGGAGCAAATGACTGAAACCTACCCAAGGATTGATGGTTAGTGAAGGCAACTACACATCATGTTGAACTTAAAATGAAAACCAACGTTTTGTATATCATGGTTCATGTCGTCTGTAATTTCTGTTACAAAGTTCGACTTGCAGCTTGGAGACAACTGTAAAAAGAAACAATTGACGCAAATATCCAGTAAAAAAGACTTGAAATCCTTGTCCACACATTTCTTTGGAGACCAGATCTAGAAGATTTTACTCCATGAAGGAATTTATACTCGAAAATGTCGGGCCCACATTTCTTCTGACTGCATAATTTTGCAACTGAATTCAGTTCAGACAGGACTTCAGCTTTCTTCTTTAAGGAGGGCAGGTATTATCGCAGTGGTTTAGGAGGAAGTTTAGGCACGATTGACTGATTAATTCAATAGTTTAAAAATAACGACCACGATATATAGAGACGGTTGCATGTTTTCGTTTACAGAGGGAAGGAATGTTTCATTGACGGTCGTGGAAGATCTGGGTGCGAGGGTATATTGGTTGATTTTAGCGACAAACGCAATTCCTTCCAGCTTCTTTAAGACATGATTTCTTTAGTTTACGAGTTTTGCTTATTCCGTCGTTTAGGAAGTTCGAACGGATTTTTTCATAAAATGGATTTCTTATTTGGCCGTTGCAATTGTCATTTGAGTTTGTTATTTGTTTTTGTTTGACAGTGTTCTGGTAACTTCTCCTATTTCCCCATTATTATTATTTTTTTATTCATTTAATAAGTGATTTATTTTTTCCTCTTTACCTCGTGATCTTGATTGCCAGCCTATCTTATTGGTGTTGATATTGGGCTTTCTACCTGACCTCAAATGGAATTCAACTTCAACCCAATTTTGTCTGAACGTCATGCTTTTCAATTATTTCATACTCCAAATTGTGACCAAGACAGGTTTTCTTCAAGAAGCAATTATCGATTAACAACTCAAATAGCTCTGTAGTTGTGACACGAATGCTGGAAACCGCAAGTTTTATATTCATTTCTGCTTCAATTATATCCTTTTGTTTCTTGATGTAAATTGAAAAATGCCTGCACACCACTGTGATTTTGTAAGGGAAATGGCTAAACTCCACTGAAAACGTTTGATACTATCTCAATGTACTCCCCAGCACCGTGTTTCTATTCATACAAAATCGCAATTGTTAGTATTCTTTATTGACAGTATGTGTTATGCAAAATGACTTGACGCGAACATCACCAGGACTTGGTAGACAGATCAACTAACTGATATGATTTCACTCTATCAATATTTTCTTTGCGGCTTCGGTTTTGGTTCTTTCTATAGTTGTTGCTTCTTTTGGTACTGATCCAGTTTCATTACATCCCCGGTGTCCCCATCATCGCTACATTATGAAGCTCGTATTAACAACTTATTGAACAGGATTAACCTTTTCAGCGCCCCAGGTACCTTTCAAAACCCTTGCCTCCTTCGGTGCTGGCCAGTGGTTGAGTTAGCGCTTGTGTGGCTTGCTTGAGCTTATGCCAAGCAAAGGGTTTTAGCTTGCTTTAAAAGCTCCGTTAATACCTCTAAGCTCCAAACGAAATTTTGACCGGGTTCCTGAAGTGAGTCAGGCTTTCATCTTTCGGTTAAGGAATCATTTAATTGCCTGTTAACATATTCAGTTACCGTCGAATTTGTAAATATTTTAGCGAATATGTTTAATTATGGTCTCAAAGCTTTTGCTATTCTGTTTTCTTCAGCTCTGTAAATGTTTGCTGTACTTGCTGCAATCGTGGAGAAATTCGACTTGAAACGAAAGGAAGTCACACGTGTGGCCTGAAAAGCAAACTGAAAAAAAAGGACGTGAATTTCTTAAAAGGTTTGGATAGTGGGCGACGAACACGCATTGAAGGAAAACAAAGCAGAAGACATAACAGAAGACATAACTTTACAAACAGAAGACATAACTTTACAGGTTATTTTGACTGTGGCAAACAAGATTATTTGACCGGATTTATGGAGTACAGCTACGGACGTGGAATGAAAGTTCAACCCGTCATTAAGAAAACGGTGGTAACGTCAAATACAACAAGTTCCGAAAACGAGTCTGAACAAAACCGGAGCTTAGTTGAAATGGTAGCCAAACGACCGTTTGGATTCCCGAGACACGATGTATTGTTGTTTACCAGAGAGGAATTTTCAGGGATGTCCCCAGAGTCGTTTTCTTACACTTGTAGGAACAACCGTTACAGTACAGTCTACGAGCTTTCAGTGTCGTCCAAGATAACTGGAGAAGGTGGAGAGAACCGAAGATTTATCGAACACTACACGAAGCCTTCCGGTCCCCGAGTAGAACAGCGGGTTGTGGTTGTTATAAAGGAAAAACCTCAGATTGACGAGCCAGAGTCGGTGGAAGAGCGGGAATCTCTTACGAAAGAGCGCAGTGATGTTGACATTTTCAGCATTAGCGATTTGTTGAAATATCCAAGCGATTATAACCCGAAAAGGAAAGAAATAATTGTGTCCCTAGGAGAAGATGAAGATGAAGAGGAATCTGACGAAGAGTATGATGAATTTGAAGAAGAGATCGTAATAGTGGATGTGCGAAGAAAACCAATTTGGCGTAAGGGCCTGGAAATTCCTAAACGACAGCCAGAAAAAGTTGGAATACCTATCGAAGACCTCTTGGAGATTCCGTCCCTCAACGCGACGCGAGAATCGTGTCCCGATGAGTTATCCTTTGATGAGAAAGTCCATTACGTGGAACGTGCTCCGGTGGCTTTTTCAGAATTTCCAGACCTCAGTGGCTGGTAAATTGGTAAATTCTGTCTGTGTAAAGCCTGGTTTTCACTAGCGACGCAAGCACAAGAACGCTTATTTCACCATGAAAACGGGCTCGACGCAAGCATAACCATGAGCGCAAGCACAAGGATCAAAATTTGTCCTTTTCCTTGTGCTTGCGCATGTGCTTGCGTTACTGTTGGTTTTCACTTGACATGAATGACCCATGAATGTCTTATGCTTGCGCCGCTAGTGAAAACCAGGCTTAAGAGCAACGCAAAAGTTGTATGAGGGGGCATATCTGTACTTTGTAAAGTTAGGCAAGAATGATTTCAAAGTTTTTCAAAGTAGCTTTGGAAACAATGTTTGCTTTGTTTGCTTTAACTGCACTTTGTCAAACTTTCGTTCCTTCAGTTCTCGGCCAATAAGACGAAAAACCCAACCGGTGGATCTGCTTGTGTGGGTTTATTTATGACTTTGAACGATTGATATACGGTTTTGTAGCAAGACGTGGCTTAGCTGAAGGGAAGGCCACACCAGTGACCATATTGGAAGTCTGTTTGTCAAACCATGCCACTCAATATTCTATTTTACTTGAAATAAAAGCATTTTTAATATAGCATAGTGGTTGTGGCTTATGCCGAGAAATGATCAGGATTTGTTATTAAGGACGGGATGCTTCTTCCATTTATCAGGTTCTATCCAAAATACATTAATAATTCATGATCTAACAGCCTATCAAGTCACCAATAAAACGTCACATGCATGAGCTTTAATAAAGGGAATAAAAATAATTGTATGTTAATATTTTCCTCTCACAATTTGAACCCTTGTTCAGACTCCATAGGGACATGCTCTTTTCTGGAATGTTTTTGAAGCTGTTTATTAAACTCGTAATCAGCAGAAAACTAAAATAATCTCGTAATCAGCAGCAACTGAAAAATACATGAACATGAGCTACCGTTCTTGTGGGTCTACTGATTAAAGCAAAGTAACTAGAGTCAAGTCTCCTGGATGCCAAGATTTCAACAGTTCAATGCTAGCAGTATGCAGGACATTTGCCACCTGAACCTAGTCGAATGGCCTAACTGCCATGAGTCTCCTGTAGTTTGGTGGTAGAGCATCTAAACTAGTAATCAAAGGTAATAGATTGACTCCTGTTGGGAACACTGTGTTTTTTCCTGAGTATGCCTGTGCCATCACTGATAAATTCATCATTTCAAAGATTTACTTTGCATGTATATGTGTTTAGCAGGTTTCTAAAGAGTTCACTGAATGTACAGCACTTCTATAAAGTAATCTTTCCTAATCAGCGGCAAGCCTGTCAGAGAGCCCTACTTATTTTTAACGCTTGAAATTGAGCTGATAAAACAACAATCATGAAAAGAGATATGGTCTAGTACACTAGTCAAGAGCAATAAAGATATGTGCAATTATTTGGAAATAGGGCCAACTTGGCCTTATTCCAGCAAACATCCATACCCCTCAACTTAAGGATCCCCCACACCTCTGGAAATTTAAGAAAAAAATTACCACGTTTTCCCTATAAAATTTGGCTTGACCAAAATTTTCTGAAGACCTGGTAAGGGACAAGAATATACCGGTAGGTATTTTCGGGAATTGTGCCACCTTGCTGACCTCCTCATACAGTTTAATCAGAGCGGTACCTCCTTCCCCGCCAGTCTTTGAGTTATCACACAATGCTTCTCTGTTTTGGGCCATTACATTTCTCCCCTATTAGTGGGGTGACACTTGATAACCAAAAACACCATGACAACCACAATATGATGACATGTTGTATGAAGATTCAGATAATGGCTGCATAAAGTAGGGAATGGTGTATGACAACTGCAGACTGCCAACAAATGGTGCTGATGAACAGTATTTAAGTCTAAGCACCCATTTTAAAACGGTTAGTTTTTAATAACTGCAAGTTAGGGTTAAGTTAGGACCAGTTGTTATAAGGGATCAAGTTCACACAATGTTCAGGAAAACATTTTTTTAATCAAGCTCATCGGACACGTTGCGTGTTTTATGTAGATCTAGGCAGTATCATGGCTGTAACCAAGGTCTGTCATTTTTTCGCTGTTTTCCGTAAGTTTCCATTGCGCGCTTTGGTGGGACAAGAGAGTCTGTGACGCCTGCTTTCCTTTTCTTTATCTTCTTTTGCGGTTCCCAGCTGTCCTCATCCTCATCTGGTTCATAATTTGTCCCTGCATTAGAGAAGTTTGGGGCTATACTAGGCTCTTTACGTTTTTCAAGCTCAGATTTAGGATTATATGCAATTAAGCCATGAGAAAACTTGCATTTATCTCCCAGTCTGCAACGACCTTTCTGAAACTTAAAACAGATTTGTTTCTTGCGTTTGTTATCTTCTTCTGTTTTGCTTTCTGAAAGCTGTACATGTTTCTCAAGAACAGAAAGCTTGTCTTTCTCTGCAGCAAGATATGGGTTAAAGAAAACAGACGATGTTTGGTAACTTCGCTGATTTATATCCTTTGTGCTCAGAGTTGAACTTTCCTTGAGATCCAATGACGGCAATGGAAGTGGAATTTGAGCATTTCTCGGTTCCTCTGGCTTGATACTGGGAGATTTGCTGTCACCAGGATCTCTTCCATATTCATCTGGTTCACTTCCCTCTTGATCCGATAAAGAAGAGCCGCTAGAATCACTGCCGTAATCTGGAACAAGACCTAGAAGAGACATGCTATTTGTCCGCCATTTTGCTAAGACAAAACCTTTACGCTGTGGGGTAGGCTTTGGAAATGTTTTGTATCGGCAGCATGACCAGTGTGAGTTTAAACATAGACTTAGAAATCTCAATTAGAACAATTTAAAAAAAAAGTTCGCTTATTTTTTAACAACAACAACAAAAATTGAACACAATTCAATGAAGTTTACCTCTCCAGAAAGGCTCAGTCTGACCTCGACCCAGTCCTCCCTCTTCTCACGTGCAAACATGGTGGCTATGGTGGACAAAAGGGTCTCAAAAGAGAAGGATGAAATCTTGAACGAATTCCTGTCTTGGTGCGATACTAATGGTTTAATACGAAGCAAAAAGGTTAGCAAGGACGAAAGAAAAGGAACCGCAGTATACACTTGGAATTCGGCGGCGGTCTCTTTAGAACGAGTCTGAGTAGAGGTTATTCAATGACATACGAACATGATGCAAATTCTGCAGTTAAGCCGCAGTATATTTTTCTTTGCAGCTGCTATTATCCTTATCTCGTGGAAGAATGTTGCTTTGAGCTCAAAGGATAATAACCCGCTAGCTTAACAAATCAGAATTTAGTCGAGATTTTGTATTATTAAATAGACCAATTTCGATATTTTAAAAATAAACATGACTTCGAGGCACTGGGGAATAAAGTAAAAATTTGTAGGAGTTTTCTCCAGAGCCTCGAGATGATGCCTTTTGTATGAGAGTGAATGTTAATATATCGAAATTGGCCTTGGTGTAAAAACCTGAGAAATTAATGGCAAATGTTGAACTAAGAAAATGGTGACCTAAAAAAAAAAAAGATTATGAAACTTATATTATCATACTGCACTGGTAGGCTGAGTTTACCCAAATTAGCCTTGAATACAATAACAACAGCATTAAGGCCTTCGAGACCTTTTAAAGCTTGTTTCCGGGTAAACAAAACAGTGCCACGAATCTATGCCCTGTGACCAGCTTCTTTTGCAACCTGTTCACCACCTTTAGGTAATGGTTAGCCTCCAAGGATCATGTCATCGTTATGGTATGATAGCAGTAGATGACATCGAGGAACAAGAATGTCTGTTTGAAATTCCTCGCTCACTTCTCCTACAACCGCAAACTTCATCCATCTCTGGAATCCTTACAAGTTTAGCAGATCAGGACCAGTTTGCACTGGGAAGAAGGTGCATTCTCGATTTTTCTCTGAAGTGAACTTAACTAGTGGTATCCAACAATCAAATCTTTTCGATACAGTTAGTAGTACCTCGCCTCTCTTTCAATTCATTGAACTGTCCATCTAACTCTCTTACAGTCAGCGAGTAGATTAACCCATCCACCTGTCTGACAGTTAGTCAGTTCATTTACCCATCCACCTGTCTGACAGTTAGTCAGTCAGCTCATTTCTCAATTCACCTGTCTGACAGTTAGTCAGTCAGCTCATTTCTCAATTCACCTGTCTGACAGTTACTTAGTTCATTTACCCATCCACCTGTCTGACAGTTAGTCAGTCAGTTCATTTGTCCATTCAGCTGTCTGACAGTTAGTCAGTCAGTTCATTTGTCCATTCACCTGTCTGACAGTTAGTCAGTCAGCTCATTTCTCAATTCACCTGTCTGACAGTTACTTAGTCAGTTCATTTACCCATCCACCTCTCTGACAGTTAGTCAGTCCGTTCATTTGTCCATCCACTTGTCTGACAGTTAGTCAGTGAGTTCATTTACTCATCCACCCATGACAATCAGTTCATCCATCTGTTTTTTTACCTTGTCAGTTAGTTCAGTTAATTCACTCAATCCCTTTTTTATGGTTTTTAGTGAATCTGTCCACTGAATTGTTCTGCTGTCATATAGTTAATTAGTATGTTCTTGTATTGATCAGTCTATCCTTCCGTCTATCTGGTAGTCTGCCAGTCAGTGCATTTATCGATCCTTGTGACAGTCATCCATTCAAATGGTTAATTGATTTATGCAGGTCTGGATGGGCTCCTCTCCTGCTTGCACTTATGTATGAGTACACTAATCCAACTTCTCTCTGGAAGCCTTATCTGAACCTCTTGCCTGATGTTAGTGTTCTTGATCAGCCCATGTTTTGGGCAGAAGACGAACGACAGAAAGAGCTTAAGGGAACTGGGATTGAGGAGGATGTTGAAAGTGATGTACGTCATATTGAGGAAGAATACAACTTTATTGCATTGCCATTTATTAAGAAACACCGACAGTACTTCAGGTAAACTCTATTCGAGTTTTTCCTCATATGGGGATCTTCAGAATGCACTCCCTAGCTGTAATTGATAAGTACTTTGCTGGCATGTTGGTCTGGATGGAACTTTATTGTGCCGGGGATTATTAATGATTAGTTAATAATAGCAAGCACTGAATAACAGCATGTTTAGTTTTGTATTGGCTTATGTTGTCTTATAGTTACTTTTATGTTTGTGTTTATTGCTGTTGTGTTTATTACTAACACATAATGGAATAGGTATATCCATATGACATCTTGACTGTTGTAGCTATCAAATTCTCAGATCTTTTGCATGCTTAGTCTCAGGCTTGGAGTTGTCCAAGCCACTTAATTATCAGTCTTGGGTTTTAAACAAGGTTCTCGCTAAGTAGTGGATTTAGAATTCTGTACCCCTACATTTGTTTTTGCTTTACTTAGTGAATCCTGCCATACCCTTGATCTCTACAAACACATGGCAGCATTTGTCATGGCCTACAGCTTCACAGAAAACAGTGCAAACAGTAATGTCGATGATGATGATGATGATGATGATGATGGTGATGATTTTGCTGCTGGTCCTGTAATGGTACCAATGGCCGATATACTCAACCACATCAGTAAGAATAACGCACATTTGGAATTCGGTGCTCAAACTTTAACTATGGTAGCAGTACGAGATATTTCCAAGGTATTATTATTATTATTGCAACTTAGTTTGAATTTTAATGAGGGAAGAGTCCTATCATCGATCAGTTACAAAAGAAACTGTTCTACTATCCATTCTGCATTGAATTTTGTTTTCAGGGAGAGGAAATCTTTAACACATATGGCAAACTTTCAAACTGTCATTTGCTTCAGTCTTATGGTTTTGTTGAGGATGAATTGCCAAATCAGTATGATATGGTGAGTATATGACTTGGCTGATTACTGTGATATTTCTTTCTTTTCTGTACTTGTTTGAAAACACAGGTCATGGTAATAAAGGAATGATCACAACGAAGCATCTTGTTAAAAAAATAAGTTCTCCTTATGAGTAGCATGGGAAGCCTCTTCAAGAACAGAAGGGAGAAATTGATTTTATGATGGAGAATATAATAATTATGAAATATATATTTGAACTGTGGATATGAGTGTTGGAGTGTAATGACAACCATGACTTCTGATGTTTCATTCCTTTTACCAGGTTGACATTCCTCTTGCCGCATTTCATGAAGTTATGAAGTACAATCAGCCATCAAAAGCAACACAAGTGTTGAATGCAAAGTTTGAATTTATGGAAGAAATGGTCAGTAAACTTCTGTTTGTGTAGTTGAAGTAGAATGGTTTAGCAATAGAAATTCTGGCAAGTGCCTTGTACTTAGGATTAACAGGACTCTGATTATTTAGAAGAGGACTGTTGTTTTCCACAGGCTGGAAGCTGAAACTATAACATGTACAAGAATCGATATCACGACACTGAGTGTCTTATAAATTTGGGGGGGCGGGGCAAGGTTGCACTTGGCAGAGGACAAACTGTGAGGGGATTGTATTCCCATTGGTGGACCTAAACAAATAGTAAACAGTATTAACACACTAACAGGGAAAGGCACCTTTTTTTCCCTTATCAGGGTGTGATGTCTGAGGACGACTCGTTTCTTTTTGGAAGAGATGCATGTTCTCAGTTTGGTCCTAACTTGTATGTCACTCTTAGGGTGAGTATAACATTGCTGTGCTAATTTTCACATCTTGTTGGTCAAAGTCTGGTTGCCGGTCAGTGATTTGGTTATTAAGTTCAAATTGGTTGTTCAGTCGATCAGGGGGTAAATCAGTGAGTCAGTGAGCCATTGAGTTAGTCAGTCCCTCAGTCAGTCAGTGAGTCAAGTCAGTCACGGTTGGTCTGTCGATTAGTTCGCGTGCTGAATGTTCACTTTGTTATCAGTCTTCTGCGCCGCGTAACTTTTTCTTGTTGACTTTTACTTTTTTTGCAGATCCTTCACTTGAGCAATGCACAATTCAAACAACTTCTAGAGCAGCAAATTCAGGCACAGAAAAGCGAAATATTTGACGACATTGCTCACGTATTAGATCAAACGGACGAGAAGAGGAAACGTGGCGCTTGTCGGAGGATTTTGAAACGTTTGTTGAAAGTAGGAAAAGAGAATGTGAAAAGGAAAAGGGCCATAGATGGAGAAAAATCAGAAAGGAAGAACAAGAAATTGAAAAGGGTAGACACTAGTTATACAGAATTCGAGGATTCGAAATTTGAATGCACTTTAGAGATTCAGCTATTAGGTATTAACCACGGCGATGAAATTATACCAGGTTTGAATGGTTGTGTAGAGACTTTTAATAATTCGTGTGACAGTAAAAGTAACACGAAGTCCCCGGCTTGTTTGGCAGTTGGTGTCCCTGCTGTTGAGGGAAATTTGACAATAACTAAAGCAAAAGATAGAGGTAAGACCTGTGATGCTGACAGTTGTGAACAAGGAAAGATGTGTCACTTCGGTGAAAGCAGTAGTGATGAGGATGAGAAGGATAACGATGATGGTGACGGTGATGATGATGATGAGGAGGAGGCGGACGAGGAGGAGGAGGAGGAGGAGGACGACGACGATGATGAGGAGGACGACGATGATGAGGAGGAGGAAGAGGAAGAGGGGGCAAAGGAAGAGGAGGAAGAGGAAGTGGAAGAAGAGGAAGTGGAAGAAGAGGAAGTGGAGGAAGAGGAAGAGGAAAAATCTGAACAAACATTAACTTACGGTAAGTAATAATAATTACAACAGAAGCTAACTGATAAAATGGTTTGGTTAACGCTAGAGGGGAAGCTGCACCCCATAAGATAACCAGGCATTGTGTTATAGTTTGTGGTTTAAGCTAGGTTAACCCTAAACGCTAGGCTAACCCTAGTATGGTTTAAATTTGTTCTTGGTTTAATTTGTTTAAAACCAGTTTGTCTTTTTATGTTCCATTTTTCTAGATTACAAATGCTTATGAATGTAAGACAATGTACGATAAAAGTAAAACTGGTTTTAAAAAATTTCAACTAGGAAAAAGTTTAAACCACAACATTATCGCATGCTCCCAGCAGCCGCTCCAATCGTGTGCAAGCATTCTTCCCTCGTGACCCTGGAAGACAGAACAGTCCACACCCACCAATCCCCGGATGACATCTGATTGGTCTATCAGCAAGTGAGCGTGGTGTTGGTTCCAGCTTTCGCCGAGAATTAGCCCGGCAGTTTTCCAAACACCGCGTCTCAAACGTCTCAAATGATAGCTAATTATATAACTGGAACCCCACCAGCCAGTGATATCTGATGATCTGGAGGTGATCATCTCCAAGAAAATGAAGTCTCTAAGACGTTCTGTCTCAGTTGTCCCCTTACAGTTTTCTTTCTACCACAACACAGATTTATTGTCCCAGTGGCCATTACAGTGGAGGCGAACATTGATAAGGTAAGCAGGCTAATTTCAGGTAGCCGCTTTCTCGTTTCTGTGGCTTTGCTGGCAACAAAACCGCAATATCAAGAGGTTTTCCCGTTTCAACCAAATATGTGCATCAGTCGCCTTTCCTTAAGCTAACACGTCTCTTAAGTAACAACTTGTCCAACATTGTGAGTTGTCACTCTGTCGTTGGCTAGACTTTTATCAGTGTTGTGGATTCTCGCATTTCCTTATCTGAATTTGTTTGTTTGCTTTCAACACAGCGTTGCAAAGTTTTGTGTAAGGCAGAGATTCGGAGAGGACAAAATGACGGACGAGGATGCTATAGAAGATAGCAAGCTAAGTAAAAGGCAGTTATCAGCATTGAGAATTAGACGAGGTCAGAGATACATATTTGAACGAATTCGTAGACTCCTGGGCGAAACGTCACTACCTCAACAGACCAAAAATGAGCTTAAAACATGAACGTTTTATTCATCCCCTTTGTATATACATTTTTACTTTAATCAGTATGAAATGATATTTTTGGTGTTACGTCAAAGAGTAAAGAGTTTCGGAATACATCTGGAATTCGTCGTCTTTTCCTTTCTCCTGATGAAGTTTGTTGATTATTTGATTAATGTAAATTAAATAAATGCCGTTGTCTGGGGTGCCTGTGCAAACGTTTAGTTGCGCAGTTTTCTTTGTGCCCCTGAAAGAAAATAAGATTTGCCAATCAAATTGACGCTAAAACAGGGCGTATTTGTAAACAAACAAACAAACAAAAAAGGCGTTTATCATAGTCCCTGACTTTTGTTATGCATGGTAAAGCGGGTGAAATGCTTGAGCACGCGCGGGAATCGAGGAAACTCGAGGCATCCGGGAAGGTCGGGAAGCTTAGCCGCATGTTTTGCCTTTTCTTTCTTTCTTTTTTTGTCTTCCTCCTCCTCCTTCTTCTTCTTTTAAATTCATTTTAATGTTTGGCAACAATACACTACTTGCAGACTTTTTTACCATTTTGCTTTGTTTCTTTTTCTCGAGGGACTGAGCAGTTTTCGCGAGAGTTCGCATGTTTTACCCGCTCTACCATCGCTATCATATGATGGAGATCAGGCAACGTAGTAATTAGTATGCTCAATAAAAGATGGAGGACCAACCCAGGAGTTCAACCCGACGTTTTTTAACCCGATTTTAGAACCCCATGCACGAGAAGCGAGGTAAGGCAACACAGCCTTTCCTGTCATAATGGACAGCATTACAGGAAGAATTGTTGAGTTGAGTTCGTTTGAACTTTCATCTACGAACTGACAGTTGTCGTCTAAATTTTACGCGTGTTTCCCTTAAGTATAAACCAGTTCTCACCGTGAAAAACGCTTTCTTATTCAGCATGATGTTCCAACACATGCGTTCAAACACCGTTCGTTTGACTCAAAGTTGTTTGCGTTGCCCAGAAATCCTTTGTAGATGAATGGCTTGCACGATTGAGTATTATGGTTAAAGTAGAAGCGTAACGCGTACCAGTGGCCTGCGCCTGCGTCCGGAGGTAAACAACAGCGGTCTGCTAAACCTGAAAAATAAATCGAAGAAGTCGTGGCTTTATGACAACGGAATAAGTAGAAGGCAATATCACTCATTTAATATTTTCTACCTTCTGTGGATATCATGGCAATTAAAAGACAGAGAGCGAGAGTACGACTCATCACCTTGTAGAATAATGGTTCCTCTAACAATTGCAAACTATGTGGGCTCTCTTATGAGTGAAGTTGTAAAAACAACCGCCCAACACCTCTCTTTTATATCGTACGGTATACGGAAGATGAGCATACTACCCTGAAATGGATACGGGATTAGGAAACCGTTCTTTCTTAATTTGTTTATCCACGCGTTCAGCAGAAAGGAGTTGACCTCGTGAAAGGAGGGCAGGAACTTGTTAAAATCATAGATGACTTTTGTGTGAACCAATTCAAACTGGTAGGTTAGGTTACAGTGAGGGCAACTCACTCAGCGTGACAGGTAATTCATTCCCCGAAATGAGAGTATAAAGAAATACCAAAGTTGTAAAGTAACCGTAAAGGCTTGCACAAAAATAGGATTAGACATCTGCAATGCGGAACATTAACCTCCTCAAACGAGAGCAGGAAGTTCTGTATTTATCACTCTTTGTGCACTCAGCTGAGTGATAACTGGCCATTTCCGAATTCACTTCAGCCTCTTTATCAAAGCGAGTCTAAGTCTTTCTTATGAAAATGCACATTCGACTAATTACCACCGCAGAACTTTGCCAATTGGACTCGCTTTGAAAAAGAGGCTTAAACGATCTCGGAAATAGCCCATCGGCAAACAGGTTCTTGAGAAATACAAGACGTATGTAACACTTCGAAGGAAATTCAGCAGAAGTAATTGACCTAACAAAAGGAGGGCAGGAAGTTATGTATTACTGTAACGCAAAAAGTTGCGTTGATCTGATTAAAAAAGCCGTCATTGGCAAAACATTCCCAGTTAAGTAACTTCAAATAAACTATAACGTAAAATAACTACAACGTCGACCTCAATGCCGTTCTGCTATCGGCTTCCTGCACATGTATGTCCGTGGTTCAGTGAGTGCGCAGTCCAAACCAGTAAAACAAGCAACCCTTTCCACGATGACTGCGCTATGAGAGGAATGGAAACGTGGAAGAAACACGCGCACGAGAGCGCCTCCCGCGAGGATACGCGACACGCGACGCATCTCGCGAAAAACTGCCTCCCGCGAGGAGATATGACGCGCTACGCGTCTCCTCGCGAGAAGCCTTCTTTGCACGCTCGTGCTCGCGCTCGCACTGTGCCCAATTACATGAAACATTTTCTTCTGCTTTTGTTTTAAAGGTTGCCCGTCCTTCAGGCGAATTCAGCATTGAATCTTCCTGAGAACCAAGAATTTTTATCAAAGGAAATTAAGTTCACCATTATTAGAAAAGCCAGTCCTTTCTTCAAAATTCGAGGGCGGTTTCATAATGTGATAATATTAATAAACAGAAGCATAGAATTCGAGAAAGAAGTCGTTGTTTGTTGCTGTTCTTTGCTTGGGATTATGTGGGGATTCCAATCAGTTTTTCTCTTGTAAGTTGTGTAGAATCTTCAACATGCGAGTTTAAATTATGTTAGAAATGACGGCTCTTTGACTGTTGTCTCCAGCGCTATTTCTTTGTTTGTTCTTTGTACGGAATATTTACTTTTACGCTATGCAATAAATGAATGAAACTATAACTGTTGTCGTTTCTAGTCAATCCAAAACCCATTGAGTCAAACCACAGGCCTGACTCGCTCAGCTCTCTGAACTACACCCTTCCTGCCAATTGCGGTTTCTCTTCAATAAGACATGAGACCTGAAATAACTCCAATGAACTCCTATTTTGGAGGGCCCAAAGGAGTGTTTATTATCATTCTGGATTCATGCTGGTCTCCCATTGAAAAGCAAGTCTTGTTGCAAAGTTCTCTAAATGCAAATTAGTTTAATATGCATTTCAATGAAACCTCGTTTGCGTGAGAAAGACCGTCTTGAAAGCGAGGCATGGAGCCTCATCCTCATAACGAGGCTCAAAGCTCAACGAGTGAAGCGCCCTGTCATGTTTGCTCTCTAGTGTTGCTTTATTCCTTTCTGTGCCCATAAAACATTTATTACAGAAAATAAATCTGGAGTCCATCTCATGCATACACAACTATAAAACCTTTTTTTTCCCGAATCAATGTAGGGTATTACAAATCAACTCACAGCATCTATACTCGAATTATAACAGACTTCACCACAGTTGTCTGGATGGCACAGTTGATAGTACAACAGACTTCAGCGCGGAAGGTCGCCGGTTCGAATCCTTGCAGTTCTACAACTCAGCACCTGAAAGGAAAGGTAAGTGCGATAGGTTAGTAAGCAGACAAGTAAACAACCTAAAGAAGTGAAAAAAGGAACGACGAAAAAGGTAAGTGATACTGCAAAAGAGAAAAAGACAAGATGATCACGCAAAAGGTACTGACAAGAAAAGGCAAAACGGAGAAGAAGAAGTGATGAAGAAACAGAGAATGACAAGCGGGGAGATAACGCAGAGGACACTCACCAGGGGAGAGATGACAACGAGATGACTGCCCAGGGGAGAGATGCAAAAGAGGCTCCGGACTAGAGGGGAGATGACAACGAGATGACTCAGGGAGGGGAGAGATGCAAAAGAGGTCCCGGACTAGAGGGGAGATGACAACGAGATCACTCAGGGAGGGGAGAGATGCAAAAGAGGTCCCCGACTAGAGAGGAGATGAGAAGAAGGTGACTAAGGGGGGAGATGAGGAGGAGAAAAATGTTTTGGCAACTTTTTTTTTTTTGAAAAAAAAAAAAAAAAACACGACCTAAATTGACCAATCAGAGAGCGAGAAATTTGCGTTCCATCCTCAGATCTCTCATAAAATCGGAAAGCAAATTTCTCGCTCTCTGATTGGTCAATTTAGGTCACGTGATCGAAATCCTGCAATCTGATTGGTTGAAATTGCTTATTACTGCATTAAGAGGTAAACACGCAAAAACAATATTGTAACAAATAAACAAGATCACGTGACCTGAACTGACCAATCGGAGAACAGGAAATTTGCTTTCCGATTTTACGAGAGATCTCATGATCGAACGCAAATTTCTCGCTCTCTGATTGGTCAGTTTAGGTCACGTGATCCAGATCTTGCAATCTGATTGGTTGAAAGTGGTGTCGCCGCATTTAGAGGTATACAAACAAAAACAATATTGTCACGTACACTAGGTCACGTGACCAAAACTGACCAATCAGAGAGCGAAAAATTAGCTTTCCGATTTTCGGTAATCTAACGATCAAACGCAAACTTCTCGCTACCTGATTAGTCAATTTAAGTCACGTGATCTAGATTCGGCAAACTAATTGGTTCAATTTGATGTCTGCTGCATTTAAAGGAAAATACATAAAACCGCTAAGGAAATGACTTCAAATCTTCCGTTGTGGAGTAGCTATCGTCAGCCTTTTGTAAGAGGTTTTCAACTATCCGTTGAGATGTCAATCTGAGCAGTTTTTCCGGGCGAAGTTTGATCGAAGCGACTTTCAAAATTTACGTCGTTGAGGGTTAAAACGCGGAGTGCGCACTATTGTATTCACTATGCAAATGAGGGCTGACAATTAAAGTCCTATTGTTTCTAGAAAGAGTGAACAATAAGGATGACTCTTACCTCGGATAGCGGATACAATAGAGTAACCAATGTTTTCCAGTCAGGCTAGGTACTGTTTCTTGTCTTGCTGCTCTTTCTCGTTTATGGTCACGTGTTCTAAATCCTGCGATCTGATTGGTGGAATTTGCTGCTGAAAACATGCAAAACAATAACAGTGGTTAAACGCCAGTCGTGTTTTATTGATTTTTACACATCTGAGCCCTTTTGACCAATACCTATCCTCGGACTTTTGTGGAAGAGGTTTTTGGGTTTCAGTTGAGATATTAATCTAAGCCTTTTGTCTAAGATAAACTTCACAATTTTCGGCTCTTGGTGTAAACAGAAGACTTCTGTAAACATAAGACTGTGCCTTACCTATGCAAATGAGCTGGTGACAACACTAGTTCTATTGTTTTCGAGACCTAGATAACAATAGTATGACACCTACCTCGGGTAGCGCATTCAATATGATAACCATTGTATCCCGGTTAGGCTAAGTATTGTTTCTTCTTTTGTTTCTCTTTCTTGCTATGATTCCGTCTTCAAAATCGTGCTATCTCAATGGTCAAACTGCCTGTTGAAAACATAGAAAACAATAACAGTGGTTAAAAGCCAATTGTGTTTTATCGATTTTTGCTGAACTTAGCCCTTTTGACGACTAGCTACCCTCGAACTTCGGTAGAAGAGGTTCTCAGCGTTAAGTTGAGATGTTAATCTCAGCCGTTCAAATTTAGCGGGTGACAATAGATCTCAGAACGGAAAACAAACTGGGGACTACTTTGGGTACCGGACATAACAGAGTGACCAATGTTGGCTATATATTTTATCTTGTTTTGGTTTCTTTTGTTTTTGTCAAACCAGTAACGAAAATAAACCGTTGTCTTGACTTTGCGGGTAACAACAAAATCCCCACAGCTTCATGGACGAGAAAAACAATAACTGGCTCCTGCTATGGGTACAGGACACATGAGGGTAAACATTGTTTGTGCGTCATTGAATGTTGGCTTGTTTTTAGTTTCCTTCGTTTTGGTCAAACCACTAATGAAAATTGCCAAACCACCACAGTGGTTTACCAAACAAAACAAAACAAAACAAAAAAAACATCCCACTGCACCATTATTATACAGTACCCTCGGGCTTTTGTGAAGGAGGTTTTCAGTTTTCAGTTAAAATGTTAGTCTGAGCTGTTTCCTGAGATGAAGTCGAGAATTGTCAGCAGTCGGTATAAAATATAGACTGTACACCTTTATCCACACTATGCAAGGTAAGCGATTGACAACTAACGACGTCTTATTGGTTGAAGAACGAATAACCCCGTTCAGAATTCTCTGATAGTAGCGTTCACTCGTCTCTTACCTTTCAAGTATGATATTGGGATGAGGATCCAGATCAGCTCATAATACTTTGTCCTCTGTCCTTCTGCATTTTCTTTACTGTCATATGCAGGTTTCAACTTTGCCAACAGTCTCTGGAAGCCACTGCGACAGCATCATAAGACCACAAGGAGCTCAACGATTACGGTAGCCAGGGTGACACTTGGGCAGCGCAACAGCGACTGAAAAATACCATTAAAGTACTCCAGTGACCTGGCAGTGCAATTCTTTCCACTTAGACCTAGCCTTAGTCATACTAGTCATACTACTGCAACATTCCAACGAACGCATGATTCACCACGGAGGTCGTGACAGCGGGGAACTAAAAATCCTCATCATCCATCGTTGTCTCCTTGTCTCAAAAGACAATGGACTGCACCTGAATTTCCAATTCTCAGCCAGTTTTGGAGCAGCGTCGACTGTGACTGTACAGTCCAATTCTGGAGCGGCAGTCTTTGTAACAGTGCCTTCATATGAAGGCACTTGGCAGTGAGGGTACAGAGGTTGCTCTAGCACTTCGCTGCTCGCTTCTGTCTCCCCACTGCTGTTCTCTTTTCTCCACTGCTCTCTGTGTGCCTGTCTTGACAATATGTCGCCAGTTTGTGCGGTCAGCTGCGGCCACTTCCCACCAGTCTGGATTGATCTCAGCAGACTTCATATCCCTCTTGCAAACGTATTTTAAGTGCAGCTTGGGGCGGCCGACTGATCTGGATCCTGATGTGAGTTTGCCGTAGACGACATCCTTAGGAAGGAGTCCATCTTCCATTTGGCGGATGTGGCCCAGCCACTGCAGCCGTATCTGAGATAGCATCGCGAACATGTTGCTGGATATTTGGTCCTGCCATGATATGCCCAAAATGCTGCACAGGCAGCGTTGGTGGAAGCTGTTGAGGCGACGCTCCTGTTGAGAGTAGGCTGTCAGGAGTCGCTTCTGTAGAGTAGGTTGCTCAGCACACAGGCGTTGTAGACTGTGATCTTGGTGTTTGTGGTGAGCTTGTTATTTTCCCATTCTCTTGGACAGTCTTGCCATGACAGATGCTGCTTTGCCCATGCGCCTGTTGATCTGTGCCTCAGGGGATAGGTTGCTGGAGATTGTTGAGCCGAGGTAGGTAAACTCCTTGACTACTTCCAGGGTATGGTCGCCGATGGAGATCCTGGGTGTTTCACTCACGTCCTGACCCATGACATTTGTCTTCTTGAGGCTGAGGGTAAGACCAAATTCTTTGCAGGCGTGCTCCAAGCTGTAGATGAGCCTCTGAAGTCTTGCCTCCTGGAGCGAGAAGCCAGAGCAACCTCATCAGTAAATAGCATCTCTCGCAGCCCTTCCTGCCGATGAGATTGAAGGGCTTGGTCAGGTCTATGAAGATGATGTACAAAGGCTGCTTCTGTTCCTGGCATGCCTCTCGGAGCTGTCTCACCGTGAAGATCACATTGATGGTGGAGCTCTCCGCTCTAAATCCACACTGTCCACAACATCGTGGAACACATCATCAACTGGTGGCAAGTATATAATACGGTATAATAGTCCCAAGAGCTTTTGGGGAATGGTGAACATTATGGGAAAGATTCCATCACAAAAAAACAAAACACTGGCGTTCACAGCAACGTCTTTTACCACAAGACATCCCAACTCCTGGCTCAGGCATTTTCAATTGATGCCAGAGACAAAAACTACAATCATGGACATCAATCATTTCTTTGGGGCACTGGCTTTTACTTCAGTCCAGTGCACATTCTTCGGACTTCAGATGCCCCCCCTCCCCCCTAATCAATGTTGGGCATAAACTGGTCCACTTTCAGCCCTGCACACTATTTTCACTTCATTTCCCCCAAGCAACATTGAATGGGGGGGAGGGGGTTGCAAAAGAACCCAGAATATGTGATAAAAAGTGAGTTGAAAGATAAAACGCTGTACTGTCCCAATGAATTTGTCCATGATTGTAGTATCATATTTCCAGTGATGCTCGATGTGCATGATTTTTATGTGATAACCCCTCTTCCCAAGCTAGTGTCCCCTCCCCACAAGTTTTCTACTCTAATGGTTAGTCCCTCAGTAAGGATGGCGCTTACATTGTATTATGGAAAGCAAACTCAGATGTAACATCTTGAGCACTGATATTAGACGTGGCATGATAAGCCAAGGTTGTGGCAAGACAATTTTAATGTTCTCCTACCCGATTTTAAATTTACGTACAACAAGTGTACAGCTGCACTATGTACAAAAACATAAATAAAGTAAGTGGTGTTAGGGGAGACAGAACTCCCAACTTTCAGTGATTGCATATTTTCAGTCAGTCTTGAATTGTATTCCAGGCGGTGTCAGCAGTCCTTGTGTTTGTTTGATATCATGGCAAGAACCAGCCGGTAATTCATGCCCTCAGCTGAATGAATAAGAAGGGTTCTGAGGTGCTCCACACCAGTTCCCCAAAAAACGCAGCACGTCTTGGCACTCAGGGCTGTGAGAAACCTGAAGAAAAAAAAAACAAAATAAAGTTCGTAATGGACTGCTTCATCACCACCACTTCACAGCCAATGGATAAATCGTAATCCATTGATGCGAGGAATGTACTAGCTATTTCTTGCAAAAAAATCCTTAATAATTTATGAGGGTGATAGGCAACAGAAAACAGCATGCAGATCACATGCATACCCCTTAAAATCCCTATACAGTTTAAGTGTTTCTATCCAGAATACTAGTTCAGAGGGCAGATAAAATACTTATGTCTGATCTGTATGGGATCTGCATGTCTAAATACCCATCAGGACCTCCCGGTCATGTTGTATCCATCACTTACAACTTTTACCTTCAGTTGAACAGAGCTCCTGCATGTGGAGGTTAACTAGTAACAGAGTTATTCAGTAGAGTTATGACATAGAGTTGCAGTTAACGACTTTCAAAATCAGAAATTCAAGATTTTGGAAGGCCAAGATCCTCAATTCAAGATTTCCTAACCACTAAATCAACCCTAACATGAACATCAGTGATAAGTCCTAATCACTAACCTCAGACCTAACCCATCCAAAATCATGAATTCAGGATTTTGGAAGTTTAACTCCAACTCTAGGCCATAACTCTATAAAAACAAGAAGCCACAGTGGTCTTCACTTGGGCTTGCAAGTAGAAAGTGGATGTTTTGGAAAATGGTATGTAGTTAGTGTAGAGAGATGTCTCAGCTTGGAGCAGGTGGCAAGGAAAGAACAGTATCTGTATACTCTATGCAGTTGTCTAAATTACATTATGAGCAAAAGCAGCAAGAGGCAGAGGACACTAGTAGAGTGACCTACCTTTCACCCCAATTTTACAAGGAAGCATTGTGACCTCTCTGACAGTTTCATTGAATGAATAAGGAAGGTCCAAACTCCAATGATCTGCTTTTATTAATTAGGTTTCAATATACATTTTGTGAAAAGGATTTTTGCTTTTATAAAAGGTAACTGGATGACATGTTTTCTTCCATTAGTTGGTAAATTACGCCGAGCATCAACAAAGTTTGCAGAAACTTATTACAATGATTTCTTTTAATCAAGAGTGTATTTATGCTTACATAAATATGATTGCTATTATCATCAGTAGTATCGTACGTTTATTTTCAACAAAAAAAAACAAAAACTAATAAGGATAAAATAGCATGAATAAGAGAGAACAGGTCATTAAAGAATTTTTCAGAAATTTAGAAAGTGCAAGGGATGAATATGGTGATACATAAAATGAATAAAATTTAATAATATACACACACACTGGGACAAAAGCATTTCTTAACATATCTAAGTATCGGAAACAAGAGCCATCTAGATTTAATACTACTAAGTCTCACAGCATTTTAGTTATAATTAAGCAAAGTTTGTTTCATTTTCCTTTGTTGTAGTGTTCATTAAATTCTGTAGTCCTAACCACCAAGTGTTATTGAATGGTCAAAGTCTGTATTATGTAATAAGTCATATTGTAAGTTTGTTGTTCTTTTGGTGTTAGTTAAGGAGAGTATTGTAAATGTGTGGCTGTTTAAATAATATGTCTGTCTGTTAAGGGTTAATTTTGAAATTATTTAATATTCATGCATAAATGTAAGTAATGTGGTGAGCTGGTGTGGTGTTGAACAATTCGGAACAGACTAGTGAACAGTAGAGGAAAGCAAGAAGAAGGAAAAGGAATGAACGGTTGAAGGGCCTGAGGGCAGGAAACCAGATTCAAATTCACTGCTAAGAGCCACTGGTAGGAGGCAGCCAGAGTTCAGAGAAAAAACTTCTTTGTCTACAGTGGCTGATAAGTATGATAGAGAAAAGTTGGTAGAATTACAAAGTCCTGAAAGAAGCTAAACACAGTTAACATTGGACAAGAGTGGTTAGGAAAGAGAGCTTGTTTGGGGCTGAGACTGTCAGTGGTTGGTGGGTGAGCAAATTTGGTTGTTGGTTACTTGTGCGGAAAGCGAAGAACTGAACTGTTAATATTGTAAATATTTAGTGTAAATAGTATTTTAGTTTAAGTGCAATCGTTTAAGTGTTAAATTGTTTCAGTTAATTAAGGAAATTTATGTTAAGGTTATTCCTGTATTTAATATTCCGTTGGATTAGTTTTCTTAGGTGAGAAAAAAATTGTTACTTGTGCGTTATTTTTTTTGCAATTAAAATCATTAGTTATCTTTTTAAGTTTCTGGTGGTTAGTTGTACGATTGTGGGAAGGGGTGCGCGTGTGTGTCTTGTTTTGCTTTTTTTTTAAAATTTGTTTCTTTTTTTTCCCTGGGTCATCCAGACTCACGTTACACTAAGTTAATCATTTAATATTCAAAGAGAGAATTGTCTGATGAGGGCGTTCTCAAACATATTAGTACTCCTAGCCCAGATAGAGAGGGGAAGATTCTTCCAAGAGTACCATCCAGTAATGGTGAGACAAAATTTTCTGATATTTTGTTCAAAAGCAAGGAATATAATATTACTATTACTGATCTTATGATGTCAGTTTTGACACATCTTTTCTCTTATAAGTGATTAACTTTGTAGTAAAATATTGTACATGGTGGATCCAGTGTTAAGAAAATACTCAAGCCTCAATTGTGGTTTGTTGTTCAGTGTATAATTTGTGAAGGGAAACTCAGAGTTTGTGTAAGGTGAGGCATTAGATGCAGCCAAATGTTTCTCGCTACATCTTTAGTGTCTTTATCTATTCCTTGAATGCTATATACAGAATGAAGCAAGCTTATGTCTGTGAGACCATTTTATTTGTACAGGTAATCACATGATTTCGAGTGCAAAGACTAACAAAATTGCAAAAATAATTTATTCAAACCCTGCAAATATATCATCACGCGTTCAGTCAAAACAACAGGTTTTTCAATGTTTTTAAAGTTTTTAAAGCCACAAAAAGTTATTTCTCTTTTTTGCACTGTATTTCCTTTTTTCTGCACTGAATTACCTTTTTTCTGCATCGTGTTTCCTAAAAACTGCATTTCTCTTAGCCAACCAGAATCAATAATTTTTGTCATGTATATTATTAGGTTTTAAACATAGCTTCACTCACAGTTGCTGAAAGTTTTGCTTCAATTTTGGAGAAAAAGTGTACCTTTCTGGGTTTGGGTGAGTGGGCCAAAGGCCCACACTCGGGAGCTAAGCCACGCAAATTCGAGCGGAAAATATGTATATATATATATTTAACAAATAAAGAAGCCTGAGCCGTGTATTACACTGTGATAAACGATGGGCATTTGAGAACACAAGGGAAATGTAGACAACACGAGCGGCAGGCGAGTGTTGTCTACATTTCTCGAGTGTTCTCCAATGTCCAGAGTGTTTTATCACAGTGTAATACACGGCTTAGGCTTCTTCATTTGCTTTATGATATAGAGGTAAGGTGGCGAAAAACAATAAAACACGCTTTTTCTCTGTTTTATGCTCTCATAAAACATGGGTTTTTGACCAATCAGAGTGCGTGCAGGATCCTATCTATATTATAAATATATATATTTCGCTAAAGGTGCCCGTGCTGTTGCCTGGCAACAGTGTGCAAACAAAGTATGAATGATGTCAGACAAAGGGAAGGTTGCTAGGCAGCAACCGCTGCCTCACAATGGCGCACTGTCATGTTTATTCAATGAGGCCGAACGGGTAATTTCATCGAGGAGTGAAAAATGTGTAGTATTGGTCAAACACAACCGAATTCTCATGCAAATGAACCCCAGGAGCACGCTCAAGGGACAAGACATATTCGCCGAAGGACATTAAAAAACAAAACTCCTCAACAACGTGAAAGGCGACTTCAGATTCAGCGCAAGCAGCGAAGAAGAAGGAGACATCGCGAAACCACAGAGCAAAGACAACATCGTCTGGCTCAGTCCTTCACTCCAAATCAACTGCCCACCCAGCCCTAGCTTCGCGAGGTTTTGCAAGACACATATTTCTAGTTTATTATTTAAAATACTCTTTAACTTAGAGACTTGGAAAGGGGGCTCGTGAAGAAAGGTCGATAACGTTGTTAAATGCAAAATGAAACAAATACGTTTTATTGTGTAAAGGTAATTGGCGGTGTGGGCACGACATAAGACGAAGAAAATTAGTGAAACAACCACAAAGGCAGCAGCTACTACACTGAGGAAGTAATGTAAGCATAAGACAACCTCTATTGCCAAGTTCTTTATTTGTATCCCTTTAAATCGATCTACATAAATCCAAACAAACAAACAAAATTCAGACCATTGCAACACAATACCATTCTCAGATTGAACTTAGAATGGCAGTGCTACTTCATCCGCAAGACACGATTCACCACCACCATCCATATATGGTCATTTATTCTATCACATGCTTATACGGTCCACCAATTTTTAATGATGATCCTTGGTAAACTCTTCCGTAGCCGCGAACAATTTGCAACGGAAGACAAATCGTACCAAATTTATACAGATTTACATGGCTTAATTGACACAAATGTATATACGCACTGTTCTTTCTTTGCCACCAGGGGCGCATTCTACCGAAGACACCCAATTTCGACTTAACTGCAGAATACCCCACCACATCGACTATTTTCTGCGTAACCGGCTACGCGGTTCCCAGAACTTGACTATGCCCCGTTCTTTAAGCGTCGGAAAGCCTGGTGATGCCGCGTTTTTGAAGCGTTGGAAAGCTTGATGATGCCGCGTTCTTTAAGCGTCGGAAAGCTTGATGATGCCGTGTTCTTTAAGCGTCGGAAAACGCGATGATGCCGCGTTCTTTAAGCGTCGGAAAGCTGGATGATCGCTCGTAAAAAAAAACTAAAACAGCACAACTCTTGACTTCATTTTGCACTGCGTACTGCGTACCGCGTAGCCAGCTCCTAATATACCTTAGTCTCTTTCATTCATTTGCCTTTCTTTTTCCAGGAAGCCCAAGTTATAACTCTATGAATAGCTGTCCCCCTGCTTGCGTGTAAGCGACTGTAACAGGGGACCAAACCTACCTTAGTAGCCATAATGAACTTGTTCCAGTCCTCCTTGTTAGCAGCCTTACCCGGACGTTTAAATTCCATCTTGTTTCGCAAAACAGGATACCCTGAACAAAAAGACAACACAACGGCTACTTTCCTTGTCTATAACCAATCATAATTCAAAGAAAAAGAGTACATGCTCTTACCTGTGATTACACACGGTAGAGAGGTAATACCGGTGTTAACAGCTACAAGACATGCCTCGTAAGTGTCGCGTTCATCTGTTGGCAGCACTTGCTCCACCTGCAGAGGAGAAGCAGAAAACATGAGTTCTGACTGGCTGCGGTTCCGCATTAGAGACCTTGAGATACCCTGAAAATCGGTTTACGGATACGGGTAGAGTCTCAGTTAAACAAAAACTTAAGTTTCTCTTTGTCTTTTCTCGTATTTTATCTACGGGTAAACTGCTGTTTACCCCGGAAAACGGATCAGTCTACAGGGCAAGATCACTGACGTTATCGCAAAATTAAAGGAAAAAAACTTGGCACTACCTGTTACCCGTACACTGATTTCGGGGTATCTTAAGGTCTCGATTGCTAAAAATCAAACGTCCGATTTAACGACAACTGATGTTAGAATCTGTTTGAAGGGTCGTTTAAGATTCCTTGTCACCCCCGCCTACCTATAAGCACGCCTTCGTATGGGAGCTGTTCCCGCTTTGGAACTTAGATTGATTTCTTTGTCTGCAAGCAGAAGAACCCGCGGAATAGAATATTCCTGAATTCATTGTGATCACGGAGCATACCAAACGAAAGCACCCTAAGCGTTTTTACGTTGCAAACTGCGATGAGACATTTTATTTAGTCTGAATCTGGATCCTTTCAAGAACTTTTTATGCATTCCAACCTTTTGATCCATGGACACGGCTAACACCCATTCCTTAACTTCCTCGCGCTTGTCCTCCTGCAAAACGAACAACAAACGGAAACTTTGACTCTACATCGGGTATAAAAGTCCCATTTTTTATTTGCTCCTGGTGAGAACTTACTGGTAGATGCTGTTTATCGGGAACAGGGACCTCAAATGGGATGTCAGTGTCAGCAAAATCACTATTGTCCAACATGTCTAAACTTCCTTCTTCGATACCCTACGAATAGACCGCAAAATGAAATGACATATTTATCTATCACTGACACCGGCACAACTGGAAAAAAAAAGGTACTCTGGTGGGCGACACAAAACTACAAAATATATTGCACGCTAGAGGTTGATAGAAACACACTGGCTCTACTTTGTTCGGATATATTTGGAACACGATCAGAGGGGCACGCCCTAAATAAATCCCTCCACATCCAGCTACGCAGGTTATCTCACCTGCCGCTAACATAAACGTGAAAGCACCCGACAAGATGAAAGATTGCCAAGAAAGGAACAACTCATTAACGTTTCACAGCAAAACACAAAACCAGACGTACCTCACTGAGATCCAAGTAGCGATTTAGGAACACGAACGCCATATTGTCCCAGCCTACACCCTGTTGGACAGCGTGTAGAAAAAGGTTACTGTTGCCAAGCGGTGAGGCGTTATACGACCCGGCATGCAGTCGTGTAACTGACATTTTAAAATAAGACTTTTAAACTGCTTCCGTGAAATAATAGGCCACTGTACCTTAGCTGCGACTCCAGCCTCGTAAAAAGCCTTGTCGCAAGGGATAACATCAGAGTGTCGGAGAAGAGAAATGGATAATTTGGCTGCCAGGGTATCCTGTTGAAAAATTATGTACTCTGCAAGGTCATGTTTGAAGCTTCACACAACATTGGCCATATCAACATATTCGAGGAAAAGGAATTCTGCTATTTTAAGTAAGCATTGACTTATGTCAACAACGCAAACACTCACTAGTGATTTATGTTGCATGCAAGCGCATCTGGTACTGTAGTAATGGATGATCTCCAACATAACTTCAAACTCTTGCGCCTGGGGTGACCCAGCCGCAGATCCTTTACTCATTCCATCAACCTAAGATAAGTTTTCAAAAGGCCACATAAAAGTCGATTAATAATAATTACACCGCCAATTTCATAAGTACTGCGGCATTGAGAACTTACTATCTCAAACAACACGTCTCTGAGGTCAGCCCAAGTCCGATAACTCTCAGGAGAACTAAGTCCCGGCATCGATATGATATCTGATATTATCCTCTTGTAGATGTTGAAGTTCTGTTGGGAAAGCAAAAAAAAAAAAAAAAAAAGGCCTTGGTCTGTTACATGAAAACAAGCTCGTTAATCGCTAATCACAAAGGTTAAATTATTGCAGGTTAAACTAAGGTTTGTAATTTGGTTTTCTAAAACAGCAAAAGCCTTAAAGAAGGAGAGAAAAGCGAGCTACTCTCTGATGAGGCCACCCACCAAACCCCACCCTACCCTGAAGAGAACCTTTCCAGCTCGATGATATCTAGCTGGGTTACAGATTTCAATCCCCTTGGTGCCAAACTGAACACACATCATAACTTTAAGTTCTTTTGAAGCTTCGGTAACATGTGACGTAGATCAACTTGGCGTCCTTACCTGCGGATTCGCCGGGGCACCATATCTACAAAACAAGTCTAGCGCCTTGAGAGTGTGGTTGTCTTTGATCAGATTCGCAGCGTACAATGCAACGTATTTACTGAGGACTTCATAACCCTTTAGAAGAAAAGTTAAAGAGCTAGCGTGACATAACGTACAATGACAACTGAACCTATCGTCACACAAAGTATCAACTGAGTGGAAGGGGCAAAGGTGACAACATGTGTTATCCAATCACCGTTCAGGGCTGGCATTCAAGATAACTTCTCAAGACTCCGCAGCTTTGACGGCAAAAAACGAACGAACGAACGAAAGAATGAAAAAGACCGTGACTGTTTTCCTATACCTGTTGCTCCGCAGTTTCAATGGCCTTGTCCCACTGCCCTCTCTGTATCATCATATCCAAACCAGCAATCACATCAACATCAACCAACTGTCAAAAAACAAGTGAAACTACTCACGTACTGATGAAATGATATATGAAATGAATCATACATTGAATTGCGGATATGAAATCAAATGAAGCTATGATCCTCGCAGTTGTGGACGCAATTTTAGCAATTGCGTAGAAAAATTCAGGACTTCAACGGGGTTTGAACCCGTGACCTCGCACCGGCATCGCGAGGTCACGGGTTCAAACCCCGTTGAAGTCCTGAATTTTTTCAGGCTTCTACGCAATTGCTAAAATTGCGTCCACAACTGCGAGGATCATAGCTTTATCTGATTACTCACGTACTATTGACTAAGATATCACACAGACAATAGTTTCACATGGGAAAAAGGTCTTGTTAATACTTCAGGTGGAATTGTTTGTAAAGAACACGAACGGTTTAAAATACGCGAAAAACGTAATAGCCCACGAGACACGCGATTCCAAGGGGCGCGCCCGACGAAAAACGCGCGTGACTGTGGTTTCAGATCTTCAGGGAGTTGGGCATAATTAGATTGTAGTCATATTACAATGTATGGATTCATTAGGAGAAAACGCGAAAAATAGTCCCATTTGCCCGTGCATCTTTGGCTTTGTTTTCAAGCCTAAAAGCAACAAAGAAGTTGCACTATAAAATGCGTCTCACATACGCGTGTATAACCTATTATTATTATTGAGTCACATGATGAAACTGGGTTCAAATTTTCTTAAGTTGTGTCATCTGTTGCTCGCTCGCTGCGAAAAATTCGTCATGCCGTCTCGACGGCGTTTTAAAAGAAGACGAGTCCATGCTTAAACAATACTGAAAGTAGCACAAAGAAGGATCAGAACTATTCAAAGAAGAGTAGAGGACTGTACAAGGTGAAAGGAACAGAAAAGAACGTTGCGATGAAAGAAACATGTGGCTTAGTATTCACTCTCGCAAGATCGAGCAAATGTCGACTGGATGAGGTGCTCTGAACTTTAGGCAGGCGAAATTCATATAACTGAAGTCAGAAATCCAACAGGTAGACGCTGTTCTCCAAAGGTTTGTGTGCTGCGAGTCGCAACTTGGCTGAAGGGGACGAATCATTCTGACTGTTGCATGATATTTTTATGCCATCCAAAGGGAGTCGTATGAAGGTAAGATAATTATTAATTTTGATCAGTTGAAAGGTTAAGGAATTGCGCCCTGTATCTGATCTACCGTATAGTAATTAAGCCAAGAAGCGTCCTGTCTGATTTACAGAACACAAATGAAGCTGATTAAAGCTCAGCTTTAATACTTATTCACCTATTGCACCCTTTTCTCGCTTTCAAACGGTTAGTTGATTTATATTGACGCCGGTTTCGATCTTCCTGCGTTTGAGTCTACGAAGATTAAAGGGAACTATGCCTACTCAATAGTTATATGGTAAAACTCACAGACCTGTTCAGCTTGTCCTTTCTGCTTTAAGAACGCAACGTAAGCGTCTTCCACGTACTGTTCATACCTGAAAAATAAGAAAATAATTCGCGAATCCACTACAACGCTTGAATCCCTCCCCACGTATTACAAAATTTAACCGACTTACTTTGGAGCCATCTCCGCAGCGCATCTCTTAGCTTTGGGCCACAATTCACCTTGGATGTAAACATCTATGGCTTCTTTGACCATTTCTACGCCAAGATAAAGTTCACCAGCCTAGTACAACAAAAACCCACTTGATTAGGATCCACTAGTGTCTCTGGCTTTATATTTACTGACTTTGAACTGACGGACATCGCCCAGTTTTAGGTTAACCTTTAATTTTGCAAGTTTTCGCACTTTGCGCGCACAAAATCCGGTAAGACAGATGTCGGATTATTTGTTCCAAGAATTCAGTTAATTATTTTCTCTTTGTTTAATATATTAGTGACAGTGTTATTCAAATATTCATTTCCCTTAAAAAGGTTCCATTTCCCTCGGATGTTTTCGCTTCAACTGATCATTTGTCTTGTCAGTGGGATATCCCTTTCAAGAAGTGAAGAGAATTGTGATCAAAAGACCTGTTCATAGCACTTGATATCTGCAAGCCTTGCACAGGCCACCCTCGCTACATCATAAGCACGATCACCGACAAACTTCATCGCTAATTCCACAGCCTGAAAATATAAAAAAGACACGGTAGGCAGTTAAAATCGGTATTGAGACACGGAAACAAAGAACTAGGAATCAGCACATTTATATTGCCCTGCTAACTGCAAGAGAACACGAGACAAACTTCAAACTTTAGTCAATCAAGCTGAAGTGGAGACCTTTTTACGTACAATGGCAAGACACAGTAACGGACATAATACAGTGGACCCCCGATACAACGATCCTCGATATAACGATATCCCCGGTATAACGATAAATATGCTATGTCCCGGCAAAAGTTACAGTAAAATGTATGGGACAGAACCCCGATATAACGATCTTCGATATTCCCGATATAACGCCGGATGAGTTTTTAGCGCACCGAGCGTAAAATCTTCCCCGATATAACGATATTACAGTATAAGTACACAGATATAATTTAAACAAAACATTGAATTTAATACAATAACGTTTCTGTCAACAGCTTTCAGTTTACGATGCCTCTTTATCCACCTTGTCATTTAATAGTTCTTTCAGTTTTAGTATTTTTGACTCCTTCTTGTGGCAAAACGTATACGTCGCCGGGATTCCAAGGCCGATGCCTTTGTTCCTGCGTTTTCCTGTAACTTGAACGGAAATCTGCTCTCCATGTTTCAAAAATAAATGAAAGATTCTTGACAGTGTCAGTGGCACGTGGCCGACGATGAACAAAAGTAAAGACGATTACAGTCGCAACTTCAAATGTTTAAGCTTTGTTTTGTTTCCCTTTTACGATTCATACCACAGACTTGTGTAACCTTGATAACGTCTAATGCTTTGCAAATTGTTTAAGGACATTGCTGCGTGCTTGAAACGCTACATTTGTGAGTCATTTGATACTCATTACAAGTTTAATCAAACAATATGTAGTAAAAAAAGTACATGTTAATTTTACCCCGATATAACGATATTTTCGGTTATTTTACGGCAATATCGTTATATCGAGAGTCTCGATATAAGGATACCTCGATATAACGATCTAATTCCACTGCTCCCTTGGCATATCGTTATATCGGGGTTCCACTGTACGTCACTCGTGGATTCAACATCACAATACGAAATGAACAACCAAACATAAGAAATGAAAATATCACTTTTCAAGGACTGACAATCTCAGTCACTCAGTAGAAACTGGAGACGTGTCCGCCCGCGCCATATCACACTCACCTTCACCATGGCGTCTTCCACAAGCTCATGGTCCGTGGTCATACTGGGTGTGATCTTCATGTACATATCAATAGCTCGATTGTATTCTCCTTTCTTTTCCCACTCAATCCCCTGATTGAGTAACGACTCTGCACCCCTGAGAAGGAAGGAAATTCATACTGAGAGCGCCATTCTCGGTAACACTGACACTAAGAATTTAGTAAAGAGTGTCATGTCTCGTGTCAAAAGTAATTTTGCTTTGCATTGCCAGTATACTTAATGATTGGCCAAAAAAACTTGCAAAACGTTTCCAACCAATCTGATGCAAAACCAAAACTAAGTGAACTTACTCGTAAAGGCTTTCCGGCGCTTAGCAGCAACACGTATTTGTTCCGAGTTTGATTGGCAAAGTGTGCTTGACTTGGATACAGTAATCAATTTGGTTCACATCCCACCCTGGTCAGAGTTTTTCTCTGTCCTTGTGTGGGCCCAATTCCAATACTAGGGTTGATCTCTGATGGAATAATTGGGTATAAAATACTTCACAGCGGTGTTAGGCCTCACTCCGACTTGGAATCATTACTATCAATATGCCACGGAAGGACAACAACTAACAATTTGGTTTTTGTTTTACGGCACTAAAACGTCTCTTTCTGACAAGACAGGAACGGAATTCAAAGCAAGCACGATGGTAATTGCATTTAACCTGACTCCCTAGCTATGTTTGCGTCGAGTCTTCATTTATTCTTGTGTTTTATACAGAAGCTTTTCTTTTATGTTCAAACGTATAGTACCTGTTGCCTTTGGACATAACTTCTCTGTCATACTCGTCTTGCCATTGTTCCAACTATTGGGGGGAGAAACGACATTTTAATATTTTTAGTCTTATGGCCGAAATTACATTAATTTACATTGCTACACAGAAAGTATGTTGCTTTGGCGCATTGTGACACACGACAAACTAAAGCTCTTCCCATTAAAATTTTCCTGCTTTGTTGAGTATCTACATACCTTATGGGGAAGGTATTCTTTCACTACACGTAAAGCATCGGTCCACATACCCGCTTCCTGTAACAAAAAAGACGGTAAACACAACTTAGAAATCATTTTGGTCAATTTCTTTGAGCATTCTGTAACAACAGAGAACAGCTGATGAGGATTCTTCTAGATTGCAGCAAAAAAATTTGCGCACTTGCATGGCTTAAAAAGCTGCTCTTATTTTCCACTCTACGTTCCTCTCCTTTTGAAAACACCGTGATGCAATCCAAAGTAGATACCTAAATTCAGTCTGTTTATTTTAGTGGCACCGACGGTAAACTCACTTTGTAATAACGTGCGGAAAGTTCTGGCCTCTGTGCACGCAGAAGGAATGTCTCTGCTTTCTGGAATTCCTTTTTGTCAAATGCAACACGGGCCTGCAAAATAAATACGTAAATATATAGACTGACTGAAGACATTCAGACAGAGACTTATCTCCGCGGCTAGTTGCGGCTTGTCTAGGAGTGACCTCCGTACATCGCGCGCGCGCGCGTCCAATTCCCTTTTCTTGTGCCCAAGCCATGCGGCAGGCTATGCGCGGGAGAAGTATTTCTCCGGACAGCTGATAAGCTCTGTTGTTTTCCAACAGAGCAGTTTTCAAATGAGTGTCGACAGTAATTACGCGATTGGTTTGGTTTTTCTTCGCTCTTTCATTAAATTAAAAAACGTGTGCGACCTCCAATCTGATGCAAAACTAGAACCAGTTGCGAATTTAGTCACTCACATTTTCCTGCGCTTGGCGCCGGCTGCATTTACTGATTTTGTTTTCTGATTGGCTAGTGAAACCAACTGAAGTCGTGAATTACTTCGTGAATTACTTTGTGATTTTCTGTGCATTTCCTTCAGAACGTGATTGGCTGTGTAAATACTTTAGTTTTGCTTTTACGACACTCAATTGCATACCGTCGTTAACGAAATCCTACTGATTACCTGCCCAACTAACACATCAGTTACGCTGTCAGGGTCGTTTTCCTCCGCTACTCGCTGGGCACTATCCCAGTCTTGGTTATGAACATACCTGAGATAAGAAGCAATGGAAAAATCAAACCGATATTGTATTCGCAAAACTAAAAACAAACACAACGATTTCCATTCAGTTAGTTGTCAAACATACATTAAGACAGCCTCCTTAGATTTGCCAGCTTTGATAAACTCTTTCTCTGCTTCGCTGAACTTTCCCTCGTCCTCCAGGAACATGGCGTATTTTAAGTGAATGTCTGGCAACTTGGACTTCATGGCCGTGCGCGACAAATCGAACGCGAACTCAAAAGCACTGAAATAAACAAAAATAAAACAGTTAACGGAGGACTTTAGCTCACTTATAACTCGAGGCATCTTTTTCGTTCGATTTTACTGTGTTCTGCTGCCCTTCACGGCGCAGTTGTTCAAGGTTAGGTCTAAGCAGGGATAAATACCATGGCAACCTGATGAAAAAGGTACTAAAAGCCGGCTAACGTCAGACGTAAGGGCTCGTCGCAAGAGCAACTTTTATGCAACTGGCCCCAGGGGACCGTTTCTCGAAAGCCGCGAAACTTTACATGCGTATTTTCGGGAGCCAAAATCCCTCCGTTTCTTGAAAAGGAGGACGTCTTAAGGCATGATACTTAGCAGTTGGTTTGCTCTGTCCTATCTTGAAAGGATGCTAACAGACCCAATGTTCACAATAAGGGGATCGCTGTTTTACAAAGCGCTTTTCGGGCCCGTAAATTTTTCGGGGCTTTCGAGAAACAGGCCCCAGAGCATTCGAAAAGCGGCCAAAATTCTGCCCAAACTTTTGACGTAAAAAAAGAAAGCCAGTCCTGTGGGTAACTGCTGGTGGTTCTTCAACACGTCGAAAGCTCATCAAAATTTCTATCAAGGGCGCGTTTACACCAGTGCTAAGCCATTCCACTTTCTCCGCTGTGAGAGAAGCTTTGAAGACACGAGTCTACTTTGATACCCGACTAAGAGTTAGTCTGATCTCATGTCCTTTCCTTTAATTTAGGCAGCGTGATAAATTAGGACACCGCTTCCGACTTTAATAATTTAACTGCTTACCAGTTCTCTGCTGCGTAATCTATTGCTGACTCCAGTAAACCAAACTTGGTTAACAACTTTACCGCTGAGTCTCCTCCTAAAACAAGCATCAAAAATACTATTCACCATCTCATTTATCCTTGCTATCGAAATAGAACGTTAAACGAAAGAGCAAATTAATTTGAGCGCCACTTTCTTACGCTTTATCAAACTTATGGCTGCCAAAAGGAGAATTCAAAGTTTCAGTTCAAACTTACCCAAACTCTTGGCCCACAAGTAGGCTACTTGCTTGGATGCGTTTTGGCTACCATGCTGCTTAGCAACCTGAGGGAACAGAATCGTCAAATAAGCAAGTAAAATGAAGAATGCACTGCGATCGAGTTCAATTAGGAGTTGGGAGTTTTGTGATACTCCTCGGATCAGTCAATTCGCAGAACAAATTGAAGCAACCCTTCCTAAAGAACGTCTCCACTCGGAGTCTAAACGCTGCTATGCACGCTGCTATGCCTGTGAATTTGTTGTGTATGATTCAACTCAAACTGACCCTGTATGCCTCCTCCCACAAGTCTTGATTTCTGTACATGTTAACGGCTGCTTTCCAGTCTCTCGCTTCCAAGAAATGATGTTCTGCCTGACGTAACTGGCCTTCACCTTCTAGTTCCTATAAAACAACACATAAGCAAGACAGTGTTTAGTTAAAAATTTCCCCATTTTAAAAAAAATCATAACTGACATTTATGAGTGCACTGATTTAAGGCTTTTCCATTCCCGTGATGTCTTGCACATCGGGAAAAGTTGAAACTAGGCGATGAATTAAACTAGGCGTGCAATTTCACAGTCGTGGGTTCGAGTCCCGTTGGAGATGACTTTTTTTTTTGTTTTTTGCAAGTTTCTTTAAAACTGTATAATACCTCTTACTAACCGAGTTCGAGGGCCGTACTGCATGTTACCGCCCGCGTTTTTACCACTTAAACTGCAAAATCAAAAAGTCGTAACTTACAGTACGGCCCGAGAAAACGAGGTTAGTGAGATATTTATTACATCTCTCGGTATGGAATCGAACAGGAAAGCACACTCTGAAATTTAGCGGGCCCTGCTATAGAATACGGCCCGCTAAATTGGCCAGTCATAGCGCGCGTACTATCTGAGAGATATAATAAGTTGATAAGGTCACCACTGCTTCTTCGATTTTTCTTGAAGGAAGGGGCGGCTGACCACAGGCTATCTATCAGTAAAAAGTTTCTACTTTTAGCCTTGAAGAAACTGCGTACCTTTGCCAAGTGAAGGTGAGTGTCTGCAAGTAGATCTTCATGGTGTATGGCCACAAGCCTGATCATGTTATCAAACTACAAACAATAAAGGAGAGAAGAAATGAAGGGAATAACCCAAACAAACTAGCCCTAGAAGAAAATTTTCAACATCATTCACTAAAATTAAAATGCACGTTCTTCACGGGACTTGTGCTCTCTCTAGATCTTAGGAAGCCTTACACAACAATATTCATAAAATAATTAGAGGGGAAAAGTGTTGTTTTCAACTTAAGCCTTGTGTAATGACGATGGGCAAAACTGAACAAAAAAGATTTACCTGACGCAGTTTCTTGTACATGTTGATGGCCAAGTCGGGCTCATCTACTGTGCAATACAGTCTGCCGGAGATGAAACAATTTAAAATATGGCACGATTAACAACATAACACACTACTGAGCAAGAGCAAACACCTAAATTGTTTCTTCGAGTTTCTCCACTCGGGAAAGGTAAACGAAAAAGAAAGATGAACTTGAAGTACCAGGTAGTTTGAAACCGGTTTCAGGCAATGTTCAAGGAAAGACAGACTACCAGCGGATAACCCCGAAATGAATTTGCTCGTCTTGTTTATAGGAACAAGGATAGATAATGGGGTTAAAAAAGAGCGCAGAGAAGCTTTACGTTATGCTATTGAAACGTAACAATAAACGTAAGTAATCACCTCTCTGCTTCTTTGTATTTGCCTTGCGCCTCCAGCTCTTGAGCCTGTGATATGTAGATTACCGCGACTTCTTCTTGAGTCATACACTGAACTGCAAGCTATAACAGGAGGACTAGTACTTAGAGCAGTTTTTAATTGTATGTCGAAAGTAGTTACGCGATTGGTTTGGTTTCGGTTTGCTTGCTCCGTGATTGGATCAAAGAACTCGCGCGAACTTTTCAACCAATTAGATACAGGAGTAAAATAAATTGCGACTTAGTCACTCTGATTTTCCCGCTCTTGGCGTCGGCTGCGTTTGCTTGCTTTGCTTTCTGATTGGCTGACCAAGTCG
The DNA here is from genome assembly GCA_014634185.1 of Astreopora myriophthalma. NCBI lineage: Eukaryota > Metazoa > Cnidaria > Anthozoa > Scleractinia > Acroporidae > Astreopora > Astreopora myriophthalma. Next base: position 724,933 of record BLFK01000297.1, read on the forward strand.
TCAATTACTTCGACCTGTGACTGGCTGTAGGGTGTATTTCCTTGAGAACGTGATCGGCTCTGTCATTACATCAGCTTTTGTTTTTTCGACACTCAATTGAAAACGGCTCTAATTTCATCTTCCATTAACGCTTTAATTGCTGGAACAAAACGAATGATAGAGCTGAAAAACAACAACAACAAAAATACACGAAAGTGCAAATTACCTTGTGAGCTGCTTCGTACATGTTGGCCTTGGTGTACATTTCAATGGCAGCCCGTGGGTCTCCTCCCTTGACAAAATACTTCTCGGCAAGCTGAAAACGAATGGGAACGCGATTAGTGAGCACGATAACTCAATTATATCACTGATGACTTAATTTCAGCAAACTCATCTTTCACCTTATATTCGTTAACTTGCGAGTAGTGCTGAGCGATGTGGTGATAATACCTGCAACGATTGTTATAAACGAAAACAATAAGTTAAAAAAAATAAATAAATAATAATAATAATAATAATAATAATAATAATAATAATAATCAATTGGAAATCATCCACCATTGCCTTATTTTTCTGCCAATTTGCACCCCTATTGGCCGTGACACTTAAGGCCAGCTGACACCTAACATTTCAGAGCCTAACCCTTGTTGGGGTGTTCAACCATCACTGTCTCATTTCCAAACTGTTTATTAAGCTTTAACGACTCGCGCATTTATACACGCGATTGGAGAACAGGAAAGTATTGCTGATTGAAGTAACAACACAATAAAAAAAAAGGTCGCAGATCCTCATAACTGGAATAATCGATTCATTTTTTGACCAGATCAATGGCTTAATTTGAACACCGACCTTTCGGCCACATTGTCATCCTGGAGCTCCACAATCTGCACTGCTTTGTTCCACTGGCGCGCTTGAATGGCTGCTTCAATAGCTTTTATAGAACACCTAGAGGCAACAGCAATTAAAGCAACACCATGTTAGGAAATGTCATTCCGACCACTTTACAAGACAGCAGCGGTTGCAACCTACTCACCCAGCCTCAATGTAATGATTGATAGCTGCATCCAGTTGCTTTTGAGACACCAGATAGTCACCCCAGGCCTCCTCTAGTTTGACTACCTCTCGAGGGAACGCAACGCGGGAAAGCTCCACGGCTTCAATTTAGCAACGGAAAGGAAAGAGAAAAATCAGTAAAATTAAAATTCTGTAATTGACTTATTTCAAATACACAAACTTGAAAAAAAAATTACCTCTCCTGTAAGCGTTGCCTTTACGATACGACTCCATAGCTTTGTCGTTTTTCCCAACTTTCTCGTATAGCTCTCCAGCCTTGAGGAACCGAGAATAAAACAGATAAGACCTTTCACAACACTGTAAAAAGCACCATTGTCTATCCACTCCTATCCGTTTTTATCCTCCAAAGCTCTTTCTCATCTGATTTTCATTACCACTTCTTTGTACTGCGCTAGTGAAGAACGAGCGCTACGTTTCCTAACCAATCAAATACAAACTGAGAAAGACACCTGTTCATACAATCCTCCTTTAAGTAGCGACGCTGCGATCCTTTCAAGTAATTCAGAAGAATTGATAAGCTCCTGAAACAAACACAAATCAAATTTGTTTTGTTGCTAGTTAATAAAATTAGCCACAAATGACAAGGATCTTTCATACCAATCCCCACTTGATCGTGACGGCAATATGAAACACGAGGTGGGGGGCCTACCTCCCTACTCATAGCCAGTCTTGCAGCCTTAGCGGGCAAACCAGCCTTCAGGTAGAGATTTATTGACTCACTGTAGTTCCCTTCTCTCTCTTTCACCTTAAGACACAAATCAAAACATAACAATGTCACAGGAAGAAACTTAGAAACCAAGCAGATAAAATGTAAAGGCATTTCTACTAATTTTAAAAATCTTAGTTGCGGTGCCATCTCACCTCACCAGCCTTTTCCTCTTGGGCTGTCTCTGAGAGCCATTGGTAATGGGCAGCTCGTAAGTTCTCCAGCTCAGGATGACCCTAGCGTAAAAAAAAAAAAAGAAAAGAAAAAAAAGAGCAGACCACATAACAAAGAACTGTTCTCTTTTCACTGTGGGACTGTGGGAATGAAGTCATTTAGTGCATTTTTGCTTGGGTTGGAGTGGTTGATTTAGGTGAATTTAGGTTAAAACTTGGCCCTGACTTTGAAGGAGAGTTCTTAATGACTGTGACACTTTTTATATAACCATACAGAAAGTGTAGAGTCCTCATACAAATCAATTACAAAATGTATTCTGTGATTTTAGCCCTCTACCCTCTCTCCCCATCTCAATTAAACTGATCAGTATCATCCCACAACTGTACCTTTGCATCAGCGACAGCAATAGCCTCATCCCATTTGTGCAGCTCCTGATACATTTCAATTGCTTCATCCACATATCCTTGTTCCAACAGAATGCTCTCAGCCCGTTTAAAGTTCTTATCAAGCACTGCCAGTTTTGCTCGTACGAGAACATGGTTTGTACCATCCCCACCCTGTAAAGTACATTTTACAAGAAACCTGTGAGCTCTGTAATAAAGGAAAAAGGAAGAAGAGCATGTAACAAAAAAGCATCATTTACATAACGCACCATTTCTTCTGCATTTTGTTCTGCAATCTTGTTAATCTGTCGCAAAGACTTTGATTTGGACACGTCACCCAATGCTGCAAAACAACGCTCAGCAATGTGCAACTGCCTCGCCTCCAGGGCGAGGCGACTTAGTGTCTTCCACATGGCCTCCGTTTCCAAGGACATCTCTAAGCTTTCGAGAAAGGCAACAGCCCTATAGACATGAGAAAGCACACAATAAATAACCATTAAAGGCCCAGCCTTCTCAAGATATATTTCAGTAACTGAGTACCTTGGAAAATCACCATCATCAACAGCTGTCCCAAACTCAATCAAGCCTTCATCCAAAGTGTAGGAGATTGTTGTGACACCTTCATTCACTAAGACTTCTGTCTTGCCATCAGCTCTCTCCAGGTCAATTATATCTCCCTGCAAAAATAGTCTAACTTATTCAACATTGGTTCACTTCTGTCTTTGTTGGAAAAGTCACCATTTTTAGCACAGGAGTGTACAGAGAGAACATGTTACACAGAGAGAAAAGTGTGAGGAAGTGTTACATAGAGAGAAGAAGTATGTGCCTGGATCATCCTTTTTCTAGCTTGCTCTCAAAAATCAATGCCACACAGTCATTATTAGAGTTGATTTTGATTATAGAAATCAACTCTACTCATAAAATTAACAGTTGGTTTTGTGAAGAGGAGAAAACTGGTGTACCCAGAGGAAAAACCTCTCAGGGGAGAGTACAGAACAACTAAACTAAGGAATTCACTGGTGGAAGGCGAGTGCTCTCATCACCCTCTCATCCCACTGCATTAATCGTGCTCCCTATTTGGATTATGCTTAATCTCTCCCAATGAATTTAATGATCTACCTTGATAGGAAACATGGTTACTCTCTCAGGTGAGTCGATGTTGTACCACACACACAGGTTGCCTCTGTTCTGTGCTACCACCACATCACTGAGAGGAACCCACTGCACATATGTGCAGTAGTTCAGGATTGTTGTGCGGACTTGTGTATCCACATCCAGGAGGTGGAGCTACATGTACAGCACAAGAAAATACCACTGTTAGACAACATTACCATTACTGACAGAAGGTAATGGATGAGAGTAAATGGTCAATCTGTTCTTACGAACTGCTACAAGTATTCTTGGGGCACATTTGATTGACCCTATTCTGGAATAAAAAATAAACGGAAATAGCCTTTAAATTCTTCTTAGGAGGAAGATTTAGGAAGATATTTCTACAATATTTTGTCGCAAAATGATGTTGAAAATCTCCAATAACAACAACATTCTCCTAGGGGTGATTTTTAGAACTAAACCTTATTATTCTTACGCCAGAATAAGGCCAATCAAATGCACCCTAAATGTACATTGAGTTGAAACAAGGATTTTCCTGTCATTATGCCATCTACATTAAAACACAAAGCTTACCCTAAGTTTCTTGTCTCGAAACAGAAGGGTCCTTCCAGTTTCATTGAGCTAAAAAGAAGTCCAAATTAAGTTTCATCAGTTGTGTCTTACATCTGCACAGTGAATGTGCAAGGAAAACATGATAACAATGTCACAAAGAAGCACAGTGATGCTCACCTCCAACCAATCAATCCTGGAGTCATGATTCACTGTTGCAATGTTGAACCCAGTCACCATATCCACTGATAAGACAAAAATAAAACAAAACAAACATCAAGTTAAATTTCCAAGCAAGTGTTTATGATGATCACTGGTCAAACAACCAGGTGTTAAAGACAGTGTTTAAAACTGTGTTCAAGACCGCCAACCAGTCAGCTCAGTTGGTAAAGCACTGGAAAACAATGACAGGGGTTGTGGGTTCAAAGCCCAGATGCTCAATCATTCAGGGTCTTTAAATAACTGACTGCTGCCTCTGTAATGACACCTAAAAATGGTTGGACCTTCCAATCTTCAAGGATAAGGAGAATAAACTGTAGGCCCCACCTCACAATACTGTCTGTACTTGATTCTGTGAGACGTTAAAGAACCACCAGGGACATAATGAACCCTGGCTGTGACCACCCCAAGTATCTGGTGTGAATCATTCATTCCACATATCATGGACTGGGTGGGATGGTGAGGTCATATATGTAAAGGTAATCACATGATTTTGAGTGCAATTTGGAATAAATAAGCACAAGTAAATTTTTTCAAAGACTAACAAAATTGCAGGAGCCCATAGGGTTTTATATCATCACGTGTTCAGTCAAAACAACAGGTTTTTCAATGTTTTTAAACCGCAAAAAGTTCTTTTCTCTTGTTTGCACTGAATTTCCTTTTTTCTGCACTGAATTACCTTTTTTCTGCATCATGTTTCTCGAAAATTTCTCTTAGCCAATCAGACTTGAGAAATTTGTTCATGTATATTATTAGGACTGATAGCAGCTGCCAACAGCACCTTCTTAATGCTGATGCCTGATCACACGGTGCAAATAAAAAGCAGACTTGCCTGTTCTGCTCTGAAACTAGACCATCATCAAGACGATTTTAAGCTTACCAACAGTAATGGTCTTGAGATCCACAAGGTAGGCCATCTTTTTGTTATTCTCAACACCTCTTTGCTTCCTTTCATTTAAGCGGACACTTCAAGAAAAAGAAAACAGTTTATGGTAATTGAAAAATGCTGCTTTCCCCTGACAGCAAATAAATCAGATGGATTAAACTTGAGAAGTTTGCTTGAGCTTTATATAGCTTCAAAAGATACTGCGGACTTACCTGATCAAATGAGGGTTCATAAACTCAGTTCTCACTGTGCCAAGAATTTCATTGTTTCCATACTCAATCAGAGACAGCTCACCCGCATTGAACACCATGCAAACCTGACCATTAAAAAAATGTAACATTTGCTACTTATACCACTACTTGAGATAATGATAGACCTTATCATGGTTTAAGCCGCCATCTTGATGGGTAGGCAAAGTGTAAAGAATTTACAGCATTTGTATGGGGATCCGATGTCAAATAATTTTCGTAGAACGTTACCTCAGAAAAAATTTTGAATTGCGAATCAAAGGTACAGGGCAAAGGATTATACTGACCAATTTTCAGGACCAACCTTTGCTTGAAGTTGCCCGGTGGCATTTTCGATTTTCCATATATTTGTCTGTAATTTTTTCCCACAGTTTTCCCGCAGACTGAAAATTCCCGTAAAAAAATGACAGACAAATATATGGAAAAACTGGAAACGCTACAGGGCAATGTCTAGCAAAGATTAGTCCCTAACAATATTGGTCTGTATAATCCTTTCCGCTGTATCCTAAGTTTGCAATTTGAAAATTTGTCTGAGCTGATGTTTTACGAATGTTATTTGACATCGGATCCCCATACAAATACTGTAAATTCTTTACGATTTGCCTACCCGTCAAGATGGCAGCTTAAACTGTTATAGGGTCTATTATTTCGTAATGGGAGGCATTAGGAAAAAGAGAATAAAAAGCACTGGTGCCTCCTTCTCTGGTGTGAAATTTTCTCTATTCAAATATAATGACTCATCAAAAGTTTTGATATTGATAGAGTTTTCCTAAAAAGTAATGTCTAGTAACTGGGGTTCCATGACAAATTCCCTCATTCCCATTTGGCATTCCTTATTTTGTTATGATACAAACGGGTGCACATACATTTTCATTTTCAAAGAAGAACTTTTCATTTCCACCTGTGGCTTGCCAAGGTACCTGAAAAAAAGTACAGAATACCTCAGTTATTTCACTACATCTTGGCCATTTGGATGATGACTGTTTTTTATACTGTCTTATAGTTACCTCACTCAGCTTATTGTGCGCAAGGTCACCAACCAAAAGAGTGTCAGTTGTGTAAGCCACCAGATATCTGTCCTTGCCCATGATGCTAACTTTATCAATCTGCAGGGATAAAATGTTGAACAACAAAAACAATAATAAATGGAAGACTTGCCCTGTTAACTTTGAGAATTTACACTATTACAGAAAGAAATCAATTGTGTAACACCTGCAATTCATGAGTAAACCAAAAACAAATGCAAAAAATAAAAAAATAAAAAACAGAATTCTGCACTTCTTTTGCAATGGAAAACAGAGCAGGAATGAATACTTACAGTTGATCCAGAGATGTCAAATTTAAATACTTTTTTACATACCTCATATTAACCGAGGTTATTTACCTCATATCCATAATGAGATTTCAGAACAACACGAGTTCCAGATGACAAATTCTTTACAATGACCTGTAAAAAAAAAAACCCAGTGGAATCGGTTTTAGAAAAGATTGACTGCAATAAATTGACAGTCCCCAGGATAGTGCAGATGACAAATTGCAAATTTAGAACATAATTGTCACATTCACAGAACGAACCTGACTGAGTCCAACGTAAGTCATCTCAAACTTGTTTTTGTATACTGATCTTCTCAAGCAACAGTCAAAGAGTTCCACACCACCGCATAGGGTACCCTGTGAGAGTGAAGTTTGTTAGTTGCTCTTCCCCTCTCAGGATGATTCCAAAAGTAGATTGTGTTAATTATAAAACGTTCGGTTGTGTTTCCGTTTTGGAGTGTTGTTGGGAAAGTAGTGAAGTGAGTTTGAACAGTGACCTTTTCTGAAGCAATAATTAAAAGAAATGCTAGGTTTTTCTTTTCCTAGCATATCACACGATTTGGAACAATAACATTAATAAAAACAGCAGTGGCAATGACAATCACAGTAATAGTACTGGTATTAGTAATAGTGATAGTAATAATAAGCAGCAGAAGAAGACAAATCACAAGTTTTTTTAAATGATTAATGATAATTGGGCACAATAATAATTATTAATAATTAAGTTTCAGTTGGTGCTCTTCATGCAAAAGGAGACTGAGATACATACAGCAACGAGTCTGGATCCATCCCTCTTCCAAGCCATGGCAGTGATGGTGTACAGATTAGGAATCTCTTTTGGCTTAGATTCGTCCCAAGAACCTTTTCTTGGACTCCAGTTAAACACTCGTAACCTACACACACACACACAGACACAAATTAAAGTAAGATCTGAATACAAGACATTTTCTCCCTCTAATATTTCAGACACAGTTCCTCTCACTTTATTTAAATCATATTTAACTGTTTCCTACACATGCAATGCATTATAATGGTTGAGAAAAATCAAGGGTTCCAAGATTACAGGAAAACTACCAAGATATGGCAAAGGATTCCATAGCTAAGACATCATCAAGTTGTATTTTGTAATGAAACTTAAATAGTTTACAGAGATCTGCAATCACAATGTTCACCTGTTATAACTTCCAACCACAACAGATTGTCCACTAGGGCTGCAGATTGCCACTGTGAACTCTTTTTCCTCATCATCCCTGGTATAGTCAAAGTTCTGCAAGATCCTCCCTAGGAAAATAATAAATGGACACAAACCATAAATTCTTGGTGTCTAAGATCTTTTGTGGAAATACAATGAAGTGGAATAGCCAACAGAGATTGCTGCTCAAGCAATGATAATTATTTCACCTTCTTTTCCATAAGCAATTATCCTTTTATCACACCCAGCTGCTACAATTGATGAGCCCCAGCATAGGGCATAAGGTGAGCAAGAATGTTTACAAATTTGACCCTACAATGAAAAGGAGAGAGAGGAAAGGATAACCATTAATTTTGTTTTCATGATACAAGTCCAACTTTGAACTATCCATTTTGATAGCATGTAAACTATGGAGTTTTAAACACAGCCATTTGAAGTCGCAGTTTTACGTTTATTAATCAGACCATGAATCTGAGACGTGACAAAGAATAAATGCAGAAAGTCCAGCAGGAACCACTCGGATGTCCTGCTAGTCATATGAGATAAGTTCGTCAGTACAGCATGCAAACAATTTCTACCTGTGATAAGCCTGTTCCTTCGTCATCAAAAAAGTATCTGACAATGGCACCATCAATATGACCAGAAAGAATTCCTTTCCCAGAAACACTGCCAAAAAGGAAATTAGAATTTCAAGATGTGCAAACTTTTGTTCATCATTGATATCCTGACAAATGACAGCCTGACACCACTCAATGACAGAATCCCTGTGAGACATAGGTGCAGCTAACTTCAAAATATTTAAATCTCGGCACCATAAAACATATATTTCTCCTTCACATCTTCACTTTAAGTTGGTCACACAACTTGTTTAAAGTTAACAGAACTGGCAGACAATTGTCCTATGGCTGAACTAGTAAGAGGCATGGGCCAAGTCCTAAAATAACAACATTCCAGTTTGGAGGGAATTGCACAGCAGTTTCTGACATCATATATGGAAGAGACACATGCCTCTCACTAGCTCAGTCGTGAGAATGACTGCAAGTTTTACAGAACATTAAAAGCGAAATAAATATGTTTTTTATAGGTGAAGAAATTCTACTAACAATGAAAAACATTTCAGGCTAGGTGCACTTTTAATTAATGAGAAAGGATGGACAGTGTAGAACCCTGATGTAAAATCCGCCAGTGAACTTTAAAAACGTTTATTACATCTCGCACACAGTTACATTACACACACTACTTGAATAAATTGCCCTAGCTTTTATACTTAAACAACAATACAATACTCCCGCAGGGCCACACTACATGTAATAACCACTGACAACAATAACGACATTCAAACGATAACTCACGCTATGACACTACAGACAGTATATTTCACAGATAAAGAATACTTACTTCGCAGTCAGGGAAACAACATAGTTGTCGGTTCCATAGAGAGTTGTTGATTTGTTTGTTCTCAGGTTTGCAATGCGAACCTATAAGGAATAAGCTGTTATATGAACTTTTATCATAGCTACCTCCCTAAAACCTTCTACTAACCAACAAATCTACACCTCTCTCTCTATTCGTTTTGTTAAGTCTATGATTTGACTGGTGAGTTCACGTGTCCAGCTTTGTCAGGTTTCATGACCCAAGCTCTTATCTGAAACACTGTTGTTATTTTTATAGCCATGTGTACCTTTCCATCTGCCAAGCCAAAGATGATGTTTTCTTGTTCTGGTGGCCATGTCAAACAGGTTACAGCACTCTGAAAACAATACAGCATAGTCACTCCTATTATTTGTCGATAAAGTTCTGACGATGGTCTGGCTCCTACCTAGTTTTTCTAAACCCAGTATTAAGTTTTAAAGGTGTTCATGACATGTGGGGCAAACTTAAAAAAAAGCCTCCAGGAGACACTTTACAAAATAATGACAGTTACAAACCTGTTGTACAAACTTGTTGCAGATAACCTTCTTGTCTCCCCTAAAAATACCAGATGATAAATATACTCACTTTTACTCATCTAATGAATAACGTACAATCCACTGACCTTAGCTTAGCAACACCTACTACATAAAAGAAATTCCTACCATTCCTCTCCGATCTTGTAAACAAATATTATGTTGTCTGTTTGTCCCACTGCTACTTTGGTTGAATCTGGAGAAAATGCAAGTCCTTTGACGATATAACTTTTCTTTCCAGCCTAAGAAACAAACATACTGTAAAAACTCATGAATAAGCTGCTTTTTGGGACAGATTTTGGGCTTGAAAATGGAGGTACACCTTAATTACAAGACTTTCCCTTTCTGGAAGCATAAATTGCATGTGATTTAATAGCAAAGTGTGCATTTTAATAATAGCTGAGTAATACATTGAAGCGACAGTTGATGTCTGACAGATTGAGTGAATCGACCGAATCAGCTTACGCAATGTTGTACCCAATTCAAATCCTTTGGGCATAAAATGTTTTGTTCTAAGTATTTCCATATCATTTAAATGTGAATGCTACATTATAATGCCAATACAATAAACAAAGAATCTTAACCCTGGGAGATCTGAATTGGGTACAACATTGAGTTAGCTGATTTGGTCTATTGATGGACAGAAAGACAGACACTTCAATCAGACTATTGCTGTGCAGAAAATTAGAGATAGCACACAAACTATTTTGTCCCTATTTTTGTCAACTAAAGCTCTTTTCACTCCTACCCTTTTAATAAACTCAAGCCCTGGTTAAACAATCAAACCTTTGCCTCCAACATTGCATCATTAGCATGGTTGCACATGTTTGATCATTTAGCAGCCTGCCTCAAGATTTCATTTCAATGGTTTCCCATATTTGATCTAGATCACACATTTTCATCCAACATTTTTTTTTTACACAAAGGGTGGCCAGTTTAGACATTCAACATTGTATTTAACAAATATAATGTTGGACAAAAATGTTTGATCATTTAGCCAGAACTTGAGTATCTCTCATCTGATACACATTTGGTTTTACTACACTGAAAATATGTTCTAGCAAAATACCTGTGCATTAGCGGGTTTTGTTGAAAACTTGTCTCTTCTTTCCCCAAGCTCATCATACAATATGACTACTCTGTCCATCGTAACCACTGCCATTTTCATATTATTTGGTGACCAAGCTAATGCAGTGACTTTACAAGCCCCATCCTTATTTATATCATAAAAATAAACAATTATTAGTTTCAGTTGAATTCCTCTTGCAGTGTCATTATCAGAGTCACAGTCCTTTGAATCAAATCCATGACCTTCTGGACCAAGTTGTTCAAAGGGTGGACAGTGCTATCCACTGGATAAATCTCTATCCTCTTGATAAGCAATAGTAAAACCAATTGAGTTATCCAGCGGATAGTGATTTATCCAGTGGATAGCGCTATCCACCCTTTGAACAACTCGGGGTCTGCTTACCACACTGAACCACCAGCTGACTCATTGCAAGCATATATATTCACTAGTCATGGAAGTTGCATTGGTGACTCAGATCATTCTTTCTCCATTTGAATCATAAATGAGCATGTCAAATTCATTTTATGGCTATTAAGCAGGCTGCTACCGTAGCACACAGTCTAATGTAATATGACACTTGTTTATTTATTTGACTCAGTGCTAATTTATTCTGTAGACCATTCTTATAAAGCCACAAGATCATGGTCACGTTAATTCCTTACCACAATGAACAGGAGGTCCTTTGTATATAAAGTCAAAATGATAGTAACATTAACTTGCCTAATTATGAAAACAATTTTACACTATTTCTGTTTGAACTGTCCCAAAATCATGGAGATGGCATATAGGAGTATCACAGCCTTTCATTAGAATGTGCAACTTGCTATATCAGCTGTTGGTATCCGTAGCTATTAAACTTGTTAATTACGTTCTAGAACTAAATTTAGGATCAGAACGAAACTGAGGCGGTTACCTGTGGATTGAGAAGGGTTTTCATATAACGAAGTTGCATTTTTGCGCTTTCTAATCGTCAACTTAGAGAGGAAATCGTACTGACAGTTAACAACAATTCCCTGACGACGCAGTCGCCGTGTTTTGGTGTTTGAGTCGTAGTTACTGGCTCAGTTTACTTGTTCAGCGGGTATCATCATGAGAGATCAGTCATATGACCCTTGTTTGAATTGAAATGTACATAATTTCTCACAATTATGATTTTACTGTTGTGTATTAGTTTCCTTGCCAAGACAAGCTCTGGTAGCTTTCAGTGGCGATGGACGCAAGATGCAGGTGAACCGGGGATTTGCAGTCGGTCTTGTCAACGTGGCAACACCACTTCTTCGTGTAATAAACACAATATGAACGAAACTATTATGGGTCAATGTTGTGTGAATGATGATGTTGTTGTGGGGTAAGTTTAATTGTAGGGAGAGATAGCGCTTAAGTAGGTGGGTTCACACTAGCCAGTCAAGTGCACTTAAAGTGCACTTAAGCTCAAATTAAATGCACTTCAAGTGCACTTTGTTTCCAGTGGGAAAATAAGAGTTCATACTAAAAAAAAAAAAAAAAAA
>BLFK01000297.1:737302-749250 GCA_014634185.1 Astreopora myriophthalma
AATCATAAATGAGCATGTCAAATTCATTTTATGGCTATTAAGCAGGCTGCTAGCGTAGCACACAGTCTAATGTAATATGACACTTGTTTATTTATTTGACTCAGTGCTAATTTATTTTGTAGACCATTCTTATAAAGCCACAAGATCATGGTCACGTTAATTCCTTACCACAATGAACAGGAGGTCCTTTGTATATAAACTCAAAATGATAGTTACATTAACTTGCCTAATTATGAAAACAATTTTACACTATTTCTGTTTGAACTGTCCCAAAATCATGGAGATGGCATATGGGAGTATCACAGCCTTTCATTAGAATGTGCAACTTGCTATATCAGCTGTTGGTATCCGTAGCTATTAAACTTGTTAATTACGTTCTAGAACTAAATTTAGGATCAGAACGAAACTGAGGCGGTTACCTGTGGATTGAGAAGGGTTTTCATATAACGAAGTTGCATTTTTGCGCTTTCCAATCGTCAACTTAGAGAGGAAATCGTACTGACAGTTAACAACAATTCCCTGACGACGCAGTCGCCGTGTTTTGGTGTTTGAGTCGTAGTTACTGGCTCAGTTTACTTGTTCAGCGGATATCATCATGAGAGATCAGTCATATGACCCTTGTTTGAATTGAAATGAACATAATTTCTCACAATTATGATTTTACTGTTGTGTATTAGTTTCCTTGCCAAGACAAGCTCTGGTAGCTTTCAGTGGCGATGGACGCAAGATGCAGGTGAACCGGGGATTTGCAGTCGGTCTTGTCAACGTGGCAACACCACTTCTTCGTGTAATAAACACAATATGAACGAAACTATTATGGGTCAATGTTGTGTGAATGATGATGTTGTTGTGGGGTAAGTAAGTTTAATTGTAGGGAGAGAGAGCGCTTAAGTAGGTGGGTTCACACTAGCCAGTCAAGTGCACTTAAAGTGCACTTAAGCTCAAATTAAATGCACTTCAAGTGCACTTTGTTTCCAGTGGGAAAATAAGAGTTCATACTAAAAAAAAAAAAAAAAAAGTAAACGTCTATCGTGAGTGTGTCAAGGTCACAGGTTGCTGAAACAAGCCTAAACCTTCACTTTGTTATTCTCGTTTGTGCTTTTTTTTGGTAGCCTAGATCTCAGTAACTGCTCGTTAACAATCATGCCCAACCTGGAGTCAGTGAAAACGCTAAGGTGGCTGTAAGTATATATCAACAGTTTTCATGATATTGGTCAATTTTTCAGCTGAAAGTAACAAAGGCTGTAATTATTATAATCCCATCAGGAGTGATAATTTTGTGTGTCTTGTTTCAGATACATACCTGATAATCCTGGTCTGGAGTGTGAAAATAAAATATTTTTAAGTAGGTTTAAGGGACTCAGAAATCTCTCAGAAGTGTAAGTATTGATTTTTTTAAGCTCCAAAATGCTGTAACGTGTATAAGGGTTTTACTTGTTTTAGAGTTTGACACGGGCCTCAAATTAAGGACCTACCATAAAGCAGCTGTCTACTCCAGTCTATGGAAAGTTGTTGGATTATTCAACTGACCATGAAACTAATCACCAATGGATGAGAGTGGGCCTGAATGCTCTGTTAGAGACAGAAGCAAGTACAGAAGGTGACCCAGACAAGTCTTTCGGTGGCAACCACCAGGCACCGTTCTCAGTGGAAAAATTTAGCACTTACTTAAGTATAACTAATCAAGTGGGAGGGGAGGCACAGGGATAAAAGCTAACCCCGAGTGAACATGAAGGACAAGTAAATGAAATGGCTTGACTTCAACAAACCCTTTGAAAGCCCTGTTGTAGAATAGCCTGTTTCCGTATTGTTGTTTTGCTTTGGTTTCAAAGCAGGTCCTGATGCACAACCATTCAAATGGAAACAAGTTATGTATTTTCATGCAAATCAAACTCATAATTTATCATTTGAATGGTTCATCACCAAGACTTGGTTTGAACCAGAGACAAACAGTAGGAAATCGGAAATAGCCTGTTCTTTAGTTTAACCTCACCTAAATTACATTTAGCCCCATTTAGATGTAACTAGTGGTAATTAAATATGTGGTTGCCTTAGCAACATAGAGCTCTTTGGATGTCTTAGCTCTTTTAGGTTAGCAACAAACCATTTCCAAATTCACGTCAGCCTTTTTTTCAAATTGAGTCCAAGTGCAAAAGTTTTGTGATAGTAATCGCACTTAGACTTGGTTTGAAAGAGGCTGATGTGAACTTGGAAATGGCCTGTTGGATTGATGAGGGGTCTGCAGCATAAGTGTTTTCAATTTATGTTGCTTTTTAAACATGCTCATTTTAGGGTGTTGCCAAAAAGGTGTAATTGCACAGGAGGCAATGATCTGTGGAATAGTTCTTCAATTTATGGTTCTCAAAGGTGGTGCAAAGGACAAAGGGCAGACTCCTGCAGAATCCTTAATGGTACTTAACAACTTAAATTTGTTATTCTTCTAGGTTAATGATGATGACAGTCTTTTTTTCTTACAACCATAAAGGCAATTTTTATTGTAATCACAATATCATCATTACAGTATTAGAGCAGTTTTCAGTTGAGTGTTTAAAGTAATTTATGCAATTTCTTTGGTTTTGCTTTTGGCTTGCTCTATGATTGGGTCAAAAAGCTGTTGCAAACTTTTCAACGAATCAGATGCAAAACTAAAACCAATTGTGACTTAAAGGGGCTGTCTCACGGCAGTGCAGTCCATTTTGTTTAGTTTTGCCAATTACTCGTACTATCTTACTCGCTATTCAACTTACCGTCCCCATAGTAGTTACAATTAAACAACAAAATCAAAGCTTTGTGACAAAAAAAACATGTCTTCCAAGCATACAGGATACAAGTTTCAAACAACAAAGATAAACTTTGAAAAACTGGTAGGCTGAACAGTTTTCAAAAATCCAAATTTATTCCTTTGTATTTTCTGTTTTATTAAAACCTTCTTTCAGTGTTTTAACTATAGTCATTTTCATGTTTCACTTTATTTGTTTGGCAGTTCCCGTCGGTGAATGTGGCTAAATTTCGTGACACAGCCCCTTTAATAGTCACTGTCAAGTTCGTTGGTTTCTCTACTCTGCTGTGAGCAGTTTTTCTTCTCCGGGTTCTCCGGTTTTCCCCTCTCCACAAAAACCAACATTTGATTTGACTTGTTCTGATTTCAGTTGATTTGTAGTCTCCCCAATTAGTAGAGCACTTGTGCTCAGCTAAATAACATGAGACTTAAATAAAGTTATTATTATTATTATTATTATTATTATTATTATTATTATTATTATTACTTAGAATGTGATTGGCTCTATAGTTACATTGGCTTTGGTTTTAAATACACTCAGTTGAAAACTGCTCTATTTGACTTTTGTAGTAAATGTATCATCATCTGGGTGACTGCATGTGTGTTCTTGTAACTTGGGCATCAATTGAAATTATCCAAAGGTCTACTCTGATAACTAAGAACTACGTATACACTCATGCAGATGATCATAATTTACCAAGTTAGGATACAACCACTGGGTTTAAAGAGCAACTAGGTCCAAAATATTTTATTCCACAGAATTCAAATTTCAAGACAATAAGACATGTTTTAATGAAAATTTGAGGAGAAAAGAGAAACTATATGGTCTATGGTGTTGAAATTTAACTTTTGTGAATTAGAAAATAGGTTGGGGTTAGGTACTCTTTGATTTACAATAATTTCTGTTTTTCAGTTACCTGTCCTGATCATTCTCATTGTTTAGCTAATGGACCAGGTATGTTGTCAAGATCTATAAACATGTTTTCTGACCTTAGATTTAATAACCTTCATTAAAAACTGAAACAGCAAAACATACTCAACTAAGGACCTTCATTTTAGAGTTTTGTTCTATCCCCAAAATTTCAACAAACACAAAGTCTATTAATTAAGATTGTAGTACTCAAAAGCTGTCTTTTCAAAGTATTGAGGCAACAATGTCAGGCAATGATCAGGTTAATTAGACCTGTAGGTAGTACCTACTTTGTGACTGAGGGAGCACTTGGAATTGTTGCCTTGCAGTGTATAAATTTGATTTCTTCAAGATCACCAATGCGAGTGATTTTCAAGATTTGCTGCCTTGATCATATTTGTAAATCCCAACTAGTCTATACAATAAATTATTTTCAGTAGTCTTGCTCTTCTGTTCTGTCAAATGACAAGAGCATGTAATTAAAGGGCTGGGTGTATTAAGATCCCATGTCCTGTACTGGCATTTCTCAAAAAAAATGAAATTGCTTTAAAGTGGCAAAGATTTTGCATGTGGCCTTGAAGTGACCTAGAAATAATTATTGTGTTGTTCATTTCAGCCATTTGTTGTTTATTTTCATGATATTAGCCATGCCCCCCCCCCAAAAAAAAAATTCCATAACAGAGCGCTAATTGAATTGTTAAAAGGCACACCACCATGAAAGTCTTTCTTTTTTTTTTTGCATTGTGTAGATCATGAAAACAAAGAGCAAATGGCCGACATAAACACCAGAGGGATGATTTCTAGCTTGATATTATTGAAGGCCACATGCAAAATCTTGCCACTTAAAGCAATTTAGTTTTTTCAAAAAATATACAACATAGGCCCTCTATATATGCCCCAGGCCCTCAATTTATTGTGGGATCAATGTGTGTGTAATAAGTTAATTTTCTCTCATTGTGCAGGATTCTCAGAGTGTTTATGTAGATCTGGCTGGTTTGGATACAAGTGCTTAGTGAAGGTGGGAACTGCAGTCTGTTATCAATGGTTGTCACAGTTCTTTGCACCTATCTTCTTGTCTCTTTTGCTCTCATCGGTGGTGTCTGAAATTTGATATGATTTTTTAATTTCATATTTTAGCATGGATTTCCTGTGACAGTAATTTTTGCTGCCATTGGTGGGGCAACTGTGTTTTTTATACTTGCTCTGGTGTTACATCAGCGAAAAAGGTAACAGAAGTATTTTATAGCATTTGCCACAGTTTGATTAATACTGTGTTCTCAGTAATTTAGGGATTTGATGGCTAGGTGTGTTACTACCCTTTTCAAGCAGCCATGAATGCTCACTTTTTTCCCCCCAAACATTCCAGTTTGCCTAGACCAACCGTGACATTTTTTACATCGTTCAGTGTTTAGTCCATAAACATAAGACCTTATGACAGTTCCATCTCTGTTTCTGGAGTCAAAATGCCAAGAATTTTACATGTAAGGATTTGCAAGCAAATGTTTTGCCACATGAGCTTCATGAGGTTTTGCGATTAAGTTTTTCTCAGATCTTCTGCTACAGTTTTACTGTATTAACTATAAGTATTCTCTATGGCTTTCTGACTATCACTTGAATGCATCAGCAATTTTTCCGGAGTTTTTACACCCTGAATTGAGATCGCAACCTTTCAATTGAAGATTATTTCTGTTCTAATATACTTTGTGTATGTTTTTTCTTGCAGGCAAAAGGAAACTGCTTTACATTACACATAATGCTATAGTTACAGTGAGACCATGTTGTGTGTTTTTCCCCTCAGATAAATTTTTTTGCTATTATTGGAAATTTGGTTTTTCAGTCAAATATTTAAAATGAAATTTACTTAAGATAATGATCATTTTGACAGTAATGTCTGTTGTCGACAACTGAAAAGACCACAACATTGATCCAACTCGGCCTTTATTTTTAAACATTTGCGGGACTTGTGACTTGGTTAGTTGACTACTTTGTTAAATTAAAAATACATTAAAATTAGAGAAATGGTGATATTTGCGGATTAGAAACTAGGTTAGGATGTAAAATATGAACAAAGTGCAGGACTAATACTCACCAAGTCGTCCGCTCGACATTGAGACCGTAAACGCATATGTTTGAGCAGAGGGCCTAGTGAGCATTAGTCACATGACTTCACACACGGGAAAATCATTGGCAACAAGGTCTGATTATCATTGTCTTCAGCAATAAGGTCAACAGACTTTTTTCCAGAATAACCTGATTTTTCTGCATGCCTCACATTTCTGGGGCAAGAAGGAATCAGGCAATGTTAGTAAGCAAGGATAGGATATTATGCAGTATGAAAATTTTTTATGGCTTGTATCCATTAAATGTTTTTTTGTGTTAGATGCATTTTCTGAAGTTAATGTACGGTACTATTATAAATTATTTGGGCGATTTGAAATTTAAATTTAACTTGGTTCTTACAATGTGTTTGTCACAACAAAATAATTTTGTCAAGTAACAAGCTACAAATTTATGACATAGCTAAAGGCAAGAGAGTTAAGTCTTTCCATTCCAGTAGATTCTTTCTATAAACCACGCATCTTTATAATCAATTTTTAATTATCAAATGTCAGTGAATGAAAAAAATTAAATTAAATTATCAAATGTCAAATATCGGGATATTTAATAGTCTCTCTACTGACATACAGCAGTCTCAACTTGTTAGGTTTTGTCATGTAAACAAAGGAGACTATAGAAACTGCAGACTAAAAAGAATTTCTCATTAGTTAGCATGCATGAGTTTCTGATTTTTTTATTTTTTTGGCTACCATCAGATCTTGTCAGCTGTTGTCTGATGCTACAGACTTAATTTTTTTTCCAGCTTTGTAAACCAGCCATTGACCTTTGTTTGAGGTTTTAATGGTCACAAATTAGCTTCAGTTGTCAAGGTTACCTGAAGTGAACTCCTCATTGACTCAGTAGTGATGAATTGTTTGATAATGAAAACAAAAAAATAAATGGCATTGCCTTGGGAACTTTTATCATACTAGTGCAGTGAGTGTTTCTGTGTCAATCTTTGGTTGCTGCATTTTTCGATCTTGCAAAAGGATGTACAGACAATGTTCCCTTTTGCAAACCTAATGCTGTAACTAAGCTAAGCTTCCTCCTTAGGGTGGCTGAACACAGTTTTTTTGCGGTCATTGGTATTTTTCAAGGGCCGGAGTGGATTTTGAAAAACAAAACAAATATACGCAATTGTTTGGCAAATGCGGTGCAAATTCGCTTCCATTAGATAAATCAAAGTATCAAAAAATCATACCTAGAAATGATAGACTACCTCTTACAATAAATGGTTCAGTGTTAATTAATCCTATTGCACAAGCTGTTTGCAAATCTACAAGTATATTTACTTAATAAATATAATGAAACTAAAAATGTTCAGGTTATGGACAGCCTGTCAAATGAAAACCATAATTGAAGGGGTGCCTGGAAAAAAGCCCTAAGTGACTTCTGATAATTTGTTAGATTCTCCTTCCAAATTGTTTTTGTATTCACCTGTATAAGAAAATGAGAATTTGTCCTTATATCAAAAGACACTTAGAGCCTTATTCCACATACCCCTTCAATTGTTGATAACATGCTCTTGCAGATTTCGTTGCTTCCGATTTAGCACTCCTGTTTGCAGAATAAAATTTGTTTTTTTTTTTTTTTGGAGAGGTAAAATGGCAAAGCGTTAAGATGAAATGCTTATTTGAGTCTTACAATAGAACAACTTGGCTTAAACGCACATCTAGCATGTACAAAAACCAGTCCAAAACAACAACAACAAAAAAGAGCCATAGCCCAAAACCTAAAATTGAACTCAATTCTCATGCAAACATTTTCTTTAGTTTTGGTTAAAAAACACGGTCGCTGATCAGTGAGGCCCTGTTAGGGGTTTTAGGGATAAGGGATAACTGGCAAAATGATTTTAGGGGTAAGGGACCCAAAACCTAAAATTGAACTCAATTCTCATGCAAACATTTTCTTTAGTTTTGGTTAAAAAACACGGTCGCTGATCAGTGAGGCCCTGTTAGGGGTTTATAGGGATAAGGGATAACTGACATAGTTTTGACCCAGTTTTAGGGATAACAGTCTCGGCAATTTTTAGGGATAGCTGTCTCGATAAGTTTAGGGATAACTGCCCCCTGAATTTTGGGGATAAGGGATGACTTAAGCCCCCCTATCAGGGCCTCTTCATACACTGTCATCCACCTCCGTTCACCTTCATTATCCTTCATCTACCTCCAATAGCTTTCAGTTACCTCCATCCACCATCAGCTACCTCCATTAGCCTTCATTTACCTTCATCCTTACCTAGTGCCACTTAGTGTGGCAGTTTTGTACAGCCTCTGATAGTCGTAAATTGGAGCGCTTACAAGAAAGAGCTTTAAGATTAGTGTATAATACTACTACCGATAGTTATGATATTTTGCTGAAGAGAGCTAAACTAACCACTTAGCAGAATAGGAGGTTGCAGGACATACTTATTCTGATGTTTAAAGTAAAAAATAAATTAGTTATGAACTATATTGCGGATATTTTCAATATTAGAGAGGAGGATATTGATGGTAAGAGAAATAACCTGAGAAACGATTTTGTTTTACCTCGTTTTAAAACTGCTTCTTATGGAAAACACTCTCTCGGGTTTCTCGGACCACAATTGTGGTCAAAATTAAGTAAGGAGGAGGGAAATATTGGAACTTTGGCAGCCTTTAGGAAAATGATACACAATAAGGATATAACATCGATTGTTGAAGGATGTGGGAGTGAATGCCGCTTATGCTTGGGTTAATCGGACGTGTGAAACCTATGCATATTAATTTATTCTAGCATGTTTGTATAAAATTGTATTTAGTAATATTTAGTATGTAGTAGTACTTGAATAGTGTACATTTTAGGTTTTATATATGTTTTATTATAGTTAAATTAGTTTTAAATGTGTCCCCAATTAGTGCCAATAGGCGCTAGAACGCTTAGACACTAATAAAGGTTATGTATGTATCCACCTTCTTCTACCTCCAATAGCCTTCATTTACCTTCATCCGCAATTGCTTTGAAAAAAGGGTAAAAGGGTGATAAGACGTGTAAATAACCTGTAATACGCCATTGCAATTGAACGTTCTCTGTCGCTACATGGCGATATGTTCTCAAAGTTTCCCTCGCCCTCGCCAACGAGTAGCAGGCATTAAGAGTTACGCGCGAAGACTTAGTGCGCGCACGGGAGAGGAATATGGTTCTTTCCAAGGTTACCTTGATCAACTTGCCGTGCGCAGTAGCCAGAGGATGATTCTGTATGAAATTAAAACCGTAGACACCGTGTCTTCCGTATGGTACATATTGGATCACAAAGGCACCTGCGCATGCGCATACCAAATACCTAATGAAAAACATAGAGAAGCGGTAGCGGTACCTCTGGACATTTAAGCCTGAGCGACGTACCATGACGAGTCTCCCCGAGATTTCGGCCCGCGGATCGCTTCTACTTGCCACTTTCGGATACCTATCCCCGATAGGCAGTGAGGGAGAGAAATGTCGGCCCCTAGACCATATGTGACAGATCCCTTTCGTACTTGCAGCTCAGCTCCTTCCTACTTTATACTATGATTTGAATCGGTATATATTTGCGACTGTAGTTGTCGTGTCTTCCATGTGGTAAGGATATTTTGTCGTACTGGTTTATAGTACACCGACTTGGCGCATGGGCATTTGCTAATAACCGATTTTACGCGTTTCTCCCCACACCCTCCCCTGTAACCCCATACCCGTCCCAGCTGTCCTTGTTACCAGGGTCTTTCGGTCTCGGTATTCAAGATGGAGGCCTTCATGAATGAATGTAGCCTGCGCTCGCAGACGTATTTCCGACAACCGGAAATACGTCTGCGAGCGCAGGCTAGAATGAATGAGACATGGCGTTAAATACACGAATGGCTCCGAGCCGTTTTGAAGTTAGCGGCTGACCAATTCCCATCTGAATCATGCTGTCAGTAACCATTTTCCTTTATCCTCGATTCATTTACTTCCATTAGCCCTTATTACCTTAATTCACCATCATTTACCCTCATTCGTTACAACCGTTTGTTACAGTCATGGCTCCGAAGAAAACCGCTGACCGTAGCGATGGCCCATCGATCCACAAAAACCCTCTTAACCCTCATTCCCATCCATCAAGCTCTATTATCTCTCATTTACCCTCATTCTTCTTGACCTGCCTCTAATAGCCTCCATTAACCTTCATCTACCTTCAATAACCTTCATTCACCTTCATCTACATCCAATAACCTTCATTTATCTTCTCTACCTCCATTAGCCTTCATGCACCGTCATCTATCTCCATTTGCCTTCGTTTACCTTCACAGAGGCCCTGTTAGGGGTTTTAGGGATAAGGGATAACTGCCTTCGGAATTTTGGGGATAATGGATGACCAAAGCCCCCCTATCAGAGCCTCATCAGTGGTTACAATTAAATAACAGGCCTCCTTCAGGATAAATCACTATCCAGCGTATAGGCGCTAATAAAATCAATCCAATTATCCAGTAGACAGTGGTTTAGAGCAGTTTTCAATTAACTGTCGAAAGTAATTACGCGATTGCGATTGCTACGCTTTGTGATTGGCTTAAAAACCTCGCGCCAGTTTATCAACCAAAGAGAAGGAAAACCAAAACCAATCGCGACTTGCACACGCGATTTTCCCGCGCTTTGAGCAAGCTACATAAAATTGCTACGAATTTTGATTGGCTCATTGCACTGCTTGCACCTGTTGTGATTGGTCGGAGTAATTACTTCGGTATTGGTTTGAAAACCACTCTATCCAGTTGATAGCGTTAGAGCGGTTTTCAAATGACTGTCGAAAGTAATTACGCGATTGCGATTGCTACGCTTTGTGATTGGCTTAAAAATCTCGCGCCAGTTTATCAACCAGTGAGAAGGAAAACGAAAGCCAATCGCGACTTGCACACGCTATTTTTCCCGCGCTTTGAGCAAGTTACATGGATATCCTACGAATTTTGATTGGCTCATTTCGCTGTTTGCACCTGCTGTGATTGGTCAGAGTAATTACTTTGGTATTGGTTTTACGGCGCTCAATTGAAAACCGCTCTATCCTCCTTTATATATGTTTCGAACAGCCGAGGCCGGAATGATCAGTTCTGAAGCCATGTACGTGGGGAAACCGCTTCATCGCGATCCGTTCACCGTGGGAGCTCTCATCGCGCCTTGCACCCGGCGACACGGGTGCAGCGCTTGCTCCGCGCGTTGTACGCATGCATTCTCGCTGGATTTAAGCATAGTTATGATTTAAGCGGAAACCGCTTGGCCCTCGGTTTGTTCAGTGATCCGCCCCAGTTGTTCGAGGGGTTGATAGCGCTACCCATTGGATAAATCACTATCAATTGATTAGGTGAACTGGTTTTGCTTACGTTTATCCACAGGATCATGATTTATCTTCCTCTACTAACTATGATCTGGTACATGTCGGTGCATAGCGTTTTAGAGCGGTTTTCAATTGAGTGTCTGAAAAACCAATACCAAAGTAATTAGTGCGGCCAATCATAGCAGGTGCAAACAGCGCAATCAGAAAATCAAAATTTGTAGAAATTCCATGTAACTTTCTCAAAGCGCGGGAAAAATCGCGCTTGCAAGTCGCGATTGGTTTTGGTTTTCCTTCTCATTGGTTGATAAACTGACGCGAGATTTTTAAGCCAATCACAAAGCGCAGCAATCGCAACCGGGTAATTACTTTGGAAATCACCCGTTGAATCCAGAGCCGGACAGTTGCGCAAATGTTGCACAAACGTCTGCGCAAAGACCACGCCTCGATGACGGAGTGTTCACGACCTAAGTTTTGTTTGTACTAGAATGAAAGAAAAAAAGAAAAGAGGAAGGTCAAAGCGAGAGACTCTCTGGTTGCAAGTAAGTATTGAATTTGTCAGTGATGCTCAGGAAGAAGGCTTTGGCGTTTCATAAAACAGACCGCAAACCCAACTCATCCGCTGAAATCGATCGATTTCGGGGATTTCGGAAGGTTATGCTTTTGAGGTCACGGAGCAGGGTATTTAAGCCATGGATCGGAGTAACTGCAGAATACCCCGCCATTTCGACCGCGTTACTGAGAAATGTGGCTGCATGATACGGGGTAGGTGAAAGGCCGATAGTCGCCGTAGCGCGAGCCATGATTCCACCCTTCGACCCTGTCGCAGGGCCATACCATTTAATATCCAACCCCCCCCCCCCCCCCCCCCC
>BLFK01000297.1:764292-766792 GCA_014634185.1 Astreopora myriophthalma
GGGGGGGATTATACATTCAATGGAACTCGTCAGGACGTAAATTTGAGTCCCATTGTGATTAACAGACTATATTTTTCTATGGACTGGAAAGACGTTGGTGATGCGTGACACTTGGTAGTAAAAGATTAAGTTGACATTTAAAGAAATATTTGTCACGAAGTGTCAAAATTGTCTATTAACACAGACGTTTCGGGTGTAGAACCCTTCTTCAGTGTGGATGATAACCGTTGAAATACGCAAAATATTGTTATTATCCACACTGAAGAAGGGTTCTACACCCGAAACGTCTGTGTTAATAGACAATTTTGACACTTCGTGACAAATATTTCTTTAAATGTCAACTTAATCTTTTATATTTTTCTATGTTGAAAATGAAATTCAAACTTTAGACATGTAACCGATAAACAGGGTCTCGTAGTGAAAGGGATACACCTATAGAGATACCGGTAACCTCAGTGTCGTTTTCAGTAGACGTACAATAAAACTCAGTTCGTGGTAAAGATCCCTTCTCTCGATTTTGTGTTGGGGTTTGTGAGTTACCTGAGGAAGGAGTCCGGGGGAAGGAAGCAATCTCGTAAATTGCTATCATAGGTATCTGCGGCACTAGAGGGTATGGTTCTTAGTCGCGGTTTTGGTCCGAGACAAGGCAAAGTATGTGCATTTTGGTCAGCAATTGAATATTTATTCAAACGAGCCTTCTTTTTTACTCTTTGTCATGCAGTTAGCGAGAAGTGTCGTTTTGTTGTTTACGTGAACCGAAACAGTTCCTGGTTAGTCCTCGTCTGAAATATCGCATTCCTCTGTCTAAGGAGGACGGTGGTGGCTAGTCCCGACCGAATTACCCACGTTTCTCTGTAATTTAACTCTAAAGAGGACGGCGTAAACTTTTTTTCCGGCAAACCTTGGTGGAAAATACCTCTCAGGGTAGACAATAGAATGGCATTCTTCAGTTACAATCATTAAATTTTTTTTCTCGACTTACCATTCATTCATTTAAATGATGAAAAGAACTTTCCTTTCATTTTGACTTCGGTTTACATGCTAAATTTCTACTGATCAGCACACGCAATTGCAATACCCCTTCCTGAAAGATCTCGTTTCTGAGTCGTGATGTCATTGGTTTATATTTTGTCTCTCTGTATAAGTCGGGCACCTCTCTAGTGGACACTTGGAGCTGGTCCTGAGGGTGAACGCTTTAGAGAGAGTTGACTGTGTATGGGTATCTGAAAAACCGGTTTGAATTAGATCGCACATTCCGTCTGAAATAGCGTAAGGTGAATAAAGCTAGAAAAATGATCTTACTGATCAAAGTAAGACTCAGTTAACTTTTTTTCCCAGTTTTGAGGTATACTGGAAAGAAAAGTTTTACACCCATTTGTTAAAACTGCCCTATTTGGCTGAAGGAAACAGACCACAGTTATTTTACAGACGTATCCGCTCAGTGGAACTGATGTGGAGCTGTTGAGAATAAAACAACTTCGGGCCTGTTTAAATTCCTCTTTTTAAATTTTTATGACCGTGTTGTTATGGCGGGCTGCGCTCAGGATTAAAAAATAATAACCGTCATTTAGTGAAGAGTTTCAATTACAAACCTGCCATCTTGCTGTCTATTCAAGCAAAATTATTGGCTGAATAGCGATTGTCAACTGCTTGTAATTAGAACGTTTAGAGCAGTGTATAGAGGATGAAAAGCTGTCTACAAACTGACTGTGGATCTGGCCTCCCTAGTATTGGGGGTCGCTTAATGCGGAACACATAACAATGGAAGAGTGCAGAGAGGCTCTTGAAATCTCAGACTTCGAGGCTGAATTAGGCACCGACGACACTTTTGGGTTGATAAAAAGACTGGAGGACGACACAGAAGTAGTGAGCATTTTTCATTTTTTCTCATTTTGTTAGACAAGAATGGTCTGTGGTAAAAATTTTACACACAAAACCAGAGAAGGACGAAATATCTGGTTGAGTTTTCGATTCCCTGTTATCAGCTTAGCCGCTCATGCATATGGCCAGCAACGCAGATTTGAACGAGAGATTACAATGCGCATTTTACCAAACGGTCAAAGAAAGGATACACGAAGCCGCATTTACAGTTTAAGGCTAGAACCCATGTTTTAAGTTAACGTGTGTTTATTAGCGGACTGTTTCCATTGAGGGGTGGTTTTGTTGCTTAATTTTGTTTTTTTTTTTAGGTAGATTCTCTAAACAATTACGTTCTTGTATGTTATGTTTCCAACTTATTAAGAAGGTCTTAATTTTTCACCCCAAGTAAGGACACCGTATGCAGTCCTCAGTACTATCCTTGCGTTTCCTCTCGTACCGGGTCGGAGGGGCGGGGGGAGACACCCGGTCTCCTACTCACTCGCGCTAGAAAGAACATTGTTTTCTTAATACAAGCCTGAAAAAAATATATGAGCTCGCGTTGTAAGCATGTGCATACAGTAAAATTGGTGCTGGTTTAATTTTCAACAAGGTTAAAAGCAATCAAACACCCTTGATACAT
>BLFK01000297.1:779292-815202 GCA_014634185.1 Astreopora myriophthalma
TGTGACCTTTATTTTGTACCTGCCGATCAATAACAGAAAATGATCTTTTTCTCAGATTGTGGGGCTGTGTTTAAAGCTGGGTTCAAATGTGCTTCAACAAAAGGTAACATTGATCAATTATTCAAACTGTGCAAGTGGTTTTCCCCAATTATATTAGGCTTGAATGTTGCTAAATTCTAGGAATCAGACAACAGTACAGCGTTACATTTGGCCTGTGCACAAGGCTCCCTTGAGATCGTTCAGCTGATGACCACAGACGATCGTGATGTGTGCAAAGCTGGGATTGTCGATGATCAGGGAATGCTCCCCATCCACAGAGCGGCACTGAACAATCACCTGACTATTGTAAACTTCTTGCTGGATCAGGTAAAGTAACAGCCCGAGAAGCTCTCACAAGAATGCCATTTCGTTTAGTTAGCTTCTTATACACTTAGATTCACAATGCCTTCCTTTGTGCTGTTCAAACGAAAGCTCAGTGGAGCTACCGACTGTTTGATAGCCGCCAAGTCGGTTAATTTAAAGCTAAAGCAGAACTAGTGATATACATGATTCGGAACTAAGCGAGACATCATTTACTGTACGTCAAGAGAAAAAAGTAAACATAGGATAGTACACTGGTGTGTATGCATCTGGTGCCGAGTAGTGTAAATCAGCAAGATATATAGTCAGCAGGCGTTCCTATCCTGTCAAAAGGTCATGTTCTAGGAGTCTATTATGTTTATTATGTCTATGTTTAAAGGGCGCGCAGGTGGATCCACGAGACTCACAAGGCCGCACACCACTGTTCTTAGCGGCATCTGTGGGTGGCACAGCTACTGTTCAGCTTCTAATGGACCACGGGGCTGATATCACACTAAAAGATGAAGAACTGCGATCAGCTTTACATGTTGCCATCGGAAATTCGTCTACTATGGAGGCCTTGATGAAGGTTAGTTATCAGTATAGGATGACTAAAAAAATACCGTGTGTGATAATAAATGTGTTAGCATCGGGGGAAAATATATTAAAGAGTTCGAGGGACCATGGAGAGTAAACGGAACGTTAGTTTTCCGCATAGTTTTAGAAGTGATCCTCCTTTGAGTCCTGTGCGTTTCCTGGTAATCCTGTGAAGTACACTTACGATGGGCCGCTAAGCAGCCCAACACCGCCGATTCTTCATCCAAACTGAGGTCGAGAATCAAGTTATAATTACCACAACTTATGGGTCTTATCGTGTGAACGCCTCTAGCAAGGAATACACCAGACAAAAGTTGGTGATGTAATCAAAGTTACGTCTTGTGAAGTCAGCGAAACCGTATACTCCAAAGGCACACTAGCTTTGTCTACAGCTGTACTTTCTAAAGGAAAGCAATGACACAAGGACCTTGTACGTTTCTCTGCTGATTTCAAGTTTCACAGTGCTTGGTAAATCTGAAAAGTGCAAACGTTTTTATATTTTACTTTCAGAGCGCTGCGTCCAAGGCTCTAGTGATTGACAGAGACATGACTGGATATACACCTGTCCATTATGCGGCCCGAGGTGGTTACTTCCAGGTATTTTAGTTCCTGGTAAAATCAATTTACAGAAGATCTTTTAACTGCAAAGCGACAAGTTGACGGTCGCTGCGAAAAGATTGCTTGTGTTCCTGAGAAATACAGAAGGCCATGACTGATCCTCTGTATTCCATGGTAAGTTTTGTACTCAACCCTTTCCCAAGTAGATTTATTTTTAGATATAAAGGTATATCTACTCGGGAAAGGGTCGGCAAAAGAAACTAATGGAGATTGAGGCTGCTAGTCATAGGTTCTTGCAAAAACTGAATATATGAGAAGCCAATCTAACTTTAATTTACTGGAAAAAAAACTACTATAACTTTAGTACAACAGGCACATATATTCTGTTAATATTGTCTTTTGTATGAAAAGACTGCTGTTCAGATTGTCTTAACAGGTCATGAAAATTTTCATGTCGTTGAACAGAGGAAATACAAGAACAACGTTGATAACGTTTGACAACTAAAGACGACGGCTGGCCGATAGGTAATCAGTGTAAAAATCGAATACAATAATGTCTTTTTTCGCACAGCATATAGCGCTCTTTATCAGCAAGAACAAAGAAGCGGTTCAAGTTACCTCAGACTCACTGGACACACCTCTTCACATTGTTGCAAGGTACGATAGGCACACGCTCTGTTTGAAACGTTACCGTGCAAAATTCAGCAGCTGCGAAGAAAATGACGCCGGTTTGTTTCAGAGTTTGTATTCCTTTTTCTCCATGGTTAATCGCTGGGCAGACAGCCGGATAATTATATTAATTGTTTTCTGTAGGTATGGCTGGCTGGAAATTGCTGAGAGACTGCTGAGCAAAAGAAACGTGCGGATAATAAATCTGCAAAACAACCAAGGAAAAACACCTCTGCATTACGCTTGCCACGAGGGACATGCGCACATCGCTCAAGTTCTATTGGTGGAAGGAGCTACCATTGAAAGGTCAGTCGATGATAGTTTTTCGTACCTTTTGTTGCAGAAGTCGCTAGCTATGTCATTTACAACACCTGATTATTAGGCAGTGCATAGGCCAATACTCTTCCTGAATGGATGTAACTATTAATTAACTAAAAGAGCTTGTCAACTAATCAGTCAATAACTAAACCAGACAATTAGCCAGTAAATCAGTGAGTCGATCGATTGATCGTTCAATCAACCCGGCAATCAAGCAAGCAAGCAAGCAACAAAGTAAGAAAGCAAGAAAGAAATGAAAAGAAACACTGTAAAGTAAATTCACTCTGATTCTTCTAATTTTACTGCTTTACATTCAACTTACAACATACCCACCCGGAACACAGAAACCGAATTTCTTCTTATCATATGCCACATTTCCAGAGATCATCACGACCGGACCCCACTTCACATGTCAGCTGTAAACGGCTCAGAGCGTTGTGTGGATTACATACTGGAGGCGCATCCTGAAAGTCTCAATGCTGTTGATAAACATCAGGTAAAACGACAGTCGTTTTGAAGGTTTTCCAGCCAACTTTAGTCTTTAAGGTTTCGTTCAAGTTGCAGTGTACTCGTGGTTTCTGGTAAAGGAGATGGGTATTTCACTTCAATACTTGCAAGTGATTGCAAGCAGTCGGGCCGAGACCTCCAAAAAGTATTGCAATGCCGGGCGCATTCATTTAACTATATGGAAGTGCACGGGGCAAATACCCTTATCAATCATACATTTCCAAATATTAGAGCTTTGAGGTTGCTTTTAAACAGATGATGAGATACGTAAAAGACTTTTGTTGAATATTTGTGACTCGAGAAGAATTCGTGCGTTAAACAGCGTTTCTGGGTTTTATTTCGACTCGACCCCAGAACACAGCTTTAAACCTAGCTGCCATTACGGGTCACGCATCATTGGTGTCCCATCTGCTGTCCGTGAAAGAACAAGAAATCCTGTTGAACAAGTTTAACCAGAATGTTCTTGACCTCGCCATATCCAATGACAAAGAAGAGGTTGCTATGGCGATCATTCAACACAGCAGGTACGTTAACACGAGTGATCACCTTATAATTCACAGAATTTGATATTGTGCTTTACAATGTCCATTTTTGCGGTATATCTTTATCAATCTCTTAGTTAGGATTTTGAGGGAGAGCTCCAAACATTAACGTTACAGGTTGCCCCAATTAACTTAGTGTACAACCAAACTATAATCTCTGACAGTACCAACCGGCGATAATTTGCGAAGCAGACGTAACGGGAATGGGGCTGGTTCTGCAAGTTTTCTTGCTCTCTGTCTTTTACTCAATACGGCTTCCGCAAAGGCTACAAGACATCCAGTCCTGGTTTATATTTATGTTTATTTGCATGGCTTTTTCCACTGTCTGAAAGGTGGAAGGAAGTACTAGACTCGGCTGTAGGTGGCGGATTCTCTCTTATAAAGACGCTGGTGGCAAAAATGCCTGAGGTGGCAGAGGTATGTTCATTATTTAGAAAATTGTGTGTTTCATCTTTGTGAGCCGGAGGAGAAAAGAAACGGCTGTTGTTCTGTTCCAGCGCGTTCTTGATCAGTGTGTTGAACGAGATGGCGACCCAAGCAGCAAAGACTTTAAGGTAACCAAACAAATCATCTAAATATGTAAGTACATAACAAACGTTTTGAAGGTTTTCCAGCCAACTTTAGTCTTTAAGGTTTCGTTCAAGTTGCAGTGGACTCGTGGTTTCTGGTAAAGGAGATGGGTATTTCACTTCAATACTTGCAAGTGATTGCAAGCAGTCGGGCCGAGACCTCCAAAAAGTATTGCAATGCCGGGCGCATTCATTTAACTATATGGAACAAATCATCTAAATATGTAAGTACATAACAAACGTTTACCATCAAAACCAGGGCAGCTAGGAAGGGATATTTAAACTTTTAAAATAATCTTTCTTGAAAAGTGCAGAGTTTGCATAGCACTATCCGAAACAACATTTTTACGCTAAGGTTTTTCCACATAACCGTTGCTTGCCTTTTTGAGCAAAACAGGAAGAAAGATCATGGTCCTATACTCTGACCACACCGAAATATGCTCCGTGAAACCATTCTTACAATTTAAATGATTGTTATTCTTTTACTTCTATATCTTTAGGTAACATACAATCTTAGTCTAATACAAGGAAAGCAGAGTGACTCAACAAGTACAACGGGGCATCATTCCCTTGACGCTCTGAAGGTGAGCAATCTATGAGAAAGTAGTCAAGGAGTGGGCTTCTTAAGAACTGATTGACTGATTGATTGATTGATTGATTGATTGATTGACTGATTAAATCTTTATTAATTGATCAAACTAAACACTTGCAGACATACGTGCAAGTTTACAATGCATCCCTACAACCATTAAACTAGATAAAGTTAAAAAAAGATCTATCTATATAAACGAGATAAAGTTAAAAAGATATCTGTTTATAAAACAGCGCTTGCTATGTACGTTTGCTTGGTAGATATCAATCTTTACGTCAACGTGGTCATGATTATTCATTACCACGTATTTACACAGAGCTCTTTAAGCGCTGTTTTATAAATAGATGTCTTTTTAACTTTAACTTTTTTTTTTTACTTTTAACTGTGGTGCCGCGTTGCAGCAGTTTTTTAATTAGAACTTTGGTGCAGCGTCAGTGAGGACTTGAAGTAATAAATTTTGGCATCAGCTGATAGAGTAGAATGGCCACTGCTCAAAGATTCAAGAGCTACTTCAGTCTTTCACTAAGGCCAATTTACGCAAATGGTGACATATTTTAGCGATCTATTTATTTGCAGCCATGTTGATAGGTGCCGAGCGGTCCTGGCTCTTTATTCAGATATCACAGTCTACAGCTGTTACCTCTATATTCCTTTTGTTCCGCCATGACATGACCAAACGTTTATCATCTAGCATTGCATATCCGTCAAGAAAGCGACTGGTTTCTTTTACTCAAATAATTTGTATCCCGCTCGTTTGCTGACCACTGATGTCGTTGTATTGTGTTTTCATCTTTTGTAGACTATGGCGGAAAGACGACGGGAGAATTGTCTAACTCATCCTGTATGCTATGTTCTTATGAACATCAAATGGTGAGCTTTTGATTCGGTTTTGGTTTTGCAGCAATTTAAACGCCCACAAGCAAGTGCCGATTGTTTTGAGTTGTCATGCAATAGATTGAGAAAGGAGCACCAGATTTGTCGGCTTATCACCAAGTCAACCAAAGCAAGTCATGAAATTTCGTCTCGACAATCCACTGCATGAGAGCTGCCTTATTACATGTATATTTTAAAACAATTGATGAATGAATGAATGAATGAATGAATGAATGAATGAATGAATGAATGAATGAATTATTCATAGGTTGATTTAATTATTTTGCAGGAAGAAGTTTGGTTGGATAACGTTCATTGTTAATCTGTCCCTGTACCTGGCTTTCCTGTTGCCATTCACTGCCTTAGCAGTGTACCTTAAGAGCAACGTTTGCGACCTGTGCAGCTATCAATTCTGCAACGAAACGCCGCCAATTCCTCAGGAGGACAGTTCAGTATGTACTAAGACAAAGAGTATTGCTTTGAATTTCTAAAGTGATAATATACGTAGCCAAGTGCACCGTTACCCGCGCTCGATCAACGTTTGAATGTGCGTGTTATCTGTTTTCTTTCTTTCTTTCTCATTTTTTTCATAATAATCACTTACCATTGCGCACCCTTTTTTCATGCTTTTAACCCCTCTGGAGTCTAACCGGCTAACTTAAGTGTAAAGAAGGAAAGAGTGTACGAGAGCAGGAGTGGTTATGGACTTCTGACAAAAGACATTTTCTCTCCTCTTCGAGATATTTTTTCCACTCTTACAGCTATGTCTATGATATACTTTTTTCTTTTTTATTTGCGTAGGAATGGCACGATGAAAATGAGCAATGCAATACTGACAACAAGGTGACACAATGATCTCTTACTTGAATCAAAGGAACACACAAAACTGAGCTCTTCTTGTAGAAATAGTGGTATTAGCAGCAGTAGACGTAGCAGTAGTGGTATAGTGGTGGTAGTGGTGGTGGTAGTGGTGGTAGTGGAAGTGGTAGTGGCAGTGGTAGTGGTGGTGGTGGTGGTAGTGGTGGTTGTGGAAGTGGTGGTGGTGGTGGTAGAAGTCTGAGCGTCTTAATTTTCTAATGCAAACAGCGGTCTTTGCAATTAATGATTTTCTTGGTTAACTTTTGCCTCTAGACTGTTGTAAGTCTTCATTACATTATGATCGTTTTCGCCCTGCTTCACCTCATAAAGGAAATACTGCAATTGATCAGACAGGTAAATTTGTTTCCTGATTATTTGAATTCCGATTTCCGAGCCAAACATTCGCAGAAGTACACAAATTAACAAGGCGATTGTTTCGTTTTGCTTTTCACAGCCTCTAAAGTACATAACTTCAATAACGAATTGCATCGAGTTGATGATTTACGTGTCTGCTCTGGTGTTCGCGTTTCCGATCTGCGCATGTAAGTCGCACCACAAAGCTGAAGCGGCCGCCGTCTCTCTGTTCTTGGCTTGGCTCAATCTTGTCCTGTATTTCAGAAGGTTTGTAACATTAGCCTTGTTCGCTCTATAAAGTTAGTAGTAATGACGATGACGATGTCGCAAATCAATGACCAAGTAGTGATAGCGACGACAGTTCAATGACGACGGTTTTACTAGCGAACGGCGTTGATTATGATTTTGTTCCACGAACTACTTAAAACTGTTTGTTTTTACTTCAGATTTTCACACTACGGCAAATACGTGATCATGCTTATGACCATGTTCCAAACGCTCGTTCAGGTACATCGTTTATATCAGTGTAAAGTAAACTTTACAGAATAAAATTTATGTGGAAAGTTATGCTGCTTGGTCCTCCTGTGTAACATGATTCCACTCCTGCATTTTTACCATACGATTTTCAGGCAACGAATGTGAACTAAAAAGGCCAGCTCCATGGTGTGCGGGATACAGTCTCTTTTATTATCATTTTTGCAGGTCTTGCTTCTATTTTTTCTATTCGTGGTGGCATTTGGGACGACATTTTTCTTGCTCATGTACAACGAGGTGAGTTGCTCAATCATTTGCCTGATGGAAAATCTAACATCAATGCGAACAGGTCAATTGACACTATTCGTGTTCTAAAAACGTTAGTGACCTTAATGATAAAACATGACAAAACACCAGTGCCTTTCATACTAGGAACTTGATCCCGTTGGCAACGGGCTCAGTGTTTACTAAATAAGTGGCGTGTGCTTCGGTTGTTTAATCCCATTTTTTCATCGGGAGCCAACGACAGTGACCAAATGTTATTTCATAATTGGCTCACGCCTTACCGTACGTATGTAGAATTATCATGCACGCGAGAGGTCGGATAGCGCCAGAGATAAGGGTGGGAGTTGCTCAGGGCGCAGCCTTTTTTGGGTATTCCGTAATTGATAGTAGATTCAGGACAATCCGAGCGTTTTCCTTCAGCTGTACGCTTGGTTAATACGTTCTTTTCTCTTATAGGAATTTCAATACTTCCAATTTTCTTTAATGAAAACGTTTGCCATGACTTTGGGAGAGTTGGACTATGAGAACGACTTCATTAAGGCTAAACCGATGCCACAATACCCCACGGCTGTGAACTTAGTGTTCGTGTTGTTTGTTCTGGCAATGCCAATTATCCTGATGAACATGCTGGTATGGAAAAAAATTAGTATAAAGAATAAAGCACATTCAATTAAGGAGGTTGTAGGAGCATGTTCCCGGTGTAGTGGTTAGCGAGTACTACTGATCGTCACCGGTTGGGGCTTCCACGCCTAGTTCTTTCCGCAGTTTTTTTCCATGGAAAAGAACCTTTGTTCCAAGTTTTCTCGCTTTATCCGGTTGTATGAATGGGTAGCGCGCCGGCATACTTATTCCTGGTCGAAGGGGGAAGTGGCATTATTGTAATTTGCTTCATGCCACCGGCTGGGCTTCTGGCTTTAATCACATTTACGTGATTTGAATTAGTCACAGCAACGGTTCTACTACTGAGACAAGTATCGCTTAGCATTTACGCGGAAAACCAAGAAATTGCCGTTGGAACTTCAAATGGTACATACCATTGCGTTTGGAACTTTTCAAAAATTATGATGTATTTGTATAATCAGTGTCTCACTTCCGTTGTTTTTGGGCTTTAATGTTGATACCAGTCAATTTTGTACGTTATCCTGCTTTTATTAGCACAAGCTGCATCATTTAATATTTACACCTGAAATTTTGTTCCGGCTGGTTCGTGTAAATGGTAGGCGCCACAGGTGCCTGTTTCTCAAAAGTCCCAAAAACTTTTTGGGCCCGAAAAGCTACGTGTAAAAGCTAACATCCGCTCATTCTAGAAGGCTGGCCCTTTAATATGTTTTCAAGTTGGGAACGCTAAAAGGAATAGCAAGCTTTCACGCTTAGAGACGTTTTCGTTTTTTAGGTAATGAGGTAATTATGGTACCCATGAAAGACACGAAAAATTTTGGGCCCTTTGAGAAACGCACGCCAGAGCGTAGTTGTTCCAGCTGGCGGGGTTATGGCTTAATTAACGGGGATAAATACAAAACATTACTAAGCAAATTAATGTAAAAATACTTCCACCTGCAAGCAGTAAACTAATCGAGGCAAGGAAGGGAAAAAGGAGACTGCAGTGAACATAATATAAAACAATTTTAGACTTAATTTCACCAGAAGCTGTAATAAGCATAATAAATAGGGGTTATTCACCAGCCGGGAGGTCCGTATTGGGAAAAACTGTGCCCGAGGTCTTGGGTACCGCCCGAGGTACTCAAGACAGAGGGCACAGTTTTTCCAATACGGACTGACCTAGGTTGGTGAAAAACATTTTAATTTTTTTCTAAAACATAACGAAAGGCGTGCGAAAGACCCGACCATTTTAGGGCTGTAAGCAAGCTAACGGAGCGGGCCGGATGAGAAAATTCCGCCCGCTCCTGTAACCAATCAGATTTCAGGATTTGTTGAATTCCGCCCGCTCACACACTGAGAAAAAATAATTAAATCAAGCAAGAAAAAATATAAAAGGTATGGAGCAGAACATACATAACAACATGCGTTATAAGTACCAGCAAATCATGAGAAAGAGAAGATACTGGATTTACAACCGTCACATTAATTTAATTACTTTAATAAAAATCATGACAACCTATCGGTTTTAATCGAACTTAGCCTATAGCGCTAACCTTGCTTCAAACAAGTTAACTCAGCCCAGTAGTTTGTTTGTATCTCCACTTTCTTAAAAATGTAACACATTTGTTGTCGTTTTTGTTGCTGTTGTTGTTGTTTCTTTTTTCTTGTAAGCAGTCAGGCGTTAAGAGCTCTGCAAACTGGGTATTTTAACTCTTTATGAACAGATTGGTTTAGCCGTTGGTGACATTGACAAGATTCAACAGAAGTCGGTCATGGATCGTTACGTCATGCAGGTATGGGAGATATTAGGAGAACAGAGAAAATTATTATCACATTCTCAAAGGATGCTTGGATTCTTAAACATGAAACAATTCAACCTGCACATCAGAGAAAACCTGTGCCCATTCTACAGAATGCCAGTTATAAACCTAATTTATCCCAATAAAGCTAAAATGCATCGTCCATTTTGCCTTCTTTCCGGTTCTCTACTGTTCTAACAACCGTCTGTCCTATATGAAGGTGGAGTTGTTGTTGGAGATTGAGGAATCTCTCCCTCAGTGGATTTTAAAGCGAGTGCAAGTTGACAAACACGAAGAGTTTCCAAACAGAAGTTCCAAGCTGCAAAATAAGGTAAGCAGCATGCATTGTGAAACTTGTGCACGACAAAATTGACTGTCTTGTTGACTGTTAAAAATGGAATTTTAAAATAGACTCAGGCAGTGCCGGTGACATTCCCGTGTCCCGTGTTTTTTGTTTGGTTTTTTTGTTTTTTGGTCTTAAGGAAGGTGCTTGTGTGATTATTGAGCCTTTGTGCATTTTTGGTTTAGATATACGAGACGATCATTGGATTTGGAAAGGCAGAAAGCACGGATGATGACGGTCTACCCCCAGTGATGACACAGATTGTTGAAAAGATGGCGGAGCAGGAGTCAAAGTACAGTATTTGCTGCGTACACTGCTAAAGGGAGCCGTAAAGAACTGTTCACTGAGTTTGATGGATATCAGAGTGAAAGACAGACACACACCAGAGTCAAATGACATCTGTCAAAGTATCGAGAAACAGGCCACATCTCTGGACAATTTTTTGCTGTCGTAGATTCCGTTGTAACATTTCACTTGATCACGTAGGACGCAATTCGAAGAGGACAGACCGCAATCGATTGTGGCCAATGAAAACATCTGAATGCAGCAACTGTTTATCAGTAGGATGCCTAAAATATGTGCAATCCCCCAATTGGTTTCGGGTCCATTATTGTTAGGGGCGCTCGGTGGAATCGAGAAAGAACTTATCAGTAGCTTTCATTTTAATTGCAATACTTATAGACTTCGTCCACAGCCCGGCTCAAACGTTATCCTGAACAACCATGTATAGCTTCACGAACAGATCTACAGGAAAGCACTGCTCAGTCGCTTTCAACTGAATAGTCGCGCTTAATTTGGAATCCACCTGCAGACTCAAAAGTTAGGACCGCCTTGCACGTCATAGAAAACAGCATCCCTGTAAAATTACGTACAATAAACTTACAATTCATAGTGCCTTTACTGCAGGACCATTCCATCACAGAAACAAAATGTTGTTTTTGTTTGCAGGATCGAAGACATTCACGAGATGCTGAAAGAGCAATCGAAGCTACTCAAAGCGATTGGTCAGCGCGAGGGAATTGAGGAGGCTGGAAATAGGAAGAGTATTTTTGGGTGGTTCAAGAAGAAGTAGTGACCAGTCACGACAACAAGATGAAGTTAAGGGTGGCACAAAAAAAAAACAAGTTTACATCGTCAATTCGGGTCAATAATTTCTATTACTAGCTTAGTTTATTAGTGTTAGAAGGTGCCACTGATATACACTGAATTTAACCTAGAAGGTTACGCAATTAATTATCACGATTAACAAAAAGTAAAGTTCACTTGTCGTGTATAGCCATTTACAAGAACGTTGAACCCTACACATACGTAGAAATATACTCTAAGGAATTTAAAATAGCCTATTTCTTAGGAATCCAATGATAGACGAGAAAATGATTGCGTTGAGCCGCGCCTTCGTAAAAGCAAGTTTTCTGTAATCACGGCTCTGCAGTGAAACAAGAACAAATCATTTTCACATTAAAAGGGACAATGTCATGCGAGTTATAACGATTTTTGATCAAAATTCACGAAATGTAAACTTTAAACACTTTGTTAGCATTCGACTAGTTTCTAAATAAGTAATTTCGAGAAATAAAGTAAATCTGGAACATAAAAATGAGCTTAAATTATGTTACAAGCGACTTTTTGCGAGTTACAAGAGGAAACTTGAAAACGTCGGGCCGACTTTTTAAAGGCAAGTTAAGCCCATCACCCACCCGGCTTGCTTATCTGCCGCTCAAAGCATCTCCAAACAGTTTCTGTGCATTACAATGGCCTTTTAAAGGAATTTTGGCAAGGATACGCTTCATTATCTTGGCGCTACGATCAGCTAAAAATTTTCCTTTGGATTTTCAAAAAATTAATATAAAGCAGTTGTGATACTGCCTCTTTAAACTTCATTAACGTAGACAAGAGTCAGCAATGGGCATATCGTTTATTGACAACTACTGATATCTATGGTAATGTAACGAAATTTACCGTCAAGTGACCTTGAACTGCGAAAACCCCCTTTTTGTACCTGAATGACAAATAGTCATGCGCGCTACCAAACTATCTTATGAATGCGATCTGATGCGATACAACACCCACTGAAATCCCAACACCTTCTAGGTACCAGAACTCAACAATACTTCCATTCCATAACATGAGAAAATACATTTTCTGCAGCCTATTAGGCCCGAAAACTGCGCACCGTGTGGAAGACACAGAGACTACATTTTTACAACAGAATGACCAGTTGAATTGGAACGTCGCACTAAGACAATGCAGGGCAATAAACTACTTATCCCTCTTCCGTGCACGCGCTCTCGGCTAAGCGGCCATGCAACGATGCTAAAAACGCCGGTGCTCCAGTTCAGTAACCCTCATATCGCCGTTGAGCTTATCGATAAGAAATTTGGTTT
Source organism: Astreopora myriophthalma (assembly GCA_014634185.1). Lineage (NCBI taxonomy): Eukaryota > Metazoa > Cnidaria > Anthozoa > Scleractinia > Acroporidae > Astreopora > Astreopora myriophthalma. The sequence goes on from BLFK01000297.1 coordinate 791,954, forward strand.
GATAGTTTAGAGGCTCGTTGTATTATCGTTGAAATTCTCCACTCGTTAAGAAGATAACCGTCAGTGCACGTTATTTCTATCAAGTCAAATTTGCTTGAATATAACGCAGTGGCTATTCGTACGGGTCCCGTACGAAACGCCCCTCTGTAACAGACCCAGTGAAACCCGACCCAGTGCATTTTTCCCCTTCATCAGTGAAAATTTAGCCTCCCCGGTACCTGGTGAAATTTTTAATTTTAACCGGCCAGTTTGTGGCTTTCCCGGTGCGAATTTTACATACCCAGCATATATCATTTGCGTATGTTTGAAAGAGGCAAAACAGCGACCTGACACAAAATTTGCCGACTCGGTGACGTTTTTTTCCGAAAACCCGGTGAGAATATAGATGCCACTGGGTCTGTTACAGAGGGATGTTAAGAATAGCCATTTTTATTATAGCTCTTAACCTTTGGTCTGATACAAGTAACCTAAAAGCATTAAGCTCTTGCTTAGCAATCGGAGCGTAAAAGTTTACTTTCTTGGCTTAAAGCTATTGCCGGATTGTTGATATGTTACGCTTGTGAGGAGCCTTGAGCGTCGTGAATTTATGGAGTAGCATCCATCAATATGGGAGAGACACTTTCATGTTCGGAGAATAATGTTTTGCTATTTAGCCAGACATAACCGGAGATCAATTTTAGCAAGATGAATTATTAATCAACATTCTATGTTCTATTGATAAGCCAGATAGGGTTAAGTATGTGAGTGATTCCGAGGGTAAAGTGGCCAAAAGCTGTGTCATTATCCAGCCTTTTTAATCACTAAAAGTGATTGGAGGCAGTTTTAGTTTTAAGTCCCTGGTAAAATTTGGGCCACGTGTTATATGTTGGTTGAGAGTCAAACGTTCGAGACTAAGTCGACACCAAAACTAACTTAGGCTTGTTAAAACCTACTACTAACGAATCGGAGATTGCTGTACCGACGACAGTCACATATCCCGTTTGTTTAGTGGTAGCCTCAGGTGTTAATGACATTTCGGGACAAGGCTGGAACAGATAAAGTGTACATTGTCAGTGACTTGTCTTCTTGCACTGCTCTGTGTGCTGAATGTGAAAGGTAGGTTGTTCGTTACCGTATTTAACTTATAGAACCTGTAAACAGATCTGGTCAATTACGAAGTCTCTTGCACTAAGTCCGAACTTTAACCGGTCATAATGGGTTCTTTTGTAAACTTGAATTGCTAACTAAACGTCTTTCGCGAGTTAAAAATTCAGTACAGCCACCTTTTTTACAAGGGTACAGAATATAGTTCCCGGGGATATAGTTAATGATCAGGGGTGTCCCGGAAGGAAAATTAACTTTTAAGTCATTCTTTGAACGGCTGAAAATTAGATTTAGTACAAATCGCTCTCTCTTGATTTACCAGGCCAACAGTGTGGGAAGCAGTTTGAGTTTGCGGATGGGCGAGAAAAGAATGTATCGAGAAGAATTATGGGTGGACAGGCCTGCAGCGTGTACCGCTGGCCCTGGCAAGTTGCGATGATCGCCAATGGAGAGCAAGTCTGCGGGGCCTCTCTAGTAACTTCTAACTGGATTGTCACTGCAGCTCACTGTTTTGATTTAGGTACCATTTGATAAAATGTGATAAATTCTAAGGTGTCATCTTAGGCAATCTTATTGTAATCATTCTTCCTATTCCTAGCAATTTTCGTGTGTCATTAACCGCATTACGCTTCAGCTGACGGGGAGATACATAGTGCGCAATCTTAAGCAGTTGTTTTTATCCCAGACAACAGAGCGCTGTTTTTCCTTTAGCTCACCTCAATCGCACTTTCTTGTTTCGCTGGACAAAAAGTAGAAACAATCTAGCCGGCGAATGTGATCGCCTATTATGAAAGCTGTCTGCCACAGCGGGAGAAAGGCGAACATCACTGCTGAAAACATCTAATAGTCTAAGGGTGAAACGTCAGAGTAAACATTCGAAAGGTCTCCAGCGAGTCTCCGAGATACGATACTGAACTATACAAATAGATCATTTGATTTCAAACGAGATCTCCTGTCTTTGCAGATGCCATCCCAACTCACTGGAGTGTTATTGTTGGTGAGGACAGTCTCACGGTCAAGGGCGGACTAAAAAGAAGTCTAGAAATCTCCAACATTTACGTTCACCCAGAGTATAAAACAAATGCTCCTACATTTGAGTTTCCATCCGACTTTGACATCGGTGAGTCCGGCAGCAGTGAGTAATGCTGCTAAAAATGTCAGAGACAAGAGTACGGGACAAGAAAATAACTGAAATTCAATAACTTCTCAATGGTCCACCTCAGCAAAATTCACAAATAATCAACCAATCAATCAATGCAATCGATCAAGAACTTAATCCGCTTATAGAGAGAAAGGTGGAAAGCACCTATGAGGATTAGCCATGATATTCGCTCAGTAATCATGCACGCTTTTATCAGGTCAAAATGTAATTGACAGATCAGTTGTTTTTCTCCTCTTTAGCCATGGTTCTGTTGAAGCAGTCTTTGACATTTACAACAAATACGTTTCCAGTCTGCCTTCTACCAAACGGAGCAAGTTTTCTTCCAGGCACTAAATGCTATGTGACCGGCTGGGGAAGACTGGCTTCCAATGGGCCCCATCCAACTCAACTTTTTGAAGCTCAGGTCCCTCTCGTTTCAAGGGACGTTTGCAATATGCCGGAGATTTTTGATGGCATCATACATGAGAGAGCCTTGTGCGCTGGTGCGGCCGAGGGAGGAGTGGGACCATGTCAGTTTGACAGCGGAGGACCACTGGTTTGCCAGGAGCGTGGACTCTATTATCTAACAGGAATTGTTTCGTGGGGAGTAGGGTGCGGAGAGCCTTACAAGTATTGTGTTTATAGTGATATGAGTGTACTCACTGACTGGGTTAAAAATATGATTGCAACAGGCGGTGAATTTATCCGATGAGAGAAACGCAAAACCGCCTATCCCTTAAAAATGTCGTTGCTTAACGCATGTCAATGTACAGGGCACTTGTTGTTCAGAGGTGACAGAAAAACAAGGAGACCTCTGGCTAACAGAAGGCTTGTTAACGGACCTTCCATGGCTTCCCATCGCTGACAACCAGTGAGAGGGGGGAGAGATGGGGTAGGGGAGTAGAGGAGTACAGATCCGTATGTGACAGACGGGGGTTACAGATACCTTTCTGAATCGCAGCATAGTACCGATGAACTTATCTAAAATATTTTGAACGATAAATACACACATTTCACAATGTAGTCACGTGTCCTCTATATGGTAGAGAAACTTTTTCGGTACGCATTCCAGTTCACGGAGTTTCGAATGCGCATTCGGTACAAATGCCGATCATAAAAGGAAGTTCAAGTTCAACATTTCTTGATTTCAAAAATCCCAGTTAGAAAATTAATTACGTAAGCAACCCGCGTGTAGTAAAGACTAATCTAGGCGGAACAATGCAATCTCCCATTTTAATTTGAAACTCTCAAACTTTGGTAGTTTCAAACTCGCACAGATTATTTTTCAGAAAGGTGATTCGAACAGACTCTTTTGTCGCAAACACAGGAAGTACTTCGCCACGAAAAACACCAAAGTCACGAAGAGGCTGAGGCGGCAATATGAACCTGCCTAAAGTCATCCCATCAAGTGGAACGGCCGGCGTAGAACATTGTTCCGGAGTATTTATCACCTATTCTACAACCCTCACATTCCAGGCCTAGACAAAAAACAAAACAAAACAAAAAAAAGAAAAGAAAAGAAAAGAAAATGAAAGAATTACGGGATGTAACGGCCTGCCAGTTTGATATGTGGATTCTCTTCGATTGCGTCTCTTCATAACTAATTTATCTTCATTTAAAAAGAATTTTTCAAAAGGACGGATTCTTCCGAAAGCGATGACTCGTAACCACAAACCCAGCTTGAAAGTTGCAATCACGCTAAAACAAAGTTGTGCAATGAGGTAAAAATAGACCTTTGGTAACTAAGCTCTAAAATATTCACAGAGGAACGAAGAAAATGTAGCGCATTGTTGACCATGAACGCGCCAATAGGAAAGTCAGGTGATGAGCTTATGGCAAAGTCTAAAGTACAAAAAACGGGGAGGGGAAAGAAATTAAAAGAAATTTAGCTATAGCAATTAAGTACAAATCGAATAAATATGTAATATTTGTCACTATATGTAAGGAAATTGACCACATATTAAACACGATGAAAATTGCGAGGTTATGAGAGTTTCCTCAAAGCAATTTTTGGCTGTGAAAGTTTCGCCTTTCACCCTACCCTAGAAGATATGCAAATTTCTTTCAACAGGATAATCAAGTTTGCACGCTTTTTAACCACGCGAATCTTGTCGGTTTCACACAGTTGAAAGTGAATTGCTTGGATTGTAGTTGGGGTCTCAACTCTACTTTTCCCGAAATAACTGCGATTTATCTTCCTAAATGAGCGAATTGTTCTATGGTGATTTCGAGGACGACCTGGATGGCAGTAGGGGCCTTAGAGGGATTCTGGTGCTGCGAGAAATCTTTCAAGTAATTTTTGACGAGGGAAGCTAAAGTTAAACTAGTGTGCAGAGAGACTATTTAATACTTGAGGACTTCAACGTTCTTCGTTACAAATAGTTGAGTGGGAATTGGAAAAAGGAGTCTCGTTTATAAAGTTTAAGAGCAAGGTTTAAAACACAGATGAAGAACCAAGTGGGTGCCAGGGTTTCGATGGCAAACAACACCGAAAGCTGTTTTGCGTCGCCAGGATCCATCTTCGCCATCGTGGACAACATTCACTGGGCGATCGCAAGCGCAAAACACAACAAAGCTTATGTCGTTCGATTTGTGCCGCTTATCAAACAGATCACCAAAGTGTTAAACGGAGCAGATATGAAGTTCATTCGTCAAGCAGAATTCTACAGCGATCTCAGAGAAACCCTTTTCAAGATCGAAAACCACGTCAAGGAGAGTTCCACGCGAGGAAAGTGGATGAACAAACTGATGGCGAAGAAGAATCAGAAGACCTTCGAGGAATTTGAACAACACGTCGAGCATCTCATCACGAGAATCGTGTTTTCGTTTGCTCAGCGAGTCCAACTGCTGAATTTGGCTCGCCAAACTCGACAAAGCCGACGAAGGGCTTTGTCCGAAATAATAGAAGAAGACGAGTCTAGCGAAAGCAGCAGTGTGGTTAATAGTTCATACTCGAGTGCCTGCTTTGAGGAAGAAAGCACGGGGGAATTGCGAAGCCAAGAAGAAATCAGTGAACGATGAACTCATAATTTATCACCTTTATGTGCATCATGTACATGTATTCAATTAAAAACCATAGCATTTAGTGAAACTGCAGTAGCATCATGGTTTGCCATGCACATAAACTATTTGTCTGTTGTCAAAACTCCTTGGTGATAAGCTTTATAAACGAGCTGGGACGTTAAATATATTTACATTTAACTTATTTTCACTACGAAAAGTTAATAGATATGTTAGGCACTTATTTTGGAAATATTATATTTAAGAGATGACAATGTGAAAGGGGAAATTACTTGTCGTGCGACGAGCACATGAGCACGCTGTGAAAGTAAAATATTTATTGAATCTTTATAAAAATAGTTGTGCTGGGGTGTCTTGGGTTTTTCGTTTCATCTTATTTTTTGATATATGTACCACTGTTGTGTGTCATTTTTCACTGTGTGCAACGAAAATGTATTTACTTTAAACATGGCTCATTGTTGTGGAATAATTGAATAAATGGGAACAGGTTAGGCATACCTTGCTTAGTTTGGTAAACTCCCCAACAACAACTTGATTTGGAGTAACTGCATAATACCCTGCCAATTATTTGCATGGCATTGAATAAGAATATTATCTGTTGTATTCTGACTTGTTAGTTAAGCCCTTTATTTTAATGTCCAAGGCAAGCTGCTAGTGTTGAGGAGAATTTATTGCAATGCGGGTCTGACAGAGACATGCTTTGTAAATATAGTTATACCTTCAGGTTATACTTGGGACACAAAGCAATCAACACAACAGAATGATGTGTTGTGTATTTTTTTTAAGCTCAACACATGAAGCACTGTGGCACATGTTGTGGTACAGATGAACAGGACAATGTAGCTTGTGACATGACCTGCTCCTAGGATATAAAGTACATTGTGATTGGGTCTTTACCACAAAGTAGGCCATCTATTTATGGTGTAAAATATGGTGGGATAATATTCTGTAATCTTGTCTTTGGCCACAAAAACGTGATGCATTCACCAATAACCCTAATCCCCTGTCAGGTATTGAGGCATGCATGACTGAGGGATCTAAAGTTTCATGCTTTAAGTCCCTTTGTGTGTCTCCTTGGTTACCAATTAATTTGCCCACAATTGCCACTTGTTCGAATCTTAGGCCATGCCTTGAAAATCATTTATCCAACTCATATTGGTGTCTCCCCTCAGCAGTTCAGCTCAGAGTTTTATAGATTTACCTTGGGTTAAAAATACTGTGCATGTCTAAATTACTTAGTGTTTCATTAGCAATGCAAAACACACGTTGCATCAATACAATGAAGCATATTGACACTTAAGTCAAATTATTTTTTGACTTGGCAGAACACATTCACATTTTTTTTACAGAACAACAAATTGATGCCTCTTAAGGCAAATAAGTTTTAAAATCATCTGTCTCTGGTAGTTCATCAAGCACCATCCCACCCATATCTCCTTTTCTAAATCTTGTAATAAAATGAACATTGGCTTTATGGTAATTTAGCATTCCACCTACATGTAAAAGAAGAGAGAAAACATTGATCAGATTACATAGATCATTGTTTGAGAGAAAAATAAAGTACAGCAACTGCTGCTCCACAAAAAAGTTACATTATTCCTTCTACTGATGAAAGGCAGTTTGAGTTCAACATGACAACACCCCTTGGAGATTTTAAAATGTCTCTACCTCTGTCTTTTAACTGCTTGTCTCTGTATCTGCCTGCTTGTCTTTGTCTTTTGACCACCACCACCCCAATGGGAATGTATCATAAACACTTCTAGGGTGGGGTAGGGTTGACAATAATGGTAGGTGTGGCAGTTGGGTAGGGTTATGTTACAGTGTAAGAATCCTGGCCCTGGCCAGTCTACAAGTGATCGGACAACAAACAACGGCAACAACATTAAAATTTTCATCTCAGTGTGAGGTCACTCAAGCAAAGAGGACACTTCATACAAGTCAAGGATACTGTTATTTCTAATAATTTCGACATTTTGGCTGGATCATTCTGTTTCTAACTTGAAAGCTGAAATTCCCAGCTACAACATCTGTAGAGTTGACCATACAAATAAGGGAGGTGGAGGAGAGTGTGGTTATGTATGCCAAAGTTTCAAAGTCAGCTGCCTGGCAGAGCAATTCCAGTGTGAAACTGAGGAGTGTACATTCATCCCTCTAGAATAACCTGAGTCTAAGCAATTCTCCTTTGATGTTTGCGTGACTTGCAATCAAGTCTATGAAATCATTAAATCTATGGCACAACACAAGGCCTCCAGAATAGACAAAAAAATTCCACACTGTGTACTTAACGATTGCCTTCCTGTCCTGCTGCCATCAATTACATCAATCATGAATACTACCTTTCGCTGTCCAAGACTTCCCCTCACTTGGAAAACAGCTGAGAATGTACCCATTTTAAATGGTGACCATGAAATTCCTATTAACAATAGGCCAATTTCACTATTGCCAGTGCTCTCCAAAGTTCACGAGAGGGCTGCTTACATGTAGCATTTGCAACTGTTTATAAACTTTTATATTGTGTGAGTTTGAGAGCATTTTCACATATACCTGCATATTTGTATATCTGTATTTCTAGAAAAGTAATAACTGTTTTAAAGAATGAATTTTTATGTACTACGTACAGATAGTTTTTACTTATTAATTCTTTATTCTGAAAAGTCCTTGCACAGCACAATAGGGGCAAATGAAGAATGTGTGTGTGTATGATTTGCATGTACATGCATAATTTCTATCGACTCCATGGCCTGTGGCTTTATTCTTACCTGAAGCTTTAGCATTGAGCTTTATAGCTAGCTGTCTCATCACAAAGTCTATGTTATCACTTGGGTCTGTTAAACCAATCATATCCACATATCTGAAATGAAAGCAGTAAAGAGTCTGTTCACATATGCACTACAGTACATTATCATCTTCAGTCTCATCACTGGTGACAAACTAAAGATAATAATAATGATAATTAAAAACTAATATAGCACTCAAATTATAAAAATATTCTAAAGCACTTTACAATTTGAAATTAAAACTAATATTAAAATGAGTGCAACTATTATTGAAAACACTATGAGAATTTATTATATCTCTCAGACAGTACGTGCACTGTGATTGGCCAATTTCGAGCCGTATTCTACAGTGCGGCACACTAAATTTCAGAGTGGGCTTTCCTGTTCGATTTGTTTACCAAGAAATATAATAAATATCTTACTAACCTCATTTTCTCAGGCTGTACTGTAAGTTACTGCTCCTTGTTTTTCCCAGTTAAGTTTACGGCCCAAGTGCGAAGCACGAGGGCCGTAAATAGAACTGGAAAAATCACTTTCCGTAACTTACAGTATGGCCCTCGAACTCCATTAGTAAGAGGTATGAGCTAACTTATCTGGTAAAAGAAGACCTCAAAAAACAGGGCCCCGTTGTTCGAAAGCCGATTAATGCTAACCCTTGATTAAAAATTAACCAAAGTTTTAATTTCACCCTCTGAAAACACTTTCAAAAAGCGGATTTAGACCGAAGTGGAAGAAAAGTGTAAGTCACAAGTGACGAGCAAAAATTTTTCAGGAAAATCTTTGTGAAGTTGTAAAGAAACTCGAATCAAAGTTCACTCTAACCCAGGGTTAGCTTAATCGGGCTTTCGAACAACTGGGCCCAGGGTTTTAGCTGACCCTCAATTTCAAGTTAGTAAAAGATGCAAAGGTATAACAACATCATCAAAAACAATGACTGCAATCAACAACATTATCTGTACTTAAAGAAAGCCACAAGTAACAATGACAGCTTTTAATATTAAAATATTTCCTTAATTTATCATAGTTATTGAAATTCACAATGGAAGAAAACCACATAAATAGGTGCAAAACCCTGAAAAATGGCAAATACAGACTTATCACAGCAAGTGTTTCCTCAGTCAACATTAGTTTAGAGTTAAATACAAAAAAAGAATTAAAACAAAATTATGGACTCACTTGAAACACCTTGATCTGTTCAGGGTGAAGAGGAGATAGTTAGCAATCAGGTCTTCACCCACAACATGGTCCTTAAAACATCCTGAAGAATGATAAAACAAATGCTCTGCATAAACGAGACAAAGTCTATACTTAAATTATTTACTTCAGGTTACATTTTTTGCATTTTTTAGCAGTTTTCATAATGGTCTTCCTATAAACCCTACCAGGTTCCAGGAGGCAACATGTTAGCTATTTTACAAAACACGAAGAAGTTGAATTCTGGACCAGCAAAAAACAAACCCAGGTACATGTAGTAGTCACGAGGGGATTTGAAATGCAAATTTCAAATCCTGTATTACCCCAACCATTGGGCCATGCCATCTCCCCAAGTCCCCAGTGATGTCCAATTAGATGAAGACCTTCATATAAAGGAATGGCTTCACATGATAGCTGTACAGTGTATCAGTACATCCAGTACCTATTAGTGCCAGCTTCATTCCTACTTCGACTGATGGTATGTATGGGGCGGTAATACCTAAAGAATAAAAGTGAACCAGAAAATACTCTATATATCATACACATGTAATTAGACCAAAAATCATTTCTAACATAATTTCTCCTATAAAGAGAAAAAACAGCGAGGTTAGTGTCAACATTGTACCGACATGTTACTGACAAGTTACCGACATCTTACCGACACATCACCATCTGTCGGCCGACTGTCGGTCATCTGTCGGCCGACTGGTAGTCTGTGTTTTGGGAAAAACCTGTCGGCTATCAAACGGCCGTCAAACTGCCGACAAACGGCCGTCAAACTGCCAACAAACGGCCGACAGTCGGCCAACAGACGACCGAGAGACGGCCAACAAATGGCCGACAGTCGGCCAACAGACAGCCGACAGTCGACAGACAGGTTTTTCAGAGAGCTCTTCTTCACAATTACCCTTTTCTTTTCCCACGATATTTCCTATACCAATTTTGTACTCCTTGAAATCTACTTATTTTTGTCTCACCACACTGTCATCATGTCTCATGTCAGGTCAAAGATTGTTCATGGACTGGCAAATGGCTTGTATTGTAAGCTACATGTGTTTGCACATGGTGTGGTTCCAAAATGAAAGTCAGGTTAAACATCACTTTGTGATTTCAACCTTGTTTGATTCTCAGTTTCACAGGTCTCATAATCCGAACTATTCATGATTATAGATAATTGGAGGGCTCTGGACAAAAATGATGAAAGTGACTTTTGCACAGGTTTGAGAGGATCTTGCAAAATCACCAAATCAACTGCAATTTCCCAAAATGACTGCAATTTCCCAAAATGACCAAATGCACTAAAGAACTGAGGAAGTTTCTGCCCTGAGCCCATCAATAAGGGTTAGGGAATGTAGCAAAATTGAGAATTGAACTACCGGTACATTAAAACCATTTTAACCAGCAATTCATTTTGAACTACAGTGCAAGATGAACACTGCAGGTCAAAAGTCCCAAGCTCTAGTGATCAAAGAAAATTATGACAGAACTGAAGGGAGAGATCTATTACATGTACATCCAGATACCGTACATACTTACCTGGTGTGTCAAACATATATGTCACTGGTTCATCACAAACCTACAATGAGAGTGCACTTGTAAAAGATTCAGAAAACCTAAACCTAACCAAACATACGCTAGGTATATGGACTATAATTTGGAAACTGGAATCTCAGTGACTAAATCTATTAAGCATTAGAGGATTAAAACATCATGGTTTGAGTTTGTGACTTATGTAACACTAATAACTATAAATTAAATTAATGTATAACATGATACATGTACACTGATGACTAAACTAAGAAAGTAATCATGGGTACAGAGTACATAATTATACATTCTGTATGCAACTAAGTAAAGCTGTGAGTAAGTAGGGAAGGAAATATAATTACCTAAGCACACAAATGAAAAACTCCAACACAAAATTCTCAGCTGCATTAAAATAATTGCCAAGAGCTTATTTTCAAGTGCTGTACACACCTTGACTCTTTCTTGAATAGATTTTGTAATCCCTGGAACAGACCCCACTCTTGTAGCTTTACCTGAAATTCACACACCTTGTAAAGACCACAAGCAAATTCCATACAAGAACAAAATTATGACAGCTCATCACTGATGCATCCTGTTACTTAGCCCACTAGGTCAATGAATTGGGTGTATAATACGATTTCCGTACATAGCATAGGATTTGATAGTGAGCTGAATAACTCCTTATTAACAGCAGGAATGGCTACACACATAGTGAGATATTTACAATAAATAAGCCCAAACACAACAATCACCTTTCCTCATGTACTTTCTCCTGAGAGCATTGATTAAAGAAGACTTCCCAGTGTTTGGTAAACCACAGATTAGAATGCTATAAGGCTTGTCTGGTTCCTGTAAAATAACATGTAAATAAACATATATATGAGATGAAAGATCAAGATGCATATGCAATGTAATTACAAAAAAAAGGTCTACTAACTGTTCTGATGTATGTTCCTTCATATTCAGCGTCTTTAATAGCTTCAAGAGCTGTAGGAATAACCTGAAAGGAAAATATGGACACTGTGAGGTGTTGAATCAGAATTATTGCTCTTTTTTTTTTTCTTTTAGTAAAAAAAGAAAAACATGGTTTGTGTAGGACAACATGCTAGAGGTTCTTCATCATGACAGGTCACCTACACCTGGGCCAAGTTGTCCAAGCTGGGTTAGTGCCAACCGTGGGTTAAGTCCAATTACTGTAAATCCAATTGGTTGTCATGATATTTATCCCGGATTAGCTAGAACTCTGCTTCAAATAACTCGGCCCTGGTCTCCAAAAAAGACAGTGCCCACTTCTCAGAATCTGGAAATTCTCTTGTTCCAAACACTTTTATACCTGTGATATTAATAGTCCTAGTGTACTCTAAGCAGAGACAAAAGTGTAAACCTGCCTTTTTTATGCTATAGTGATACTGTGACTTAGAATCAGTAAATATGGCACGGATCCCATCATCTTTCAAACTCCTAAGAATATCCTAAAAGATAAAAAAGAGAGGATACCCATTCAAACAATATCAAAATTGAAAATTCACTAACAGAGAGGCATTTTAATGATAAATGAATGATGAAGGATGTCAAGAAAAGATGGAAACCCTTGCCGCAATAATCAAGTGCTGGTATTCCCACTACATGATTGTTTGTATAGCAATGGCAAACCACCCACTAATTGATAAATACAGTAATTTAGTCCAATTTACTGCCAGACTTTTGCTCTACATAAAATTTGAGGGTTGTCCAATACAACCAAACTGAATTGAATCAACTATAAGGGTTGGCAACTCTTTAGAATCAACTCGATTCATCAGACAATAGTCTGCTTGACTAAACGGAAGTCGATCTGCAGGGGACTTAACATACTGTAAATAGAAAGTTGGGCAAGGTGCAAGGCTACAAAATGTTGACAATTCAACACCATTCGATTGAATCAACCTGAGTCATCTTACATGGTTGGCCTCTGCCGGAGTTGCTTGCCTTATGCCATTTCTCCATTGTTCTCGACTTGACTTCTGGTCAGTCCAATCAACATTAATTTTATTGACAGGAACTGATTTAATTTGACCTAATCGACTTGATTCGTCAGCTTTCGTGCACCCCTCTTGCCCCACACAACTTCCGGTGATCTCGATTGACTTTGTTGGACATGGTCAGTGGCGAATTGTAGACGATTTGACTTGAGCTTAGACGATTTGACTCCGTCTAGTTGAATCGTCTGGGCTTACAGACAACTGGACTCAATTAAGGTTATGTTTGTTTAAAGCTGAAAGTTTGTAGTTCCACGCTTCTAGAACGAATCATAGTCATGGTTGGTCTTCAAGTTGCTATTCCTCCATTGTTCTTGACTTCACTTCCAGTGAGTCAAAATGACTTTTATGGACACGGTTGACTCAATCGAATCAAATCGATTTGTCAACTTTTGTGGGCTTCTCTTTCCCGATGCAACTTCCAGTGAGCCCGATTGACTTCCTTGGACATGATCAGGGTCAAATCGTCCGTTTTTTGGGGGGACAATTCGACTTTAGCTTAGACGATTTGACACAAGGAAATTGTAAACAAAGAGACACATACTGATATTATCGATCAAAGGCTACATTGTAATTAAGACCTGCTCACACTTAGAAAGTTTGGGAAGAATCTCCAAACTTAAGTAGTTGCCAACAACTACAAGTAGTTTTGGAAACCTTCAATTCTTAGTCAGGCAGGAAATTTGTTTGTCCCTGACAGTTGGTCTTTGATGACACACACTGATGATGTGATTCAAGTTCATGGTTACACATACAATCTTTAAATTTTGCATGGTGTTTTGAGTACAAATGTCAGATCACAGAACAAAAACTGAGTGATCAAAACATTTCTTATTTTTTGCATGCACCAAAGCAAATTCTTTTCGATAGTGCCAATGGGTCCAAACATACTCAGCTCATAGCAAAACAATAGTATTGCAGCTAAACAATCTACCTGTTTTTTTGTTGTGCTTCCCAAGAGATCTACCTTGTTGAGCACTAACACATGAGGTCTGTTGCTCAAGGTATCTTTAAACTTAGGATTTCTTCCTGTAAATGGTATTTAAGTTAAGTTAAGGGAAATTTATAATATCAGACTAACACCGGTCCAGGTCCATGGTCATATAAGAAAGGCTTGATTCACCCCTTGTGTTGTTTCTCACAAAATGATGTGTTTACAGGGTGATAATTTTGAAAAAACATTCTCTGAGACTAACTTTCTATCAATATAATTTAAAAAACCCAAATTATATTTTTACACACGCTAGAGAGAGCAACAATACATTATACACGACAAATGTCCTGCTTTCCTGGCAACATCTTTCATTCCCTATCTCAAAATTTTATTCTCTACTTTGCAAGAAAAGTAATTTTCCAATATAGGCATTTGGAGGTACCCTATAACAGAATGGCTGTATGCATAAACGTTGTAAGTAAATTTTTTTTGTTTTGTATTTCAGTTATTTTTGTTAAATCTTGGCTGAATTCTGAGCAATAAACAGTGCCTAGCTTTTTCAACAATATTTTTGTAGTTGTGTGCAAAAAATAAAGGCAATTTGACAAAAACATACAAGAAAACATGTAGGTTTTTTCTCTTCCTCTGTTTTCATCCTGTAGCCCTCAACTGCAAGAACTACTTGCAAAAGTTCTACATTGTTTATTGTTCTAAATTTGGCAGCAGTTTGAAGAAATAACCAACATATGAAATAGACATCAACCTATAAAGCCATTCAATTATAAAACCTCACCACCACCAGGCACCGAACTTAAATAGCCCCTCCCACCCCATCGAAAACAATTCCTTCAGCAACTCAGCTGAGATACGTATAAAAATTGAGTTGTAAAGGATATTCTTGCATCATGTACTTCAACAACACAATCACACTTTTTGAGTAGTATCTGCATCAAGCGTAAACCTGAAAATAACATAAACAAGACAAAAACATAACCTACATGGATTAACAACAAAATTCTCGAAGTTACCATCAATCAATACATTGAGTTTCTGGCCAGAATTTCTTGCAAAGCGGTTTTCTCAAAAGGAACAGCAACGCACCCTTTGCCATATGTCCTGGAAACCATTTGACAAATACACTGGGGTGGAAATCATTCGGAAGCCGGAAAACGGGTCGAAAACTTGAATTTGCAAGCCACAACTCAGCGCGACTGACGTAGGGACTCACCGCCATATTCACTTCTTTACATTATAACTCACCATACATAACATACCTAAGGTGGCGTGTGTTATACCGCTGAAAGAGCAAGGACTGCGGGCGGATAAACAATGCGCTTGCTTCCAAAGAGATAATTAATGCGGGGTTGGAAGCGTTGTAAACAAACGAAAAGACATCCCTACCGCATCGCCTTCTCGATTTCAGATAAGAAGACATAATGCCGGGAATTACAAGTAAGTTTGTAGTTGAATGATTCGAATCATTCGAGAAAGATCGAAAAGACTCCCTTTGCAATTGATTCAGCTCCACACTGAGCTACGATTTTGACTTCGTTTCTGGCATGGGTCCTGTCAAAGTTCTTGTTTTAATAATAGGTTTATTGCCTGACGGCTGGGAACGCTCTGAAACGACTAATGGAATTCCGTATTACATAAAGTATGTATGATATGTTAGTTAAATGATATATGAAATACTAGACTTTAAATCTTTAAATCATATCTTGGTAACTTTATAGCTATAGTTCTTCGGTAGTTTTTAGCATTGGCGAATTATAACTATTTATTTAAAAATGGATTTCTTTTACATGTTTCTTTACCAGCCATGACACAGAAAGAACTCAGTGGGATCATCCAGAGATGGTCAGCTTGCTAGAGGAAATTGGTATTCGGAAGTTTTGAAAAATCAACATGGTTTGCATGTACTTTGCATGCTTGGTAACATGGTTGTACATTTTGTTTTGTAGAGAGTTTGAGTAGCATAAAGTATGCTGCATATCGCACTGCCATGAAGTTGAGGGCCATTCAGAAGAAAACACAATGTAAATAATTGTACATACATTGTTGTTGTCAATTCTACAGTACTTGAGAGGCTATTGTTTTTGTGAATAAAATCTTTCTCACCCTCTCCATGGTGACTAATACATGGCAATTTCTATTTTGACTAGTATATCTAGTTGATATGCATACCATTAAGGCATCCCTTGACGATGAAGGGATAAAAGATGGCTATATTGAGGCCAACTTGTCCATAGCAGAATTGAACAGAATCGTAACAGCCATCTTTATAAACCAAACTGGAGATCGCAACACCGACTATATTGATGTGTCTCTCGCAAGTGAACTGGTTCTCAACTGGATCCTCAATGTCTATGACCCGTAAGTAAAAAATCAACTTTCAAACCCTGCAGTAGTGATATTACAATGTAACATGCTGTCACACTTTGACAAAGTAAAAATATAGATTGAAAAGTCACTAACAGAATAGACAAAAAATATAATGGCTAATTTTACTCCTTATAGACCAACCAACAATTGACTAACAAAAGACACATAGCAAATACACCAGTAACTGTTCAGTCTTCACAGCTAACAACATCATGGCTTACCTGACAAGTGACCAATATCATTCCATCTCCACAGACCAATCAGATTAATGAGCATAATACTTTTACAATCCACTGACAATTATATGTGGATCACTTGACTCTAGAGATTACTTTCATTCTGGTTGTTAAATTGTCAGTCAATGTCATTAACAAGAGTTGCTCTAAGCTCTCCTGAGTGACCTTCCTTCATAAAGTAATGAACTCCTGGGTTCAGAAACCATTTACAGCTGAAAATAGAAGTTTAAAAATGTTTCAATACTGACGACTCCCCTTAGTGGTCTTCTCGGGAACATTGAAACATATACTACAAATGAACACAAAACAGGTAAGAATTGCAATTGGCAGGAGGCTAACCGGTTGGCTATTCATAAGCATAGACTAGGAGTTGAACAGGGACTACCCAGAGCAAGTCCAGCCAGTGGTTAGAGTGGGACTGAATCTGCCATCTATCAACAACAGGGTTCCCATTTTCTTTTTTGAGATCTATCAATGTGCAGGGGTGCACTGAAAATACTTTTAGGACATTTTCTCACCAGAGAAAATCATTGGAAATTTTAAACTGAAGAGTGGTTTCAAAAGCATTAATTTAAGTCTTTTGAATGAAAATTATAATAGTATAATTCTTATTTAAGTAATAATATAATATTAATCTGGCCCTATAACCCACTTAGGGTTATGGGTAAAGAAAAATAAGAAGAATATTAATAGTCAACTGGACAATTTAAGCAATTGTCTCATATGCACTTGGAAATTCAAGTGACTCCAACGGGATTAATAGCATTATTTTTATTACATTTAATGGACCATGTATGTCATGCACATGAGACAAGGCCAAATGAAAACAGCAATAGTACTTCCAACTTAAAATTTGGAGTCTCCAGAGGGATGTGGATGGGATTCACTGATAAATCTTCTTCATCCTCTTGTATAATGAACTTTTGCCCTGACATTTGAGTATTTCTCCTATGGTATTCAGGTGTCAGGATTTTTTTTTTTCAACTACAGGGGAAGAATGGGATTTGTGCCAATTCTTTCACTCAAGGTTGGTCTTGCTGTCATGTGCTCTGAGAAGGTGCAAGAAAAATACAGATGTGAGTTTATTTTTATCCTTACACATCTTCTATAAGGTGAAGCATTGAAGTCAGTGTGCATGAGGATATGATACTCTTGTAACATAGTTTATATTTACTTTACTTTACCTTTTTACAGATCTGTTTTTTCAACTTTGTAATAATCAAGGATATTTGGACAGTAAAAGGTTAAAATTATTTCTTCAAGAGATGCTTCAGGTGAGTCATAATTCCTATTCATGGACCATTCCCAAAACATTTTTGCCAATTAGAATTCAATCTGACCTTTATTCAATATTGTTTTTAGATTCCAAAGTATATTTTTGAGAGTACAGCTTTCAGTGGATCCAGTGTGGAGCCAGCTATTCGAAACTGCTTTGAAAGGGTAGATCTGACATGCAGCTTTGCAAAATTAATGATATAATAATACACAGTAATGAGCCAGTGTGGCATCAAATAACATTTTTCCTGATTGACTTACTGTGTAACATTTGGTTGATGTTTCTCCAGGTTTCAATTCCAGAGAGAGTTTCTGTTGAGGAGTTTATTGAATGGATGGTTGCTGAACCTCAAACAATTGTGTGGCTTCCCACACTTCACAGATTAGCAGTTTCAGAAACTGGTAAGTTTTCTTCTATTGTTTTAACAGTGTATGGAAAATGAGCGATAAAAGTTACATTTCGACAACACTTGATAGTACATTGCTTTGCCTCTTTGCCTTCTCAGTTAATTAATAGACAAAAGCAACAAGAGTCAGAATTATGTCATCATGAACATAAGTATTGAGCAAGATACTGTACATTAATGGCCTTGTTTCTTTCCATAGTTAAGCATGAGGCAAAATGCAATGTATGCAAGATGTATCCTATTGTTGGCTTCAGGTGAGCTCTTAAAACTCGGTGTATACACTAGGGGTAACAAATAGTTATGATAAAGTCAATTAAGATAGCGAGACTAGCAAATGTCTGCTGGCTAAGGCTTTGCTTTTTACCCTTACATATGAAATTGAGAGGTCCAGAAAACACTGTCAAAGAATTGACAATGCAAGACACTTGAAATCAATACCAAATGTTTGTGAGACCCTTAGTTTTTGAAGCTACCAATCCTTAGCTTGCATTCCTGACTCAGAATTACATCATGACTACATGCACTCTACTTGGTCTGTTGTGTTTCATTTCACTAGATATCGCTGCTTGAAATGCTTCAACTTTGATCTTTGTCAGGTGCATTTTAGCTTTGTTGGACCTTTTATTGTTTTCATTGCTTTGCACTGTTTCACTTTCATGCATTACTTTTGCAAATTCAGTTGCTTGATGTATCACCTTTTGTGGTCTTGTTTAATGCTCGACAGGGCTGTTTCTGGTCTGGTCGTGTTAATAAACAGCACAAGATAGGGCATCCTACGCAGGAGTATTGTCTGGTGGTAAGTTGAAACTCTCAAGAATAACACGAAACTGATCTGACTGAATGGCTCAGGTAAACAGAAAGGTGCCCAGTTAAAAGATCACTCAAAATTACAAGATAATTTTTAGTTTTTAAACAATTATGAGATAGTTTTTAGTGGTCAAGTCATTTATTCTTAGTGATATTATCTCTTGAAACCATAACTTCATTCACACTGTACAAATTCTAACAGTCAACGCAAAAGGAAGATATCAAAGATTTTGCCAAAGTAATGCGCAACAAAGTGAGCAAAAAGAAGAAGAAGAAAACACCAGAACATCCATCCAAAGGAAGGTTTATTCCCATTGAAATGGAAGAAGCTCTCCCCTCAGATGGAGAAGATGAGTAAGTGGAAGGTGTCTTGATAAAAGACTAGGCTTAAAAACTCAACAGCAGTACAATCGGGCACACACCAGTATCAGCCATGTGATTTCCAAGGGCAATTGAGCACACAGAACACCAAGCATCACTCTAACTCAGGGTACATGTAGATCTGGAACCAGTCTGTCCCTTACAAGGATCAAGTAGATAGTATGGAGTATTGAGAATCCAAAACTTCTTTGAAGCATTTCAGTTCTTAACTCTTGCCCATGTGAAAGCCCCAATAATCAATAGTCAGTCTATATTCTTACTGAGAGTTAACAAAAAGAGGAATTCACCATATTCTTGTAATTCAATATGCTACATATTGTTGAACATTCCTGAAACATCAAATGTATTTTGTGTACTGGAACCTCTGAAACTAGTTATTTTTTCTCACAGAGATTCAGTTGATGCAGATTCTGCTGTAAAGGTCTTTCCAGGAACACATGATAAGCTGGGAAGTTACGCAGCAAGGTTTGTCTGCCTTCATTAGAATTGTGATCATCATTGAAGGGCTCAGAGCCCTAAATGTGTAATACACACTGATTAAGATGATGGAGAATGTATGAAATTTCACATATTGGCGCTGTGAATATGTAATGTCATGATTTAAAGTGAGATCATTGCAGTTAATGAAGCTTCTTCATTGCCCCTAATTTTTGGTATATAGCATAGTTCACCCCATAATTTCACTGCAGTTGATTCGGTGAAAATTGGCCGTGATTTTGCCAAATGATCTGAAAACCTCGCAAAAGTCACCTAGGTCATCTTTTCATGGAGCCCTTCAAAAATATTAAATCCACTAGTTTATTCACTACTCAATGTTTTTTATTCTGTTTGTTGGTTGTTAATTCACCCTTTGGTTTATTGCTTGTTTTCTTATCTTCCCTTTCTTTAGTGTACTAGCTGCCTCTTAGATCACTTTTGTTGAGTTTGTTTTTCAGACTATCAACTTATGAGGCAAAAGAAGATGAACCTGTAACAAGAGAAGAGCCTGTAATGACAAGGCCTGCTCTGTGAGAAATACACAATCACTTATATGTATACCAAAAGGAATTGCTCTTTGTATACTTTATCTAGAACCAGTTACTGTATTCATGTCCAGTTTTACGATAACACACATATGATAATGTTGGTAAGGATGCATGAAATGGTTGATGACAATGATGATGTTCTCTCTAGCAAAAGGAACTGTAGTTTATGGCCAAATAATTCAGTGTATGTGCTGAGGAAAATGTGATTTTTCTTATTTTGTGAGATTTAAATGCATGGTTAGAAAAAATCACAAGCTTGTCAATAGTGAGCTATAGAAGTTCTTTTGTTATTTGCAGGGATGATGAACACGATCTCATACATCATTATGCTAAGAGGTAAATTTTCTAGGCATGGTTTTTTTCATTGTGTATTACATATGGTAACACTTTTACTGTAGTAGTGACTTAGTGGGTCAAAACGGTGGTCTCAAATTTGTAACAATGCCTCTGTGTAGATTGTTATGTTGACTAATTGCAGTGAAGTGAGCGACTGTGAATTTGAGTCCACCTGGATTTTTTTCAGGCTTCTTTGCAACTGTTCACTTCAATGTGATGGTCACACTTACATCATAACTTTTCATATCCGCAGTTCAATATACCAAAATTTCATATATTCTCGATCATGTGTGTAGTTTGCTGCTCACAAGTATGTCTGTTCGTCTGTTCGTTTTGCAGTTTGACAGGAGAGGCAGAAATGATGGTAAATGTTTTGCTGTTAAGTCATTTGAAACCGATAACTGTTCAGTAATCACTCATTATCTTAACTCTTTCTACTGTGCTTGTTGGGACACATCTATAGCAGGTTAATGTGATTTCTTTCCAGGGTCCCTCTCCCACTGAAATCACGAGAGAACTGCCCGTGGATAGTCAAGAAAAGAGAAACCTGGAAGACCTCATAACGACCTTAGAAAGGGATAACAGGTGTTTGTACTGTTCATAATTTGATGAAAACAATCAAAAGGCAAAGTACGTCACCCAGCGTTCCACTAGTACAAATGAATTCAATTTCCGAATTTGCCGAAAGTTGACCACCATAAAGTAATGAACTCGGTGTTATTTTAATGAGAAGTCTTGTGATGGAAGGAACGGTCGTTCCTGGGAAATTAGGCTAAGAACCGTGTCCCTCAGTGGAGGGTGCACATAGCAAAACTGTAAGACCTACATGAAGTTGCTTTGTGTATTAAAGCACAGTCTTGAGCTCTAACATTAAATTTGATTCTTACCTTGCCTCTTCATATAGAGCTTTACAGAGCGAAATCAACAATATTCATCAGTTACAAGGCCAGAATGAGAAGGAACAAAGCGTCGTCCTTGTTGAGGACCCTACCAAAGAGGCCCACTTACGACACCAGAGGGAACGGCTGGAAGCACGTGAAGAGGTCCTTGAGGAGCATAATTACCAGCTGCAAGTTCAGCTCCATCGGTTAAGGACCCGATTGCAACAGGTACAAGGAGAGATTGTCCTACGAAGCTCCCAGTATTGGGTCTAGTGTTGTGGTTTATGAGTTCAGTCGAAATAGATGTGGAAGTTTACCCGGAACTAATAAAAAGATTACAGCTGTAGTCAATAACAAGAATTAACGCGAATAAATCGTTCGGTATAAACACACATGATAAAGCGCATGATAAACTGATATAGAGCGCTGATTTCTTTTTAAAATGTAAATTTTAGCAATAAAAGGGTTTCCTTTAGTTGTAAGTTGAATTCGACTTTGTTTCCCAATACAAGCCGTATAGTAAAAGGCGCTTTAATGTAAACGCATAACTAAAAAAAGAAATAGAATTTTCAGTGATGTACATTAGTGATGTAAATTTTTCATTTCTCGAATAACCAGACGCCTTTTCAAAATTACAGTTGAGGTGAAACTCGGTCTTGACGATAACCAACAACGAAGAAGGGCCAGCATAAAGTGAAGACTGTTTTCCTTACATGTGCTCAATATGTTTGTGTCCGTCACTATAATGTAGAGACTAAAGGATAGGCCTCCACTAACACGGAAATATTTCTTATTTTGCCTTAAAGTCAAACTGTTAACTCGGCGAAATCCATCCCTTCAGTTTGACTCCGTCTGAGAATCAGTAATCATTAAAGAATCTAAAATATATTAAAACTGGTGGTGTGGTTTGATTCATCTGTCGTAGGACGAAATGACCCTTGCTAGTCTCATTGAAGAAGAAAAGAAACTGGCGGTCGTGCTTGCACATAATCGCATGGGAAAGATAAGCTTTAAGGCTGAAGGAAACGCTACAATGGTACTACACTTAAACTTCATTTGTTTGTTTGTTTTTTTTTTCCTTTGCTTTTCATAAAGGTTCTGTTAGTTGGTTTCTTTTCCACACTTTCGGGTTCACACTTGACGGTCACCTTTAAAAGGCGTTCAGGTTTTCCGGTTCACACGGAAATTGTTGTTATAAATAACTGATAAGCTAACTTGAAACTCACCATCATTGGAGCTGTATCATTAAACCTTTTCTTTAGCTCTAAATGCTCAATATGATCTGCGTAAAATTAAACAATTATGATACTATAAGCCTCTTGCCGAACAAGACGTTCAGTTCCCGTTATAGGGCAAGTTACGTTTATTAATCGATACTATGCTAGCTATAATACACTCACTAAGCGCAAACTTATTTTTGTGTGGAGTACGGCACTGGTACTACGATTCACTAAGATGTTTCCACGCCTCGGGGAATCCTCTCTTACACGTTATTTAGCTCTTTATTACAAAACAGTAATGATGAGACCCTCCAAATCTTGTTATGCATGAAACGGTTTTCAGTGAGAGCTCCCTTAATTTACCCATGCTTTCCAGGGTTATCCAGCCAATATTATACAATTTAATTCAAGTGTGCTTAGATTCAAATGCAGAGAGCGCTAGAGAATGAGTTGACCTGAGACTACGTCAGAGTCGTTCGTTTAACTAAAGAGAAGCGATAGTTGACCATGTTTTTCTCTGAGTTTTTGCTGGTGTTTTATGACAAGATCTTATTACTTTATCATCGATTATTGAAAAAGACAAGCGAGTTGGGGGGGGGGGGGG
>BLFK01000297.1:815212-837045 GCA_014634185.1 Astreopora myriophthalma
GGGGGGGCGTAAGACTAAGTGATACATTATTCATGATACCATGACACTGATCATGAGCTTATAAAAGACGTCGCGGTTTCACCACCAGCACTTGGAATCTTTTTATTTGACTTCCTAATTATCTTAAAAAAACTAATGATGATTTCTTGAGCCTCCGAAATTTTTGCCGCGAAACGAAAGATTAAGCCGCCTAAAGGCAAGGGCGAATGAATTTGCACGTTTTTTTTTTTTTTTAATCCTTCTGGCAACATGGATACCGATCAGGTATAAACTAAGTTAAATTACAAATTGCTGACTTGTTGTGGTTACAGCAAGCTTATGATTTCAGATATAAAAATCCAAAAGGAGAGCAGAAATTGTTTGGAAATGGTTTTTGTTCATGATCATTTTAGTGTTCTCATGATGAATGAACTCAATAGCGAGGGTCTTTGACCTTCGTCTCCATCTGGTAATTTGAAATGTCCTCCCATGCGTGCCATACTTTTAACCTGGGAGAAGGAGACTTCGTATGGAAGAAAAAAGAGGAGACTCATTTTATAGGATTTCATCACGAATGAACTTAAGTGATGAAAATAAGGCGTGTCGCTGACTAGTTTGGTTTGTTTTCTGGTTTTCACCCAGCTTATGTATTGACTGTGCTTGGATACAAACAACCAGTTACTGTTGATTCCATTATCTTCTACGTGCTTAACGATATACAAACTAGTTAGCTGATGGTACTTGTGCACTTATTTAGGCTCTGAACAACTGTACTTAAACAACGCCGTCGGTATTTTGGTTTCCAGGGTGATGTTTCATTAGCTTCTCTGAGGTCAGCTGACCAGCCTGTTTCTAAGCCCTCAGCTGATGCTACCACTGACACAGCAACGAGGCCAAGTGAGTTAAACGATAGCCGTGGGGTTTCAAAAACTGCTTTCCCAACCGGTATTTCACAAGCCATTCCATCAAACCAAGCGTCTCTAAACCAAAACACCTTTCCAACGCCAACACCGTCAATGCAAGCCTACCACCCACAGTACTCATTGTCACCTGGCATGTCCCCTGCTTGGATGGATGCATACCCACAGCGACATTCGAGTGATGTCCGGGGACCCTCGCCTGCTGCACGAACGACACCTTTGCCTGGTCCGTTCGTTCCTAGTACGGCTGCCGAGTTAGGACTGTTGGACAGTCCAGATACGTCATATGAAGGCCTGCAGCTGAGAAACACTGTGGACAGAATGACGGCCTCTTTCCCGCTAGAAGTTAGTTCTGGTAAGAAGTGAAGTGTTTTTTTTTTTTTAATGGTCATACCAACTTGCTATTAACCTTCCACGATTCGTCGTCAATTTTTTGTTTTCTCAGATATGCAAGTGGACTTTCACAATGATCTTTTCCTTTCCGCAAGTCTTGTTGGCGAAGCCATGCAGATGATGGTCAACACAGTAGCCAGAAATGCAGGTAAGTACAAACATTTTCTATGAGCACACGGAAAAGCGAACTAGCCTTTATTGCGTGTGACCACAAGGAAAGGTCTCGCATCGTTAACTTGAGCCTTTTTTCCATCACAGTGTGATGGCTGTCATGTTGAAAAAAACAAATTTTAGCAGTTTCTTTAAAGTTAACAAGACGCCTAGAGGCGTTAACGTGGGATGCATTGGTTGATGAATCTGCACTGTTTGGCAATTCCAGCGTCACATTGGTGCCTTAAAGTACGGGAATAAAATCGAAAAAGACGACTAGGAAAAAAGGTAACGACACTGATTTCACAGAAGGTCACCCATCCGAGTAGTAAACGCGGCCAATAGGGCTTAACTTCAGTGACAAGCAAAGGCACGTGGCTAATTACCATATGAGACTACAATGACGACGAAACCGGCCCGAAACTATAACGTGGTCTGCCTACGCATCCCACGTAATAATAAGAATTTGCTTGTTCTCATTAATTGTCTGTTTTAGGAACGAAGAGTGTTTTTACTCCCCCAAGAACGTCCAGCGGAGATTCCATCACGCATGGTGATTTTAAACCGGTAAATATTCGGTCGGCTCGACAATGACCGGGCGACAGCAATAGTCCGGCCTATTACTTCCAGGACGAGAAAACAATAGTTCGCATTCAGTCTGCAAGGAGCTTTTTACTGACAAGTTTTGGACACTGTTCAGTATTTGACGCCGATGAATGAATTGGCAAGCGGGGTGTTCTATCCACACAAATTATAACAAGAGCAAATCCTCCCTCTTGACATTTATCTCCTTGTATTCCCATTCATTATACTTATACACTGCGTTACAGTGATGAAATTAGAGGGAAGAGTACCACTCAATAGCCGTTGCTACACACCCTGGACATGTCAAACATGATTTCTAGCTGTGATTTCCGGCGAGGTATAATGTTTACCGAAAATTGGAAAGCATCGTTAGAAAGGAACCTGTCAGACCAAGATTTGTTCCTGTGGGTTGTATTAGTACTGTTTCCACAAGGGAACTCAATAGTTAGCTATTTACCACGGATCGTATAGCGTCAGTATCAGAAAACAGGAATACAATGCAATCAAAGGTCTAATCAAACGTCAATCAAGATTAAAGAAAAGGATGGATAAACTGTCAATAGGCGGCAACACTTAATTGTAACTAGTACTTTATCTCAAAGGTGCTCCTCTCATTGACTTTCAAGCTGAATCACTACAATTTCATCTTTTTCTCCCTCTTATTTCAGTTCGTCGTGTACGAGTAAGAACCCAATCGATAGAAGTATCCAGTGGTGGTGCTATGGAGTAAGACCAGTCAGCTTCTACCGCGAATCACACACGTCTGTGTATAAGATACACTGTAGATCGGAACAATGTGGCCACTGACAGACGATGTATGTGATAGCGACAAGAGAGGAACTGTGAATTAAGACGCTAGCGAGGAAACAACTTGGAACACAGATGCTGGTCTGTGGGGAAAATTGATTATTGTAAAGAAAGTGCACAATATAAATAATAAATGTTATAATTACTATCGTCATCGTTATTGTTAATGTTTAGCCAACTGGAAGCCTTTAGTATCGCAGGAATCGCCGAGCAGGAATCGGCACAGGATATGACAGCAAGACAGCACACGTAGTTAGAAGCGAACGAAAGCTGTCCTGGAAGCAGGACGTTTTGGAGGAGCGGGGCAGCTCAGCGTAAACTGGAAGCTATGACAGGCGCTGTCAGTTTGTGGCAGAAAACAACAGGAAATTGCAGTTGATGTGTTGTATGATGGTACGAAATTAAGGACAAGGAGAACAAATGATAATAGAAAATAAAGTCTCATATTGTTTCAACCAACTACTGTTTGCATTGCGTATACTTTGAATTGCTTTGTAGAATTAATGAGGGTCTGACCTACCAACAGTTCCGGTGCTCGTCCAACTGAGTTAACCAGTCGGTGGTTAGTTCAGCTGGTACCAGGAGAGCAGCGGACTATAGCCTGCGTAGCAAGCGTTTCCGTGCTGTTTTTGCCTCTCGTTTCATTTCTCGCGCGGCCAAAACCGAGAATCTCGTTCCTCGGTCTTTCTTTGCTCCGAAACAGCACGGAAACGCTTGCTACGCAGGCTAAGCGGACTACCGTGCCGCGAGGTCGTGGGTTCAAACCCCAGCCGGACCAACACTCGGGGTCTTTAATGTCTGTCTCAGGGTCTTTACTGTCGTTCTGTGCTGCCTCTGTAATAACTTCCACAAATGATTAGACTTAAGACCTTAGGGCGATAAAACGTCGGCTCCGTCTCACAACACTGTCCGTGCTTGATTCTGTGGGACGTTAAAGAACCACTTTGGACGTATTGAACCCTGGCTGTTGCCACCCCTGGTGTCTGGTCTGAATCATTTTGGATTCCTTCATTCACATCGCATATCTTGGGTTAGGTGGGAAGGCGAGGTTAGGGTCTGACGTCCTATCACGCCGTGGAAATGCAAAGCAGGGCTATCATCATCAGTTATCATCTGCTAAGGAGAACTGCTGCACCATAACTTCACGCGCAAGTTGGGCATACTAAACTCCTTGACTTGTTATTCACTTTTAAAAATATTTCTTATCACGCGGTGTGATCAAGGTCTTTTGTAGAAAGACAGGTGCATGGAAGATTCATAGATACGTGACAAGCGTAATGACTCGTTTAGAATTCAGTTATATTTGAACTTAGAAATTCGTCAAACTAACGGGTGGCCACTCAACTAAATATGCCAAGCGCATATCAAACGGGAACGTGTGCTTGAAACTTTAATGAGTTTTGGCAACATTAGAACATGGGCTCGAACCTTTGCTCGAAATTTCGAAAATGGAGAAAAACCCTCTCCAAACAAAAAATAGTCGAAGAGGAGAAGACTGCCTTAAATGCCATTGAAGATGATTGCGATGGCGGAACAGGCGCAAAAGGAAAGTTAAGGGAAATCATTTGCCAAGAAGACGATGAAATGAAAGTTGTCCCTTACACTAAATGTGACTTAGAGGATTTAATAGCTGAGATGGAAATAGAGCTTCAAATTCACTGGTGCAACAAACACGAAAGAGAAAAGTTGTTTTTAGACCTAGGACACGCATACTACAAACTATGTAAGTTTGAAAGGGCGAAATATTACTACGAGCAAAACTTCAAAATTATCAAACGAAAGCGCTCTTTGCCACGTTTGCAAAGGGCTTACTGCAATCTTGGATGTGTTTACAGGAGGCTTGGTGATTTTGACAAGGCGGTTGAATTTTTAGAAAGTGGTTTAGTGATTGCAGAGGAATCGGGCCAAGATTTGAGATGCCAGGGCAGGTTTTACAATAACCTTGGAAACATCTGCGAGGTGCAGGGGGATTTTGATAGCGCCATTTACTATCATTCGAAGAGGAGGAAAATAGCCGAGATTCTAAAGGATGGCGACGGTGAAGCGAAAGCTTGCGCAGGCATTGGTAATGCTTATCACTGCACAGGCAATTTAAGAAGAAGCATCGCCTATTATGAAAGAGTTGTGCTGTGGTTAAGGAGGAAATTAGGTAAGGATCTATCCTTAGGAGAATAGACAGAATAATAAGAGATTTTGTCAAGTACCCCTCTCTTATCAAAAAATGAAAAGAAAGGAAGAGGTCAAATGTTTGAAAGAAATGAGTCGTCAAGTGTTCAGCCTGGTAAACAGTGAGGATGATGGTTTTTTTTTTTCGGAATGTGTAGACATAGTAGAGAAGACCTAACTATGGTGCAGACAATGCCAAAGAGTTTTAAATTTAATACGATCGATCGCAAGAGCTGACCTACAAAACCTAAATCCGAAAACTGCCACTTGAAGATTTCGCTAACGTGGTCCATCTCAGATTACTAACCGTTTAGATAGAGCTAACTAAATGATCACGAGCTCGTTTGGGTCTCTTGCAAACTAAAATACAATAATTGTTTCATTAACAAGAAAGTGGCGGAGGCATACTCGGAAAAAAAAATATCCGAGTTCTCGTAACAGGAGTCGGACCCACGACCTTCCGATCTCTAGATCAGAGACTCTACCCCTGAGCTACAGAAAACTGGTAGGAACAAACCTGAAAACTAAACTATGTTCGCGTGGGGCAATCATTCTGTATACCATGCTGCTAGAAGTTGAATGTCAACGCTTGATGGTGGTTGAAGGTAAGTGTTCAGCGTGGTAAATAGTGAAAATTAGGTTTTCTGAAAACAGAATGTTCTGGCAGATTTGGATTTCACAATAATTGTTGAAAATTCAGGCCTCATCCACGCGAATAACTTCTATGAGACAATTTCCCTTGCTCGTGTGATGAGAAAATTTGCCAGAATTTTATACCACGTAGACATTTACTGAAAAGCTGGCGCACTAGCCTTTTATGTGGCAAATAAAAATTCCCACACGCGAAAATCTGTAGCATCCAGAAAAAATGTGCCAAATATTCAGTGGTTACAATGTTACAATGGTTTCCAAGCATCCTAGGCTTATTTTCCCGTGAGTCTGTGCTGTCCAAAGAAATTTCTGGCGCGTGCATACGAACGCGTTTTCAACAAATATTTGCTTTCAAATGTACAAGAGAAAATATGTTCACACCTAAAAATTGCCACATAAAATTTCCTCGTGTGGACGAGTCTTGACTAATCGAGTAGCTCTAAATCGACACTACCTGTGGCTTTGCCTGTCAATAACTATGAACCTGAGACTTTTGGTTACATTTAAGTCTGATCTTCACAAAACTTGACAGACACCAAGTTCGATACATGAGTGGTGCGAAAATAGGCTTTTCCTGACTGAGAAAGTACCCTCCACTCACGATATTCAACCTGACAACCTCGAATGAGGCCCTGATAGGGAGGCTTTAGTCACCCCTTATCCCCGAAATTCGGGGGGCAGTTATCCCTTAACCCTAAAATTGCCGAGTCTGTTATCCCTAAAACTGGGTCAAAACTATGTCAGTTATCCCTAGTCCCTATAATTATTTAATCAGTCATCCCTTATCCCTGAAATTATTTTGCCAGTTATCCCTCATCCCTAAAACCCCTTCCAGGGCCTCTATGAAGGTAAATAAAGGCTAATGGAGGTAGATGAAGGTAAATGAAGGTTATTGGAGGAAGATGAAGGTGAATGAAGGTCATTGAAGGTAGATGACGGTTAATGGAGGCTATTGCAGGTAGGTGAAGAAGAATGAAGGTAAATGAGAGCTAATAGAGGTTGACGGATGGGAATGCGCTATGAGGGTGAAGAGGGTTTTTGCGGATCGATGGGCCATCGCTACGGTCAGCGGTTTGCTTGGAGCCATTCCTGTAATTAACGGTTGCAATGAATGAGGGTAAATGATGGTGAATTAAGGTAATAAAGGCTAATGGAACTGAATGAATCGAGGATAAAGGAAAATGTTTACTAACAGCATGATTCTGATGTGAATTGGTCAGCCGCTAACGTCAAAACGGCTCAGAGCCATTCCTGTATTTAACGCTACGTCTCATTCATGAAGGCCGCCATCTTGAATACCGAGACCGAAAGACCCTGGGAACAAGGACGGCTGGGACGGGTATGGGGTTACAGGGGAGGGTGTGGGGGCAAACGCGTAAATCGCGGCCGCACGATCGGTTATTAGCAAATGCCCATGCGCCAGGCTCGTGTACTACAAATGAGTACGACAAAATAACCTTACCACATGGAAGACACGACAACTGCAATCGCAAATATATACCGATCCAAATCATAGTATAAAGCAGAAAGGAGTTGAGCTGCAAGTACGAAAGGGATCTGTCACATATGGTCTAGGGGCCGACATTTCTCTCCCTCACTGCCTATCGGGGATAGGTATCCGAAAGCGGCGAGTATAAGCGATCCGCGGGCCGAAATCTCGGGGAGACTCGTCATGGTACGTCGCTCAGGCTTAAATGTCCAGAGGTACCGCTACCGCTTCTGTACATTTTTCATTGGGTATTTGGTATGCGCATGCGCAAATGTCTTTGTGATCCAATACGTACCATCCAGAAGACACGGTGTCTACGGTTTTAATTTCATACAGAATTATCATCTGGCTACTGAGCATGGCAATAGTAATAATAATAATACTTTATTATTTATATAACGCACTCTCCAAAATTGCCCAAATGCGCTTTACATACAATTGTATATGTAATAGATAAAATATAAGCGGGAGACCTTTATGGGCATTAAAAACGGTCGGACGCGAATATTTTATCTTACTTGTGAAATGAAACCGTGACAATAGGTTGTGTTTGTTGCGTTAATCACGCGGGCGTGGAGTTGTCCCTTAGGAGTTTGGAAATATTAAGCAGTGAATTTATCAATTCATATTCATTTAGCTGTTGTAGTAGAAACATGGCTGGTCGGTTTCGTTTTCCAAAGAGTAAAGAAGAAGAGGCCAGTCTAGTGTCGGAAGCCACTCCGAAAGCAACACAATACAACACTAAATGGGGTACAAAAGTCCTCGAGGAATGGCAGCAGCGACGGCAAAATACATGTGAAATGTTAGAAGTTGTTGGAGTGGCCGAGCTGAACAGCGAAGATGTTGAAGATCTGACCGTTCCACTAGAGCACATGTCGCCACATACGCTAAACTTTTGGTTGAGCAAGTTCGTTTGTGAAGTTGCAAAACAAAATGGAGAGCGCTATCCTCCCAATTCGCTGTATTTGTTGGTTTGTGAAATCAACCGTCATTTGAGTGAGACGGGAGGAGGCGATTCGTTAAACGTTCGTTTACAGGGCTCGTTTTTGTTAAAGTTAAGCATACTAATTAGGCGAGTTAGAAATCTTTATGAAATTTAATTTTACTGATAATTCAACTAATTCATAATTCATCAACCCCTGCCTTTCCCTGCTCCCTGTGCTTTCAGATAGTTGATTTGTATCGGGGTTTACAGAGGTGCACACATGACTCAAATACTGCCTAATGATTGGTCATAACTCTTATGAATTATTAATGAATTTTACAAATATAATTATATACAATTCAAAAAGAAAAGAAAAACCAAAACCATTAATAATATGCTAATTTCAAAAGATGTGTCTTGAGTTTCAGCTTAAAGATTGCAATACTAGGATTACACTTAATGTTCATAGGTAATTTGTTCCACATGCGAGGAGCATTAACCGAGAACGCTCTGGACCCATAGGTTTTGGTTTGATATGATGGTTGGCAAAAAAGCAACTTGTCAGCAGATCTAAGATCTTTCCTTGGGACATATGGTACAAGCAATTCACTCATGTACATTGGTGCCAGACCATTAACAATCTTGTACGTAAACAATAAATCTTAAAATTGATGCGTTTTCTACTGGAAGCCAGTGCAATTTGATCAGCCTTGCGTGACATAGATATAAGCCTCGCAGCTGAGTTAAGAGCATATTGGAGGCGCTGGATTAAGTAGCTTGGCAGACCATATAATAAGGAATTACACCTGTCAATTCGTGACATAACAAACGCATTAACAAGGGTTCTAGTAGATTCAGTACTAAGATATTTGCGAGCTTGAGAAATATTCCTAACATGAAAGAAAGCTGACTTGCAGATTTCACTTATATGCTTCTCAAAGTTCATTGTGCTATCGAACACAACCCCGATGTTCCGCGCAGATGGAGTTGGGGAGACTGGCGAGTGGCCGACAGTCACCAATTCCAACGATGGCTGTGGACGATATCTTGAGTGCAGAATCAAAAGTTCTGTCTTATCATTATTCATCTTCAGGTTATTATACAGCATCCACCGATAGATATCACGTACACAGGCCTCAGCTCGCTCATGGGACAATTCCATATCTCCCAAAACAGATGACTTAAATGTCAGGTAAATCTGCGTATCGTCAGCGTACATATGATATGAAATGCCATGACGACGCATTGTGTCACCTAAAGGGGTGGTATACAACAGATATAGGATCGGCCCAAGAACAGATCCCTGTGGTACGCCACAGGTCAATGGACGGCCGGGCTGGAAGATTTTGTATTCTCGATAACCACGAACTGCGTACGATCACAGAGATACGACCTGAACCATTTATGTACAGTGCCTTCAATCCCATAGCAGTTGGACAACCTTGAGAGAAGGATTTCATGGTCCACTGTGTCGAAAGCCGCCGAAAGATCGAGTAACAGCAGAATAACACATCTGTCATCGTCTATAGCACGCAGGACATCATTCTGCACTCTAATGAGCGCAGACTCAGTGCTGTGGCCGGTCTTATATGCACTCTGGAATAACTCATGACTGTTTTCAGTCAAATGGTTGTCAAGCTGGGATGCGACGATTTTCTCACAAAACTTGGAAAGACACATCAAATTAGATACTGGTCGGCTGTAGTTCTTGAAAAGTTTACTATCCAGTGATGCTTTTTTGAGGATAGGTTTAAGCAAGGCCTCTTTCATATCCCCAGCCACCACACCATGTTCTAGTGAGAAATTCACAACTTTGGTGATAAACGGCAACAGCAGGTCCAAGCAGCCCATTAAGACCGACGCAGGAATTGGATCAAGGGCACAGGACTTACGACCTAAAGATCTAATAAGCTCGGACAATTCCTCCGTTGTGACAAGGTTAAACTCACAAAACTCGGTACCATGGTAGGGCGGAGGCTCAGGAAATTGATCGTCCATAGTGTTCTTTTCCAACTGCAGCTCTTTCCGAATATTTAAAATTTTGTTAATAAAAAAGTCAGCACTGAAAAGCATTTGCAAGGGATTCGTTGTCGTCGGCTTGAGGTAATCTATTTTCAGCTTTTCGATGAAGCAACTTATCAAAGTTAGAAAACAGACGCCTGGGATCAGAATGATTTTCATTTATAACCGTGGAATAATAATCCATCTTAGCGTCAAATATACGTTTATTGACCAATTTACATTGGTCAACGTACAATTCCCGGTGCGCAGTAAGTCCAGACAAGTAACAGTGCACAGTAAGTCCAGGCAAGTTGAACAAGGGAATCTTGGAAAAAAACGTATTCCTCTCCCGTGCGCGCACACGGTCTTCGCACGTTACTCCCATTGCCTGCTACTCGTTGGCGAGGGCGAGGGCGAGGGCGAGGGCGAGGGAAACTTTGAAAACATAACGCCACGTAGCGACAGAGATCATTCAACTGCAATGGCGTATTACAGGTTATTTACACGTCTTATCACCATTTGACCCTTTATTTCAAAGCATTTTACAATTGCGGATGAAGGTAAATGAAGGCTAATGGAGATAGAAGACGCTGGATGAAAGTAAATGAAGGCTATTGGAGGTAGAAGAAGGTGGATGAAGGAGTGAAAGCTAATGAAGGCTAATGAAAGTGTATGAAGGTAAATGAAGGCTACTGAAGGTGAATGAAGGATAATGAAGGCTAATGGAGTTAGATGACGGTGTATAAAAGGTAAATGAAGGCCAATGGAGGTAGATGACGGTGGATGAAGGTAAATGAAGGCTACTGGAGGTAGATGAGGGATAATGAAGGTAAATGAAGGTGAACGGAGGTAGATGACGGAGGTGGATGACAGTGTATGAAGAAGCCCTGATAGGGGGGCTTTAGTCATCCCTTATCCCCAAAATTCCGGGGGCAGTTATCCCTTATCTCTAAAATTACCGAGCCTGTTATCCCTAAGACTGGGTCAAAACCATGTCAGTTATCCCTTATCCCTATAATTCTTTAATCAGTCATCCCTTATCCCTGAAATTATTTTGCCAGTTATCCCTTATTCCTAAAACCTCTGACAGGGCCTCTCGAATGCAAATTAACACGTGCAGTTCGCGCAATCTTCCTTTCGATCTGCTGCATGCGTCAAAAGAACTTAGATGACTATAAGCTTAATATGTCTTAAATAGATCAAAATGTCATGAACCGTTTTCATAAAGAAAGTAACAGAAATGCGATTTTTTGCAGGGCGTTTTCCCTTGTTTTACAATTTCGAACTCTCCTTCGTTTCCTTATTTTGTTTGCAGTATTAATGGCGAACAACGATGGATAAAACTTAAGGTTTTGTCTTGAATTCAGTCTGCCATGGTCGTTTATACGAGCACAAAATTGTCTACATTTTCTTAGTTCGAGGATATCCATGCACACCGCAGAATATTACAGTATTTTTCTGACTGCGATGAGCTTAAGCTTAGCATAAGCTTAAAGATAAAAACGTAGAGAGAGCCTCACCTCAGCTTGAATATCCGCTTTAGTTCCCCAGCAAGTTTATAATTTGGGCTCCAATCACTTTCGATCGTCTCAGACCGTCGGACTCTTTCTCTCAAATGGCGATTTTGACAACAAAGGCGCATTAACAATCTTCTTTAGTCACTTTTATGACAAGAACAACAACAACAACAACAGCGAAAACTCGACAGGAGACAGCCCGCGGCAAATCATACCAAATGGCGGGAAAATTCGCGCCATTTTTTTGTATGTAGCCTACGTGTAGCTGTACTGAAGCGTCCTCCTTTTCGAGAAAAAACGGGAGGGAGTACGCTTGGATAAATTCGTTGTCATTAATGTGATGATAATAAGCTAAAAACGCGTTCGCATGATTCAATCATGTACAATGAATTCTGCGGCATTATATAAAAAGTGCCCACATTGAAATAGTATTAGGCCCTGCTCTCTTGACCAAGGTACTGTTTTGGTAGATCCACCAAAACCACCTTGACAGCGGGAGACTCGGGTTGAATATCCTCTCACAAATTATAATTCATCCAGTAAATCGATCCCACCCCTCCGAGGTTACGCCCAGACCCCCTCCGTATATAATGCAGGTCGTGGGCTCCTCCTGGCCCGAAGGTTCTAAATTTTATCCTCTAACGAGCAGACGCAGAATTCGAACAGAAGTTAGGTATTCGAGTAGAACTTGAGCAGAATAAGTGATTTATACGGGCATTGCGCCAGCAGGCAGAATAAGCCGTTTAACGAACAGAATTATTATTTGGGTCATCCAGGTGTAAAAAACCTGACGTAAAACAAAGGAAGTAAAAGAGCTAAAGCAACAACCCTTACCCAGCAATAGTTAGAAAAACAAAGAAAAACTTGAAATGATCAATTTATCAGTGATGACGCAAGCATACTCGAAAAAAAAGGGTGTGGGTATATTTACGACAAAATTGAATTGCTGAAAACAAATCACGCTACAAGGCACCACGACAGAAAAAGGCATCACGCTTAACGAGACATCTTTTAAATAGACTTCCCACGCTAGCCGAAATTAAAGATAACCATCAGAGTTGGGTTCCAGGCCTCAATAAAAGTGAAGCCCAGACTAAGTAGCCGAAGTTTCTCCAAAAGCGTAACTTATCGACCACCTGTTGCGTGTACGGTTGTAAAAGTCTAAAGGCTCCGTTTAATACAGTAAATCCTCTATTAAGCCCCCCGGGGGGCTTATTTTTTTCAAGCACTGTTGAGGGGGGGCTTAAAAGAGAGGGGGGGGCTTATTTAATTTAGCGAAACGCATCACCTGTAGCAAAACTACCGTGGTATCAGACAGAGTATACTTGCGTGTTGTACAATTAAAGTCACTGTCAAAAGTATTTAATTCACTTGTGGAAGCCTAAAAAAACAATATGAACTTCCAGCCTGAATAAATCATAACTGATCTGTCCACGTCAATCGTTATTTTTTTTGCGAAGAATACAGGATGAGGGGAGGGGGAGGGGGGCTTAATAGAGAGGGGGGGCTTATTAACTTTCCTCCTCTGAAAAGGGGGGGGCTTATTAGAGACGGGGGGCTTATTTGAGAGGGGGGGCTTAATAGAGGATTTACGGTAGTCTAGACATTGCCCATCATCTTACAAGAACTGCGACTCAGTGTGTTATGTGAAACCTACCGGTATACAGTGGATACCTTTTCAAATGATGCCTTTTTTCGTCGCGGTGCTCTTCACCGTGATATCTTTTTGCGTGATGGCTTCCAGTGTAAATCGCTTTTTGCGTGATGCCCTTTAATTAACGTGATATCTATTTGCGTGATGCCTTTTTTCTGTGCCTCATGCGTTTTTCTGCGTGATTCGTATCCAGCAATTCCGAATTTCACGTTAGGCTCTTTTTCAAAGCTAGTTTAATTGGGAAAGTTTTGTGATGGTAATTAGTTTCACTATGCATGTGAAGAAAAACTCATTTTTAGAAGAAAGACTTCGCCCTTAGACTCGCTTTGAAAAAAGAGGCTGACTTGATTTGGGAAATGGCCTATTTAGTCATACATATACCTTCATATGAAGTCAAGGCTAAAACGTCGAACTGGTGGTATTCTCGCAACTGATACGTGGGGTGACACAGGCAAATGACGTTGAAAATACCGTCGGGGCGTTGCATATGGTAAGAAGACGCCTGGAGGCGTTCACGTGGAATGCCTTGATCGATGCATGGCTGTCAACAGTCTGTTTTTACGAACACATAAACTTAAATAGAAATTCTTATGTCAACATTCAGTACAGCATCAACAAACAGTGTTGCCGTCGGTGTTGCTTGTACAAACAAGAAGAAGAAAAAAAACAACAACAACAAGAACAACTAGTCAATGACACGGATATTACGCATGGTCACCCATCCAAGTAGTGACCCAGCCAACAGGGCTTAACTTAGAGAGAAGCACAAGCACGTGGCTAATTACCATATGAGACCACGAAGGAAGAAGAAAAAAGGAACGCGCCCGATTTTTAGACGTGGGATGCCACAGGCACAGGCCATTAATCACATGCTTGTGATTGTCACTGAAGTTAAGGCATATTGGCTAGGGCTACTACTTGGATGGGTGACCACCCAGAATAACCCATTGTGTTACCTTCTTGAGACAAAGGATGAAAGCTTATTGATATGCATGCATGACCCCAAGTCAAAGGTAAAGTTTTGGGCAACCCTAAAACCCAGAATCCGGAATAACACTGGAATTAGGCCTAAAAACTTTTGTATAGGCCTAAACAAAAGTTTGTAGGCCTAATTCCAGTGTTATTCCGGATTCCGGGTTTTAGGGTTGCCCTAAAGTTTCCAAATTTGCTAGGACACAGGATAGTAGAGAAGCTGAGCGTTTTCAACACTCCTGCCTAGTATCTTCATCAGGGGTGATCAAATGCAGTAACAAGAGTACTTTTATATGCTCTCTATGTGTAATTCAATGACCTTTTCTTTTAGTAAGGTATAAATAGGTGTCAGGTAAAAGGCTGCCATCATCATGGTTTAAAGGACCATGGGCAAAATTGATGAGCCACACTTCCAACAAAGGTATTCATCACAGTACTGCCATTTTGTGGTGATAATTTTTGAATTATCCCACCCAAGTGGTTGATATAGCAAGCATGCTCTAACAAAGCAGAGTTTTCCTCTTTGCAAACAGAATAACTTAATGATTACTCTACATTAAGGCAGATTGAATTTCCTTATGTGCTGTCGGACCTGATCTGATCTGGAAATAGGTAATGATGACTTTCTCCTTTGTCACAGTGACATTTAAGACCCCTATTCACAAAAACGGCTTCACAGTCCCTGTTAAGAATTGTAATCATCATTGATAAACCTAACTTTATATTTGATTTGTCTGTAGCTTATCAAGAGAGACAGAGAAGCAGGCTCACTCTTGTATCGCAGCAACCCAATGAAGATGAGCAATGGGTGTAAATAAACTGATGCCTGTGGTATACTACTCTTCCCAATTGGATTTCATTGTAACCATTTTTTTTCTAAGAATGTATTTGCATGGTTCTGCTCACTCATGTGAAAAAATGAAAGTACATAAGAAGACCGGGCGATTCTCTGTAATCAAACAGAATAAAAGTACTTTCACAAGTAGCAATTAAACACTTCCCTGGAGCTAAACTGGATACCTTTAAGATCCTCATATCAATCTGAATGAAACTCAACATTACTTTGCATGATGGCATTTCAATAGCAACTGAATATTCACAAATAACACTGGCAAAAGTTTGCCCTAGTTTATGTCAAAGTTCACAAGATTTACTATTCCATTTGTAAAAAGATGGTAAGCCTCCAGTTGTGGAATATCTGTTTCAACACAGCGATACTCGTCCACAACCACCAAGATATTGCACCATTCTCTGGGATGGTGCTTAGTCCTTGATACTTTGGACACCTGTTGACTCTCATTTGACTTGCAAGCCACATCTTTCAGGCAATTAAGAACTTTGTTATGCACTTGCCAATCAAGTGACACCCCTAAAGCAGGAGAAGTCAGTAACCAAGCAACAGGAGAGTGCCCCTTAAATGTTGTAACATCCTCAATAGTTTGAAGTGACGATGCTTTGAGGACATGATAACATCGTTCCAAAAATTCGCTGAGATCCACAGTGAAATCAAAACTTGACGGCAAGTGGTCCTTCGTATCCTTAAGGAATCAATAAAAAATAAGCTCCAGTTACATGTAGCAATGTCTATGTATCACCACCTTTGTAACAACAGCATAGGGTCATGCATCAAAGACCCCCCCCCCCTCCCACTGGTTGTGTTCTCAGTTAAAATAAGTAAAAAATACCTTTCCTTAATTCTCATTGTCTTTTAGATCAGCTCTTAGATACATGTAAGATTTGAAAATCGAGGTGTATGAAAATATATAAAAATTAATTTCTTTGTGGTTACTCTGTAACTTTATTATATCAGCAAACTCCTTACGAGAGCTAGCCTGAATAGCAAGCGTTCTGTACTGCTCTGTTCCCGTTCTGTCCTGCGTCCCGCATTATGGCCACGGAAAAATTGGGGCAGAAATCTTCCCTCATACGGAATGCTTGCTACACAGGCTATACGAGAGCCAGTCAAACATTTCTTCGCTGTCTTGTTTTGCCAGGCTTGAACAAAAGTGATTTGGCAAAACAATTTTCAGGGGAATTTGTGTCCCACACTGGGTAGAGTACCATAGCATTACTTGTTTTTCCCAATTTTGTGAAAATGCAAAAGTATTTTCACAAAATTGTGCAGAGTACTGCCTGAGCTGTTGCTTAAGAAAACCTCCAATTACAAAGCACATTGGAATCCAGCCAATCAGAACTGGATACAGAAAGCCCTGCAAACCTGCAGGGTGTACTCTGTGGCTCATGTACTTAAGTTTAATTATGAAAAACTACAACTTACTATTACCTTGTTACTGAGATTGTTAGGGTGAGATCTTTGGTTTACTGGTTGCACCATCCCCTCAACGT
Organism: Astreopora myriophthalma; assembly: GCA_014634185.1. Lineage (NCBI taxonomy): Eukaryota > Metazoa > Cnidaria > Anthozoa > Scleractinia > Acroporidae > Astreopora > Astreopora myriophthalma. The sequence goes on from BLFK01000297.1 coordinate 831,768, forward strand.
AATCATACAATCCTACCACCTCACTCCCTACGACAGATATACACCTGGTTCCCTCCTCTACAAAACCATGCAAGATTGCAATCTTGCCACATACATCCACATTATAAATTTCAGTATTTCTTGAGGCCTTTTCTTCATCGTGCAGAACTGACTTCAGAACATCCAAGTGGAAATTTATTGTCAACGAGGGTGAAACTGTTTCCTTGCTGCACCTAACTTTTTTGTACCAAGTCAGTGGCTTGATATGAGGCTCCTCGTGTTGTGGTTCATTCATAAATCTATTATCGCAAACTGAGTTTGCAGAGAAATCACTATTTGCCATCTTGATATCAATGATGCGTTTCTGATCATCAGGCCTTGGGAGACTGTCAACCGAAAGCAAAGAATTATCTCCTTGGAATTTCCCGCTAAATGCAGGTAAAGTAACGCCCGTGCTTTGAGTGCTTGGCTGCAAATGGACTGTAGTACAATGTCTGACAAAGTTTATAACATTTCCAAAAGGATGACATTGTGGGAAGCCGCATTTGCGAACCGAGTTATTGCTGTCAGTGTTCTTCAAAAGAGGGGGACTCAAAAGGGACTTCACTGCATCCCTATCTGGAGTCCTCACTTCCTCCTCGTAACCACGACTATTCCGCCGAAAATCAAGGAATGTCGATGAAAACTGTCTCGTACTCAGGGGCAACATTTCCCACATTTTCCCAAGACTGTAGCCAATTATTCATACCACATCCGACAAATCCTCCAACGAGCCAGCAGATTGTCAGCGTGTACCTCCCAGCCGGTAACGTAGGTACTTTAAGTAGGGTTCTTAAAGTACCTACCTGCCGTTGTGATACTCGTTCCAGTTTGTCGCTAATGTGATGTGCGTGTCGACAGCTGAAATCGGCATCATTTTGAACAGGTTTCTCCCGGATCGAATAATTGTAGCACAGATATGTTTGACGTTGCTTTAAGTGGTGCTGGAGCCACCATTGCCCTTGCAACATCATATGATGAAAATCATCCACCAGAGAACATAATAGACGGGTAGGTCAGATATTAACTGGCTCGATGTATGTAGGAAGCTTTCACTTCTTTGCAGCGTTATTTAGTTTTAAGGGAGGAAACAAACCAGGATATCTATTGAATTGTCCTTTCTTATGAGCCACCTTTGAATATAAAAGTAAAAGTTAGTTCTATGCTTGTCTTGACTTGAATACAGTAAATAGTTACTTTTATAGTTGTCATGGCAACATCAAGTCGCATTGATTCGTTTTGGCAAAACAGTAGGATATACATATATTTGCATATTATAAAGATACCTCGTAGAATGTATCGCTATCTGTATTCTTAGTCAAAGGAAGTGGGTAAACACAGACTGTCATCTAAAATGTGTTGCAATACAATTTGTACACGTATGTTTGATCTACACAGAAGTCTTGATACTTTCTGGCCAACAACAGGGATGTTTCCCCAAGAGTTCATCATTACCTTCAGCACCTTAATGAGCATAGGAAACATAAAAATCACATGTTCAAATGGTAAGCAGCCACCCACACCATCAGTATGCTGAAAGGAATTTAAACATTTATGCTAAAAACTTAACTGGCCATTCACATCAGTAACAAATAATTTGTTTAGAATGTTTTTCTGGAAAGTGACACATGCATACTTGGAAAAAAAGTCCAAGTGCTCCTATCAGGTGCAAACTTACGGCCTTCAATTACTAGTCTGGATGCTCAGCACTGAGCTACAGGACCCTCATAGGGGCTACTTCATATCAGACGATCATCCAGAATACTGTTAGGATTTGAATGTGGATGCATGATGTGGTTCAAGGAAAAGAGACTTCGAGTGTTCAGCCTAGTAAATAGCGAGACTGATGTTTTTTTTTTCTTGAAAGTGGTGCAGGCATATTGGAATAAAAAAATCTCAGATTTTCTAACAGGAGTTGAACTTATCACCTTCTGATTACTAGCTTAAATGCACCCCACTGAGCTGTTCTTTTTCACAGTCAAAGATCTATGCATTGAGAAAAGCACAAAGATGGAACCAGTAGAGTTTGAACCCCTTGTAGATAAAGGTATGTCATATTCAAATTTTAAAATAGTTGTGAAGTGGTTGTGAATAAATGTTTTAGTTCCTACAGACTGTTTTGATTGACTGAAGACTGTTGTACATGGTCCCTCTTTGCTTCACATACATGTACATAATTATTATTTTGGTACTGTCTTACTCAAGGGTAGTGCACAATGGTAGTTTTTCTTGGGTGTGGTGTTTTTTCAGGGTGGTGCTTTATCTCAGGAGTGGCCACAGGCATGGCACTGTCAGTTGCAGCTAGGTGTAAATATGAAAAAAACATGATGTAATTGGCTATGAAACGTGGCTTTTTGGGTCTATGAATGGTCAACATTTGAAGGACTGCGAGAGCAAGTTTTGCAAAATGGTGAAGACTTTGAGCAAACTGACCCTAACTTGTCTTGTTGCAACAATTTATATTATGCTTCTGCTTTTTGTAAAAGTGGCATGAAAGTTTGCTTAAACGGCAGTCAAAAGTTGAATGTTTGATGACCAAACATGGTGCCTTTGATGGCCAATTATGTCATGTTTTTACAGCTGGCGGCAAACCATCTCTTTTCTTCTTTCAGAGTATGAAAACACAGATGGTCAAATGCAGAGGGAAGAGATAAAGGTAAGTTCCTTGTGTCCTTGTATCCTTTCCACTGATCTTAACTTCATCTGTTCAACAGATGACTTGTATATCTCCACTTTTCCCACACATTTAACAACAACAGAATCAGGTCTTTTGCAAATGAAAGGTTATTTTTTATTAGTTCTGATACCAGTTGCTTTAATTTTTAATTTTTTAGATTCCTGTTACTTCAGCAAACCACCTGAGATTTCTAATCAAGAGTGGATTTGATCACTTTGTCTCCATTCACAATGTCAGTGTGGATGGAACTGCTGTCCATTAATCACAAAACACTCTCACAGAGAGCATGTTAGAATTTTAAGTTATTTATATACCACTATTAATAAATATCTTCCGACAAATAGTTCATTGGTGTTCATTTTAGCTTCAAAGTTTGCATGGTGAAAGTGCAAAGTACATGTAGAACTTTCTTGGACCCTAACACCTTACATTTGCGAGAACAGGTTATGTTGTGAAAGCCCAGTTCTTGTATGTGCTCACCCAGGTGTGAGCAAAAAGCCAGTCTGGTTTAGCCTTCATAAGTTGTGTAAGAAATGGTGATGATGAATCATTCCCATGAAGGTAGTGAGCTGCCACTGCAAAATCCAACAAGCTGCTCTTTGCTGGCATTTCTTTGTCTGTCTAAAATGGGGGAAGAAATCTTAATACATTTTGCTCTTAAAAGATCATAATCAAAATTCTGAAAATTTACTCTGACATAGGGCTAACAGCACGCAGTCTCTTGACACATTATGCAGTTAACAGGTATCACATTTTGGTGTTTTAATCTTCTCTTCCATCACCAATGTAGCACCAGATATGTTTCCTTGTGCCTCTGCAAATGACACCTTTGCATTTCTTTTTCTTGTGCAAATGCTGCACCACTGATTTCAGTTACACAAGTTGTTTAAATATCATGACCAATATATTGCTTTCACATGCAAGTGGTAATTGAATTGTTCTTCACATCACCGAAAAACAAAACAAGGACCTACCAAATCTACAATATTAGTATCTTGTAAAAGGGAAAGAGTCTAAATCACAGTGGACATGCACCCGTGAGGAAAGGAAAAGGTGGCGCATAATTACAGATACTAACCACTAAGTCAAAGGACAATTCCCATGGTCCAACATCAACAGCATGACAATAGAAGATAAAGTGTGTCATACGGTCCCCTGCATCCTCATCTTCAGTGAGGTATAGTAAGCCCAGAGAAGAGTTTTGCACTTGTATCCCACTTGCAGGAGATAGATACACAGTCATGTGATCAGGACCTTAAACAACAATCATGCATACCAAATTAGCTGCACATACACATCTGCTATTCCCTGCATGTCTGTTTCCGTTCGGACTCCAGCTTTCAGTAACAATTTGCATATTTTCTACCAAGTTATCAAATGGGTAACAGTGGTAAGGGTCATTTCATATTTGGGTAAAATTTAAAGGGAACCTCCAACAAAACAAGAATTTAAGTTTAAAACATTGAACATAATGTTTACAATCAAAATTGTTCGATCATTTTCCAATGGAAGCGTTTGGTATCCGAAATAGACAAATTTCAAAAACGCTTGTTTTGGTTTTCAAATTTCCCGGGCGCTGCCATTTTGAATAATTGTGACGTGTAATGGTTGCTTTATTGTATTCACACAAAGACCTTTTGTTTTGAAAAAATAGGGCAACCATTACACGTCACAATTATTCAAAATGGCAGCGCCCGGGTAATTTGAAAACCAAAACAAGCGTTTTTGAAATGTGTTTATTTCAGATACAAACGCTTCCATTAGAAAAAGTTCGAACAATTTTGATAGTAAGCATTATGTTCAGCATTTTAAAGTTATATTCTTGTTATAGTGGAGGTTCCCTTTAACTAAAACCCCTCTATCAGCCACAAGGAGATTCCTTTGCCTGAACCCAACCTTGGATGATCTTCCTGGCCTACTTATACAAATGGCAAAGCCTTCATTTAGGACCCTCATGATGTAGTGGATGACCAAGCATCCCCTAATTTGACAGAAAACACTGACCTGATATAGAGAATCTAAAAGTGAATATGTTGTCATGTTGTTCTCTAGCAAGTAGTTTGACTACCAGTGGAGGTGACATGCCTTGTGGCCTGGGACCATGAAGATACCAAGATTTTCTAAAATAAGAAAATAGGGTTCCTTTGAGTTGCAATAATATTATTTTAAGCCAGATCTCAAGGGATCAGTGATATAGTGTTAGGCCTGGTTCTCACTAGGAAAGCATAAGCAACATATGCAGACTCACTGACTTGTTGGACATTAGTGCCTTTTGTCCTAGCAAAAGGTTCTCATTGTCAAAACAATTATTACCTATGCCTGTCATAGTATGCCTATGTCATAGTGAAAAACAGGCTTAAAAGCATCAAACATCAAATTATGGATGGTACCTTCACCATAAGCTGGAGTTGTTAGAGTTTTAAACTCAAGCATGTAAGCTGAGTAAAAGCAAATACTAAAGCTCACATGAAGTGGGTTCATACTCTGGGAACCAACCCATGGCACAGGATGACAAGGGAGGATCAGGAGAGCAGAGGTGGATCCAGGGGGTCCATTGGGTGACTAGCCCCCCCCCCCCCCCCC
>BLFK01000297.1:839387-865414 GCA_014634185.1 Astreopora myriophthalma
CCCCCCCCCCCCCTCCTAGCCCAACAATTTTTTCAGAGCCCCCCCTTCGGGTGTCTAAAAATTTTTCGGAGCCCCCCCTCAATATCTTCATCCCCCCTTGTCATATAAAATTAACTTTCCCTTATTGTCTGTATTTCTGGACACAAGTGATGTTGAAGTTGAGAAGAAGAGCAAGGGAACACTTTATGACGCTTATCAAAATCGGCTTGCATCTAATTACTTGCATTTCTGGACATATCTCCACTTGGCACCAGAACTGTAGAGCCAGTCCCAGGGCTTCAAGTCAACCTCTTTTTCAGAGCGAGTCCAAGTGCAAAAGTTTTGTGATGGTAAATAGTTATACTTTGCATGTGAATAGAAACTGATTTTCATAAGACGGACTTTGCACTTAGACTCGCCTTGAAAAAGAGGCTAAAGAGAATTTGGAAATGGGCTATTGTTCTGGGCCAAGTTGTTCGAAGCATGGCTAGCGCTAATCTGGGTTAAATACCATGACAACCTATAGGTTTTAGTCAGACTTAACCCAGGGTTGGCACTAACCCTGCTTCAAACAACCCGGCCCTGGTTAAGCTCTGACAAAAATTATTTAACTTCTTAAGTAATTTAAGAATACATGTAAATCCCTTGAAGGGAAACAAATGTGAACATCTATCATATTGTCCATCGTTTAGAGATTTACCTGGATGAGAGCCCTCTTAGGACACTTATTGGCAGCGGAATAGGGAAATGAAATCCCTGACAAAGATACTGACAACGCAAGAGCAGAGACAATTGCTAAAAATGCACCTGGGATCTTCAGATCACCCACAATATATACTGTGCTTATCTAAAGTAAAGAAAAATTGAACATGTTATATTTGGTATGAAGACTGCAAACATTTCAAGTCAGCCTCATGTCAAGATATATTTCTTCACCTTTCATACAATTGTGCCTCCAAACAAGCCAAGAGTTACCTCACAAAAAGCTTATCATTCAATTCATAACATCTATATCATATACCTGCCAACTTTTTCTGAGATATAGGTGTGAGATTTTTATCCTGGGAGTGCTGAGAAGATTCCCGAAGAAGTCCGAAGTCTTCTGAAGACGTCCGAAGTCTGCCGAAGGCGAAGTCCCAGTCTTAGGACGCGTATAAATGCGAGCTCGCTCTCAGTGCTTTTCACTTCAAAAGTCAGAGATCGCGAGGAAGGTATCGTCATTTATTCATTTTACACATGGTTTTCGTTCCTTACATGGGTCTGATTTAACATATTTTTGGAAATTGTGTCAAGCAAGACGGCAACAACTCACATTTTTCAATCACACGTGAGAAATTGGCCCGCAGGCGTGAGATCGAAGTTTTCAACCCGCAGGTGTGAGACTCACGCATAAGGCTTGAGAGTTGGCAGATATAATATCATAGTATGTTATCATCACCTTTTCTGTAAATGTCTGATGATATTTATCTGAATTTATCTGTAATAACATGGGCATACTTGGAAAAGGTCCAAGTACTCCTAACAGGAGTGAGGCCCTAATACGGGGCTTTAGTCATCCCTCATGCCCATCCCCAAAATTCCGGGGGCAGTTATCCCTTGTCCCTAAAATTACGGAGACAGCTATCCCTAAAACTGGGTCAAAACTATGTCACTTATCCCTATAACTATTTAATCAGTCATCCCTTATCCCTAAAATTATTTTGCCACTTATCCCTTATCCCTAAAACCCCTGATGGAGCCTCTATGAAGGTAAATGAAGGCTAATGGAGGTAGATGAAGGTAAAGGAAGGTTATTGAGGGAGATGAAGGTGAATGAAGGCTATTGGATGTAGATGAGGGTGACTGAAGGTTATTGAAGGTAGATGAAGGTCAGTGGAGGCTATTGGAGGTTGATGAAGAAGAATGAGGGTAAATGAGGGCTGATAGAGGTTGACGGATGGGAATGACGGTGAAGAGGGTTTTTGTGGATCGATGAGCTGTCGCTACGGTCAGCGCTTTTCTTGAAATTCCTGTAATTAACGGTTGTAATGAATGAGGGTAAACGATGGTGAATTAAGGTAATGAGGGCTAATGGAAGTAAATGAATCAAGGATAAAGGAAAATGGTTACTAACAGCATGATTCAGATGTGAATTGGTCAGCCGCTAACTTCAAAACGGTTCGGAGCCATTCCTGTATTTAAGGCAATGTTCCATTCGTGAAGGCCGCCATCTTGAATACCGAGACCGAAAGACCCTGGGAACAAGGACAAGTGAGACGGGTACGGGGTTACGGGGGAGGGTGTGGGGAGAAACGCGCAAAAATTAGCAAATGCCCATGCGCCAAGTCCGTGTACTACAAATGAGTACGACAAAATATCCTTACCATATGGAAGACACGACAAGTACAGTCGCAAATATATACCGATTCAAATCATAATGTAAAGCAGAAAGGAGTTGAGCTGCGAGTACGAAAGGGATCTGTCACATATGGTCTAGGGGCCGACATTTCTCTCCCTCACTGCCTATCGGGGATAGGTATCTGAAAGCAGCGAGTATAAGCGATCCGCGGGCCGAAATCTCGGGGAGACTCGTGATGGTACGTCGCTCAGGCTTAAATGTCCAGAGGTACCGCTACCGCTTCTGTATATTTTTCGTTAGGTATTTGGTAAGCGCATGCGCAAATGTCTTTGTGATCCAATACGTACCATCCAATAGACACGGTCTACAGTTTTAATTTCATACAGAATTATCATCTGGCTACTGAGCATGGCAAGTTGAGCAAGGGAATCTTGGAAAAAAACCGTATTCCTCTCCCGTGCGCGAACTTAGTCTTCGCGCGTTACTCCCAATGGCGAGGGCGAGGGCGAGGGCAACTTTGAGAACATAACGCCACGTCGCGACAGAGATCATTCAACTGCAATGGCGTATTACAGGTTATTTACACGTCGTATCACCCTTTGACCCTTTATTTCAAAGTATTGTACAATTGCGGACGAAGGCTATGTTCTATAAGATCTTAAAGGGACATGTTGGTATTAGCTTTCCTCCCGAGGTGCAAGAAATTAAAAGAGCTACTAGGTTACCGAATAGTCATCCTTTTCAGCAAATTAGTGTTTTAAATAATGTTTATAAGTATTCCTTTTATCCAAGGACGATAGTAACATGGAACAATCTACCTATAGATGATGATGTAAATAAAAATAATTTTAAGTGTGTTGCTCTTGCAGCCATTAAATCGCTCGAATAATGCTATTTATATGTATACATAATTGTACTATTTCCCTATTTTACCATTATATATATATATATTTAATTTATATTTAATTTTATATTTAATATTTTATTTTATATTTAATATTTAATTTTAATTTATATATATATTTAACTTTATTTGCACGTATATTTTTGCTTTTAAAGTATAGTTATTGCTGTTTTAGGAGTAAACTCAGTAAAGGATTAAAGGAAGGTGGATGAAGGTAAACGAAAGCTAATGAAGGCTAATGCAAGTGTATGAAGGTAAATGAAGGCTACTGAAGGTGAATGAAGGTTAATGAAGGCTAATGGAGGTAGATGACGACGGATGAAGGTAAATGAAGGCTATTGGAGGTAGATGAGGGATAATGAAGGTAAATGAAGGTGAACGGAGGTGGATGACAGTGCTCCCAGTGTGGCTAGATTGCAGAATACCCGTCCACTTATTAGCATATGAATAGGGTGTATTGTTATCTGTGTCTCATTCTTAAAGAGAAGAAGGCAATATGCAAATAAGTGGATGGCTATTCTACAATCGCTCCGACAGTGTATGAAGAGGCCCTGATAGGGGGGCTTTAGTCATCCCTTATCCCCAAAATTCCGGAGGCAGTTATCCCTCATCCCTAAAACTACCGAGACAGCTATCCCTAAAATTGCCGACACTGTTATCCCTAAAACTGGGTCAAAACTATGTCAGTTATCCCTTATCCCTATAATTATTTAATAAGTCATCCCTTATCCCTAAAACCCCTAACAGGCCTCAGGAGTCGAATCTATGATCTTCAAATAACTAGTCCTGCTGCTCTACCACTAAGCCATTGAACTAGGTTCTGATGACAACTGGCCAACACACTGCCAGGACTGAAATTTCAAAATGGTGGCATTCTCACAATTAAAGTAAAGAAGATCCTTGGTAAAAATTTTTTCACTAGGATACGCCTTATTCCAAAATGGCCGCCATATTAATACTCTTTTGTTCTTATTCAAATTAGCCCTTGTTGCCTCGTCTTTAAGCCCAAAATTCAAAAGAATATTTTACCTTGAACGAGGAAATAAGGGCTAATTTGAATAAAAACAAAAGAATATTAAAATGGTGGCCATTTTGGAAAAAGGCCTATGAAATTCTTATTACATGTACCAGATGTAATTTTAACCTCAACATAGACAGGAGCCTTAAAACTCTATATAAGCTAGTATACAGATATGTGCTGCCCAAAGGGTATGATTTTTGAGCCGTTTTGGTCTGAAAGGGGGTAGAGATTTTGAGCACTGTGGTCTTGAATCAGTATGGTTTTCAAGGGAACCACAGGAGTGTATAAACGTATTAATTTATTTTGTATTTTCAACTCCAAATGAATAATAGAGAAAGAGAAAAAAAAAAACATAACACATTTGGGCTAAACTTTCAGGTGAATTCTTGACTTCAGCTTCACTTGGACAAGGTACAGCTGGGTATGGATTTTAGAGGCCAGGGTCAGGATTTGGGGAACCTGGCAGCACATCCGTATCAAGAATTCTGAGGCAGGCTTCAAAATAGCAGCCAGTTTGGTCACACTTGCTGGGGATTTTTCACGGAAGCAATAGAAAATTACATCTATTGATCGGCGAAATCAACGTCACTTGAAAAAAAAAGCCTACAAATTCAGGCTAAAAGCTCTGATTTTATTTTGAACCCTGCTGAGGTGTACCCCCCTTCCTCAACCTGGCCTTGAAAGTACTCCTTTGAGGCAACACATGCCCTCTGTGATCTTGGAGTGAGCTGGATAAAAGTGGTTATAAATCTTTTGACAAGCATAAGGTAACTAAAAGCTGGTAGAATAAATAATTTTAAATTGGTAATTGAGTTTTGATAGGAAACATTTAAATCACCAACTCACCATGTAAGATGTCAACACCACAACAGAAGAAGCACACAAAACAGAAAGGAAGACATCTGGAGGGAGTTCCGTTCCAGAGCGGCCCATAACTGGGATAAACACATCAAACACTCCAAGTAACAGATACGTACAGAACTGAAGCGGAATTACCATGGCAATGACATACATGAACACAAATTTTCCTAGATTTTGATGAACAGTCTTTGCTGAAAAGAAAATCTCCCATATAAAAACTCGTACTATCAGTGGGAAAATCACCAGAAGAAGAGGTAAATGTGCTGATGCCAGGCGATAGAATGTCAAAATTGACAGCATCAATGTCCAAACCAGTAAAGCAGCATAGAAAGTTTCTGTTTCTCTGGCTGCAAGATGGGTTGCTATTCTGTCACACCCTAGATACCAGTATGTAGGTTTTCCCTTCTGTGCAGCTTTTCCCTGCAAAAGAAACCAACAATGTCAGCTTCTTATGTAGTTTTTTTTTTCTACTTTTTATTGCAACATAAAAGGCATTCTCAGGTCCACATATTTCTCACATAATGTGACTGACTTCTGTAAAATGGTGAGAATTTATCATTGGAGGGATTTTATTTACAATTTTGGTCCAGATTCAAGGGTTGTTTCGAAATAATGCCTCCTACTTTGTCATTTTATAGTGAAGGGCTATGTCAATACCATGTCAAATTTGTCAAATAATCCCAAAATCATGTTTCAGACATTGAAAATGATTACTAGAAGACATGTTTCAAAGTTTCGAGACCCTTTCATCATTATTCATGTATAGATTATTTGTGCCAGAATTGCTGCCTCACAACTACTGTTTAAAAATGGTCAGTTACAGGGCCTGGGCTGCCTGTGGTTGGAGATGATTTTAAGTGAGGCTTTCCATTTTGAAATATAGAGTGAAATTCAAGGCCCTTCCTAATTAGCTTTTGCCTCTGTTTGAAAGCACGTCCTGGTACTAAATTAAGTTTTGCTTTAACAACTGCAAAACAAATGCTAAGCACCACGCTGAAGGAAACTCCTCACGCTTGGCACGACAAATGTCACGAGAATGTTGTACAGAACTACTACGCATGCGCCTACAAACTAACCCCTGACCACTAGCAACACAGGGGCTTTTTGTTACCTCCTTTAAATTGCATTTAAATGCATTAAATCAGAAGAAATGCCTTGCACGAGACTCTGGGTTGCATTTTGTACTGAACCCTTTCCCGTCCTTCAAATCTGTTAGGACGTATGTTTCTGTTTTCTGTTGTGTTTGGCTTTGAAAGCCAGCCAACAAAAGCTTTCATAAGAAAGAGTGCACACATGTTGATCACAAGGCTCCAGCAAACTGGGAAGCAGTTCATTTGCTTAATGAAAACTCATTATCAACACACCTTAGATTCTAGAGACCTCCTTGCAATAAAGTGAACAAATCCAATGCCAAACAGAGCAGGAACAGCATAGAGAGGCAGAAGCAGGTATGGTCGGCAGAACCAAGAAAGTGAGTGTCCAGCATATGTTATAATAATGGCTAAAACAGCTGGACAGATTATGCCAACTAGCCATGATAACAACAGGACCAACAGGGCGGTCAACAGATCAGTAAATGACGATGAGGGTATGGCTACAAAATGAGATAATTCACATGCATTGCTCAGTCCATTTGGACAAACGTACAGTAAGCAAAAAAAGACCATGGTCTCCTGGTTGACCAATGAATGAATAGGCCTTATCACGGTTTTAGCCGCCATCTTGACGGGTAGGCAAAACGTAAAGAATTTACATTGTTTGTATGGGGATCCGATGTCAAATAATACTCGTAAAACGTCAGCTCAGAAAAATTTATGAATTGCAAACTCAAGATACAGGGCAAAGGATTATACTGACCAATTGTTACGGACTAATCTTCGCTAGACGTTGCCCGGTAGCGTTTCCAATTTTTCGATATATTTTTCTGTAATCGTTTCCCACAGTTTTCCCGCAGACTGAAAACTCCCGCGAAAACAATTGCAGACAAATATAAGGAAAAATTGGAAACAATGCCGGGCAACGTCTAGCGAAGATTAGTCCGTAATAATTGGTCAGTATATTCCTTTGCCCCGTGTCTTAAGTTCGCAATTCATAAATTTTTCTGAGCTGACGTTTTATGAATATTATTTGACATCGGATCCCCATACAAATGCTGTAAATTCTCTACGCTTTGCCTACCCGTCAAGATGGCGGCTAAAACCGTGTTAAGGTCTGTTATATGATCGGTTATTTTAAGAGATCAGGGGAAAAAACATCATAAGTGACCTTTCTGTAGTTTTTGGTCATTTTGCAAAATCGTGGAGCGGTAATCATGGAGCTGTATGCAAGAAATTGATTCAATGGGACAAACAGAAGTAAAAAATATACATATTTCCCTTGTATTCTCGTTCTTTGTGTCACTCTTTGTAGTCAAAGTACTAGGCCAGCATCCACAACATTTTCCTAACCAGTCTCACCTTCAGTTGGATTTTTTTTCTTTGACGGAAACCCAATAAATTTCTTGAGGATACACAGAATGACCAATAAAGTGGTAACCATGTTTATTACTGCACCAATTCGTTCAGGGTAGTGAATCATAACCACACCAAGGAAGTCAAAGAACACCATAATACCATGGCGGTACTCGCCAGGGTTGGCCAGATATGGTGAATTCAGTATGCCCTTTACAAGTTCAAGTATGTTATCACCAGCCCGCTGCATAGAGCCCGGAGTCACTACTTCAGATGTGTCATAGCCTGTATGGTATACATAACCATTTGCTGTGTAAGCGAGATCCATTCCTAAAGAAAAAAGGAACACATTTTAGTTCATGGTTTAGTGATACCAGTCAATATAATACAATAGCTTTATCAATTAAGGACTCCTGATAGATCATTGCATCCTTAATTAAATGATCATAAAAGAAAATACAAAATTACAAAATTTAATATAATTGTTAACACCTCACTTCTTAATAATCCATCCTCAATTTACGACCTAGTACCTGTTAAATAACTGCATGCACAATTAGTATCATATAGTATAACTTTGTTTCACCATGTACCTGTTGTCACCAGTTCATTATCACCTGATTACAATGGCCACTCAGTTGTAATTTATTCATTTTGTCACAAGCCGTTTCGAATATTGAAGTTATAAAGTATAAATAGTCGCTATAATTGTTCCCATAGTGTTTCTCTCTCCATTTTGGTAGGTTGTTATTTCATTTAAAGAAGGTTATTGTTTTATTAAAGATCCTTTCGTAAAATGGAAGTAGTTAACCAGGGTTCTCTCTAGTTTTCAGCACAATAGGTAAGGGACCTTTTCAAACCGGTAAAGCATTTGGTTAATGTTGGACGTTCTGCAAAGGATAAGCGACAATTTGAATGTTTCCAGGCGGTAATAAGTGCTCTTACACGCGGTAAATTTTACCGGTTACCACCTCATAAGGAGAACCCTGGTTAACAGTACCTTTGGTCTGTAGATGTATGCATTGAAAAAAATGAGGTTTAAATTTTCGACAGTGTCTCGTTCTATACCAACATATGCATATTCCACCAAGGGTCAAGTTTGCTGGTTCTCTACTCTACTCTGAGAGGTTTTTCCGTGGGTAAACCAATTTTCTCTTGTCGTCACAAACCATCATCATCATGATCATCACGATCATCATCATCATCATCATCATCATCATCATCATCATCACAAAACTGATTCTTCCAGAAAGCACTTTGGTTCCAAGCCATGCAAAACTTTGTAAATCATCACCATGTCATGTTTCAGTTCAATGATTTGTTGAGTTGAGCAGTAAGGACTGGTTTACACATACAACGCAAGCATAACCACAAGCAGCATACGCAAATGCAGTAATGTTTTGTTCATTAGTACCTTTTTTAATTTTGTTAGAATAAAAGACACTAATTAACAAAAAGTTAAGGCACCTGCGTATGTTACTAGCACTTATGCTTGCTATGTGTAAACCAGCCCTAATGCCATAAAAAATTATTACTTCACAATAGTTTATTTCTAAAGTTCTCAAGGTAGCTAATCTATTTAGTTTTGACAACTTTTCTGTATTTATTATTTACCGGTACCTGGTATTCTTCCATAGTCCCTATAGATCCTAAAGTCAGTGTCACTAGGAATGACCCCAGACTGAAAGACATCTTGCCCCAATGCCTGTGCACAAGGGTACGGTGCTAACTCAGCATATAACTTTATCAACCATGGATGCTCAGGCCCTGCCTGAAATACAACTTCCTTCCCACCTATTAAAAGTGAAAGGCTATAAGCAAAGATGTCAATCAAATGTAACAAAGATCAATATTTAGACCACATATCAACATTTATCAACTACCAAGCCCCCTCCAATATCAAAGGAGAACCGAAGACTAGAGGCCAATTTCTTTCCCTACAAACAATTCCTGACTCTCATTGGAAATTTTCCTACAAAATGTACCTCTTTCGTGTCTTTGGGAGTTCTATTCTAACAACCAACATTAATGCCCTGAACCATTTTGTCCTCTGGTCATTTCAAAATATTTTTCTACTTCAATTTATTGCCTGAGTGGAAGCACTGGAGCCATAAATTGAGCTGAAAAAAAACCCAAGATGCCATAACTTATGTATCTATCAATGCAAAACTGGCGGGGGGGTTGGGGAGGGGGAGAGAGACAGAGCATAGGGCAGGGATTTGATTCCTAATATTGTCATGTTGGTAGGGCTTTTTACTAACCTTGCCCTCCCAAGGGTAGATGCAGTTGACATTTTATTTGCCTGCAGTGGGACCAGTTTGACATTAAATGCCACCAAAACATACACTAAAATCAGCTTCCCAGGCCACTCATGCACTGTAGGTGTTTGGAATCATGGACAAGGAAGGAAATAGAAGGGTACGTTGATTTGGCTGCACAGTCTTTTTCTCTATTTTTTGTTTGTTTTAGAATGGTCTCATGCATTTAAACAACGTTGAGATCCTTTAATGTTGCATTACACGGTAACAAAGTAAACCTTCTTTGACGTCTCGTCATGAATTTGCAAAAAACCTGATACATGTTTGTAAGAGTGTAGAATTGACTAGGAGTCCGAGGTTTGTCTTAACAACTCTTTCATCCAAACTTACTTTGTTACCCATCACATGCTCCACATCTAAGATATCATCGCCATATAAGGTAACAACATTAAAATCAACAGCTCCAGGGAGGGAAATGTTCGGCATATTTGACTTCATAGTAGAGCTACCTGGGGGCAGGGCAACCTTGTTCCCAGTCTCTCTCTCTCCCTCTCTCTCTCTCTCTCTCCTCCCCCCCTCCCTCCCTCCCTCTCCCTCTCCCTGTCCCTCTCCCTCTCCCTCACTGGGAACAAGGTTGGCGGTAGGGAATTGGACAAAAAAAATTGGAAAATTGTCAATTCCCCACCCTATGGCCCCCTCCCTTGTCAGCTTCACATTGATAGGTGCATTACAGTATTGTGTGCTAATTTAAAGGCTGTTACTTAGTAAACTAATTAACTGCTTATGCACCAGTCAATATAAACGCAGCCACCCCAAAGCCGATCACAACTTTTTCATTCCATCAAAGATCGAATCAGTGGGGGAATTAACCAGAGTATTTTCCACCGAGGTGGATTAGGTCTGGGATTTCACTTCTCTGTTATATTTACAAAAAAGTTATTATAATATATATTGACAAAGAAAATTCCTTTCTTACTTGTCAGAATACCCGAATCACCTCAATGCACCTAAGATCTTTACCTGCTCCAGCTGCCTCAAGATTCACAAACGCCCTCAGAGTATCAACCCACGGATGCTGAGTGATAAACCCATGACTTGCCTGCAAAACATTCTCCTCTGCTCCATTGAAATTGAACACCAGCCCATGAACAAAGTGAAAGCTCGGCGTCTCACAAAGACACCTTATGATTTCTAACATAACTGCACAGCTGACGGCGTCGTCGCTCGCCCCTGGAGAATCTGGAACGCTGTCGAAATGTCCATTCACAAGAAGTGCATTTTTTGGTGGGTAACGGCCCTTCGGCGATATCCTAACGAGAATGTTTGTCACGTTTCGATACACGCTCGTGTAGCCGGACCCAAAATCTATACCGAAACTTCCTGATGGTCTTTGAATGTCAATTTCAATGATGACATTTTTTCTCGCAGACTCTTTGATTCTCTCCAGAGCCTCGAGAATGTAGTTTACTGCTTGAATCTCGTTTGCATAGCTCCCAGCAGGTCGTTCTCCAAAAGATGTAATTGCCTCGAGGTGTTCCCTTGCTTTTTCTTCAATGAACTCGTTTGGGGAGCTCCCTGCAGACGTCTTTATCGCGGGAAGGGCGCGGGATGCTCTGTAGCTTATGTAAAGAGAAGATAATAAGAAAAAGAAAATAACGAAGAAGATCCAAGCTGATGATGCTTTGGTCCTTGAATTTGAGCCAACTGATGGGTAGGTGTTTTCTTTTGAGTCTAGATCTTGGAAAGGCAAAGGGGTACCCGCGCCATTTCCACCTCTTTTTCTCAACTCAGCCATCTTTAACACGTGCTAGAAGCCTGGAACCTAACTAGTAACCTTGCTTGCAAAGCCAAATGGACGTGTACTTGGTTCTTGAAGCGAGTATAATACATCATCTGCATTCGTGCGGTGGCGAGTTAAAGTCCTGTGACTGAGCATGGCTGACTAGACCAATGATTTCACACAATAAGTCAATTGGCTCACGTGGCTGGCACGCGGACTGAATTTGGTGCAAGGGACAGTGGAATGTTACAAAACCTATCGTCATTTTAGCGATATTGAATAAAACAGATAGAGATCAACGGCCACATAGTCTGCATGAGCTCCCTGTGGATTTTAAACACATACAACATTTAATAGAAAGACGCGGATGCTGCAAAACAAATATTCAAACGAAATATAAATTACACAGGAACAAATTACGAAGGCAAAACGACAAGAAAACTAAAACAAGGTGAAATAAGAGCGAAGCTAGGAGGACACTTACAAACGGTGTTTGATCTCCCGGACTAATAAAGGGCGTGTGACTAGAACGAAGTTGCTGTTACGAAGGTCAGAGTAGCGAGTGAACTTGAAAAAGCGAAAGTGAATTAAATAAATCGAACGAAATTATGCAAGATAACTTAACAGAATAACTTAATACAGGCATGACCGTACTTGAGATAACAGGAAAGAAAGGAACCTAAAACAAAAAAAAGAACGAAAGAACGAAAAAAGAAGTTGCAAAAGCGACAGCAACAAACCTGTTTGGCTCTATCACAGTCACTGTATATATTATCAAATGAAATAAGTTCAAAGGCAGCAGAAAACGTTAAAAGAAAAGTATGCATTTTGTGGAGTACCAATAAGCCCCGCTCATTTGCATTCGGAGAGGGGACGATAAAATTTAGAGAGTTTCTGTAGGCATCTGTAGATTTTTGGTCCTGCGAAAAATTTACCATCATTTAACAAAATGGGAGGGAGTTCGACGGAAGCCCCTAAACTGAAAGTTGCGTGTCAAGAAAGTCGTCTTTCAAAATTGAACGCAGACATCAGCATAGGGGGAAGGAACGAGCAGCTTTTGATTTATTCTGTGAAGAAAATTGATCTAATTCATTCGTTGATGCCGTTATGGTAAAACCAGACGCTGCAGACTGAACATCAAAACGAGCTTTTACACTATACCTAATGGGCATTAACTGTTCAATGTTTCTCCCGTTCTTGCCTGAGAGGTACGAGACTAGCGCGCGAGTGAGATTTTTTACACCTTTGCCGTAAACATTTAGTCGTTTTAATTTTCAAATTCAGGTTATCTTGTGTGCAACATGTTACGTTTGGAACACTACGTATTTGCGCGTGCGCACACCTAGTGCCTTAAAGAAAAACAACAACAACAACAACAACAACCCGTAGCAGTACCTCTGGATGTTAAAGCCTGTGCTGTACAATGACGACGCACCCCGAAATTTCTAATTTAAATTATGCTTTTGTCTTTATCCTATTGTCCTCACTAGACTCGTTTTAAAGCAAAAATTATTTTCAATTTTTACATGCTAACGAGACTATAGAGGAAAATTAACATAGAGAGAAAATAATGATTTACAAAACGCCTGGAGGCGTTCACGTGGGATGTGTTGATAGATGAATGGCTGTCGACGGTCAGTGTTTACACGAACAAATAAATTTAAATAGAAATGCTTATGTCAACATTCCGTACAGCATCAACAAACGGTACTGCTTGTACTATTTCGCAAACAAGAAGAAAAATAAAAACAAGAACAAGTCAACAACATGGATATTTATGCGTGGTCACCCATCCAAGAAGTAACCCCAGCCAACAGGGCTTAACTTCAGTGAGAAGCAAAAGCACGTGGCTAATTACCATATGAGACCACGATGAGAAAAGAAAGGAACGCAACCGATTTTTAGACGTGGGATGCCACAGGTTTACCACGTCTAAAAATCGGTTAATTAGCCGCCATTTATGAATTCGGTCTATTGATCTAACTCCTCTCTCGCTCGACCAAGATGGTATATCAAGTTGAATATCCGGTCATGAATTATAATTAATTTATCAGACACTGTGACACCGGAAACTGGCTACCAGTTCTTCCTCATTTTCAACTTCCCATATCCGGGAACGCATAGAATTTCAAGATGGCGTTGGACACCCCCATAACCTGAGACAGGACATCAGCATTTATTAGGACTTCATTTGCGTTTCGATTTTGGCATAATCGTGGAAATGGATGAAGCAAACGAAGCTTATGTTAATACTCTTCTCAATATGGGATTCGTGGATCGTGCGCAAATTCGCAAGGCGCTAAGCATCGCCAAGAATGATTTGAATGATGCTGTAGCGCTGTTAACCGGAGAGGATACGAGGACGAGCTTTGATTTCGGGGACACGGAAGTTAAGGACACTGAGACACAGCATGGCTTGGATGATGGAGGGATGGACATTCCTCCACTAGTAGATCCCAAAGAAAACGATAGCGAATTTTTTACAGCACCGGGAGAACCACCACCATCATACGACGAAGCTATGAATCCAACAGCCATGTCCCTGAACGGAGCAGGCCACAGTACTCAAGATGGCCCTGAAAATATGGACATACCACTAGAATTTCCAACTACCAACTTGTATGAGTTAGAGGACAGGGTCTTCGTGGACAACTGGTCAATACCCTACAAAAGAGAGGAGTCTTTGGGAAAGTGTTTGCAAAGCGCAGCAAGATTTGCCCAAGAAGGTTTGTGGGTTGGGCCCCAAACTTCAGTAGCTTTGAATGAAATTCCGATTCTTTCGATTTCGCCCTTTTGACCTCTAGATTTTGTTTTCCACATAATCCAGTAAGGGCATCATCGTAGCAACATTGATAGTGTCTGAAACTCCAGTGCAAGGAAGCTTAATTCCTGTTTGTATCGTATTAATTATTGTTGATATTGTTGCTTCGAATTATATATAAACTTAACGGTAATTAATTAGCCACAGTGCTTTGTTAGATCAATACTATGACAACAGTGGGAACAGTGTAACCTATCATCTTCATAAATGATTGTTGATCGCCGACTAGGCTCAGTTGGTTGAGCACTGGTCTGCTGTGCAGGAGGCGGTAGGTTCAAATCCCCAGCCAGACGAACATTTTAGGTCTTTAAAGTAATCTGAGGAGAAAGTGCTTCCTTTTTATTGATATCTACAAATGGTTAGACTTATTTGTCGGATTAGAAGGGGACAATAAATCACAGATGCCATCTCACATCACTTTTTCATGAATGCTCTTTGGAAAGAGTAGGGGACATAGCGTCCAGTGTCATGGTCTGGCCTATATCTTTTAAATTTAAAGCTCCCTGAGCACTGAAGGAACACTGTGCAATATTCTTGAGCCTCCTTAGATGTACGGTATTTTCTGGGTAGTATGGGTACTGCATTTCTGCCAGTTTGCTGGTAATGTTGGAGCTGTCTCTTGGTTGTCATGCCAAGGTACAGTGTATCACTAACACTGGGGTTACATCTCCTTCTCTTTGTCAAAGCTTTAGTTGATGTGAAATTGTAGTGTCTTACTGCCCATCTAAGAAAAACAACAGATTCTTTAGGCTATTAGCAGCAGCCAGCAAACTATTAGAGGTGGTAGCTTCATACTGAAGCTGTCTCTGTGGTCTGTCTTTAATCTCTCTTGGTGGCTTGCCATCTTGGATTTAATAACTTCAAGATTGCAAAATTATTTTCCTTGCAGCCGCTTATTAAAATGAACTTTGCATTTTTAGGCTTAGCTGAGGCTGATGAAAACTGCAGAAGATTCATGGACAGAGCTCTGCCAGAATGTTTTAAGAAGGTATGTACATTGTTGACAAAAAGCAGTTTTCATGTTTGTGTGCGTGAGCTTGAGTCTGGTTCATTTTCTCAATTGCCCTCTGCGATATTGTATCTACAATCCATGACAAAAATGTGTGATGTTTTGCAACTGAAAATGTAAAGTGTCTCAAGACATTCTCTCACAGATTGTAGCTTACAGGTCCATGAACAGCAATTTTATGTCACCATATTAATGTTTTAATTTTGTGCATTGTTGTCCAGTTTCCTGGCATTTTGAGCTTATTAGTTATTTCAGGAAGTCGGCACCCTTTATTTAATTAATCAAATTTATTCTTTGTAAATTAACTTGAAATCTTTGTTATGGGTACACTAATGTGTTGTTGCTGTTGCTGTCATGACAGTTAACTGATTTTGATCTATTTTTTTTAGTTATTGACAACACAAGCAGTCCATAGATGGGGTCTTGAAATTCATGATGGAATCTATGATATGCTTCAGCTTCTCCTGGATTTGATAGTTGCTAGACTCAAGTACAAGCCTGTTCCATTTGGCCTGCTGGATATGTTGACACAGGTATCCATTTAGTACAGTTGTAAATCAAATAAGCTCATTTAATTAATTCATTAGTTTAATTATGCTGCTGATAATTTGCAACAATTCACAGCAAAACCTTAGTACTGTTTATTTCATGGAATTCAGCCTTGATTTGACAAAATCCCTTTAATGACTGTAGTTGTGGAGGGTAGGTCCAATAACAGTTGTTAACCATGTAATATTTTTTGTTGAAGGCGTTCAATCCAGAAACTGAGTTCCAGTTTAAAAACAGAACAAAGCAATGGTCCAAGAAGTACTTTGAAGGTGTGTTTGGAGCTGAAGATTGCTATGCTATTAGTCCCGCAAGTTCAGTGTACTACACAAGCCCTTCGTACAAGGTGAATATAATCCTGTATCCATCCAATATTAAAGTTACATCTAGTGGCAGTGGAATTAGTAATCAGATGTTGGACGTTGTTTGACCATACAAGAAAATCCTGTAATTTAGGAACAAAAGAGTTGCTTCAGGGAAAACCTTTACTTCCTGGAAAATGTCTGCATATTCGAGAAATGGTTCATGTACAGTAATTATTGATTAGTGAGTTGTTATAAAAGTATTAGATCGGTTTTCAATTGAGTCTCAAAAGTAATTAGGTACTGTATGCAATAACTTTGGTTATAGTTTTGGCTTGCTCTTTGATTAATTTTAATAGAAAAACTTGTGCAAACTTTTCATGAAATCAGATGCAAAAGTAAAACCAATATGTGACTGTTGTCAGTCTTGTTTTCCCAAGCTTGGCACTGGCTGACTTTACTTGTTCTGTGTACTGATTGGCTAGTAAAACTAATTCTTGAATGACTTTGATTTAAGATTGACTGAAAGGTGTGTTTCCTTGAGAAAGTGATTGGTGCTGTAATTACTTCAGTTCTGGTTTTACAACATTCAGTTGATTACAAGTAATTTCCAAATTATATTTTTGTTTGCCTTTCAGGATCCTTATGGGTGGCTGGTTAATTTGATCAATAAGGCAAGTCTCATTACAATTTGATCTTCCGTTTTTCATGCTATAATATTATTGGATGAACTCCTGGATAACCATAAATTCCACCCTTTGAGTGTCTGTCCATGCAGGGATGGTGGAGCATAATTATTTTGTCCTTGCCATGAAATCACATTAGTACAAGTGAGCAGTATGTGTACCCAGTGAGCTACAGCATTAACAGGGAAGCTAATAATTATTTTAAAGAAGACTAATATTTAAACACCTTTGCAGTTTGCAGAGCTTGGAGGTTTTGAAGAGATCAAGAAACAAATTGAAACTGCCGATAAAGTGGATGCCCCAGTAAGTAAGGAATCCACTTCCAATCTGAGTGACTTTAATGCCAGATGATTTTACTTGTCAATGGGGAACCTCTCAGGGGTTAAAGAGTTAGTTATGTTACTTGTTATAGTTGTAGTTCCTCTGTGATGTATTTGTTTCACTCGAAAATCTTTTCTTTTTTTGTAGATGCTGGCTGCACTTTTGAAACCAATAGGGGTTTGTGCAAGTTACCTAAATGCCAAGGTGTTATCGGTAAGCTTCTGTGAGCTTTTTTGTATGTTGTTTAATGCGCTAATTGCTGTTAAACAAAAGGAAAGGTAATCTCGGTAGATCTTTTGAAGGGACGCACAAGAAGCTAAGATCATAAATCCCTTTTCTGTGGCAAAAAATGGGTCCTGTACTGTATTGTAAGGGCATTGATGGTTTGTTGCTCTTTTCTTCAGACAGTTTTCAGTGATGTTTTTGAGAAAACGCTGCAGTACATTCAAGAACTTACCAATGAAGATATGAAGCAAAAGGTATAAAGACTTGTTGTACTTGTCTCCATTCCTTGTTTGGGCAAAACCATTCTGTCTCCAGCCATTGGATCTCCCTAGATATAGAAGATAGGAGAAAAACTCCAGTTTCCGAATAATCAACCACAGTGCTGTAAAATGATGAAATCTTGGCAATTGTGTCTGGTGAAATGCAAGTGTCTAAATTTGCTTATCTGGTTACCACTGAAAATTGAGCCAGTTACCATCCTGTGACCTTCGGTAAGGAGCTTAAGCAAGGACCATGTCAACAGTTCCTGGAAACATAAATTTGTTAAATTTTGTTGTTGTAATTACTTTGTAATTATTCTGGGCCAATAATTCATTCAGCTTGAAGGATGTATGCCAACTGTTTAGGAATTAAGCTGGCATGAAAGATGTTGAAGTTTACAGGGAGCATTGAAGTTTTCTTTTCTTGAGTTCAAGTCCTCCACTAAATGTCACATTTGGCCATTTCATGTCATTGTTTAGGAGTAGATGGCAAAGAAATGTATTAAAAGGTAAACTGCATTTGCAGAGTGTGCAAAGTCACTGTTATTGACTATTAAACCTATTGTTAAATTTGGTTTCTTCTTGTCGATGTCATCACTGCTTTAGCTCCTCAGTGGTAGTTATTGGTGGTTGGATTAAAATGCCATAATTATCTCTAAGTTTCCACTGCACATATTTATTTTAACAGCATTTATTGTCATAATTGAAGTAAAGATCTTGCATAGGTGGTGAAGTACACCCCTACATTTATTGTGTTTTACTAACAGGCAGTTGGTGATGTGTTTGACCTTTTAACAACCCTTAAACTCCTGTGCATGAGACTTTGGCAGAACATGGTGTCAGGAGTGGATGAACTCCGACTGGATGTTGCTTTGAAAATGCTCAAGAGTCCTCACTTTAATGCCAAGATGAATTCACTCAAAGAGGTGTGTATTACAGGTTACATATAAACAAAACTTGATACCACTGTAGGCACTAACATGCTTACCAGTTCTGGAGGAAGCACAGAGCAATTTTTGTGTCTCAGGTTGAACTAGTTTTTCAAGGTTAAAACAGGTTTAACCTAGCAAAAAATGCATTTAACCAGGGCTAAAGCTACCCTTGTCCCAGAGGTTTTTCTTTTGCTTCTCCTGTGACAAAATAATATTATTAAGTATTATTAATACTCTCTGCACAGCGCTGAGAGAAAAAACTTCTGGTTTCAGTCCAATGTGAAATCCATGCGTATGCCAGCTGTGAAATGCTTAAAAATGTTCAACAACAACAACAGCCAGTGGCAATCACACTCTTGTCTGCTCAATGCATAAGCCATCCTGTCAGCTGTAAATTTGGAATTGCACAGAAGTTAAAAATATCAACCAATTGGAACTGACAGTCAGGCAATGCACTGTAAACATTGCATGGAAGGGAGATTTGCTGGGACTAAAACCAGTGGTTTTTTTCTTCTGTCACTGCTTCACAGTCTCTTCCTTGGAGAAGAAGAGGAAAGATGAAAGAAAAACCTCTGGGACCAGGGTAGGTTAAAATGGGTGCAACCTGAGACCCAGTTTTTACCAGCAACAGCTTTACTGTTCTAGGCCTAGTTATTCAAACGGTGGATTGTGCTATCCACTGGATAAATAACCATCCACTGGATAGTTCAGTTGGTTTTTTTGCGAGTGCATATCCACTGGATATTGATTTACTGAATCTGGAGGATAGCATTATTCACCTTTTTGAACAAACAAGGCCTGGTTAAGTAAAGCACTGAGGTCAACAAAAAGAAACACCAACTTTTATTTACACATTGTTGCAATGGCTTTTGTGGCAGGTCTGTAAGTTGATTGATGATTCTGAGAGAAATAAGAACACCAAAGTAAATATATCTCAGGATGTTATTACAGAATGGCTGCTGCAGAACAAAGTTCTCTCCATTGCATTTGAAAGTAAGCTCCAACTTGTTTGTTGCACATTATAATCACAAGACTTAGAGTGTAACAATAATTATTAATGTAAGCTTGATCCCTCCCCCCCCCCAAAAAAAAATATATATATATCCTTAGTCAGTCATCTTGTGATGCAGCTACAGCTGTATTATAAGCTCTTGTGGAGCCAATAGGCAAAATACTCGTCAAGCAAGTGGAGATGCCTCAGAGGAGGCCAGCTTGATGGGTCCTTTCACATTACAATCCCCAGGGGAGCTTGACTGATATGCTAAATGGCTTGGGCATACTGGACTCCACCCAGTTGCTGATACTTTGACATGCTCACCTGGGCATGCTTACAAGATACCAATTATCAACAGTGATTTTTATAAATATTGTCTTTTCCAAGAACCTTACAGGAATAAAAGAAACTACCAATTAATACAAGTAGCATTGACAAAATCACTTGAATTGTTTGAGTGTATTTATGATTTATTACTTGTCATTATTATTATTATTAGTTATTACATCCTTTTAACACTTAAGATGGTCCTTGATATTCAGTGTTGCATTTATTTGCTGTTCTATGTAGGCAACCTTCATCAGTCACAGTATTGTGATCGGATAAAAGTCCTTGTAGAATTTCTTGGAACAAAACTCTCCCTGGATGAATTAACAACCATCTGGAAAATGCAGGTATCTTACATGTAGACTTTCTTTCCAGTAACTCTTAACTTTGAAAGCATTCTTTATGCAAGTTTGTGCATACATGTATGAACATTTGAGAAATGGATTGAATATCCATGACTGACATACTGTTCATTGTGCAGCACTTGAATTCAACACACCAGTCCTGCAATGTACCAACTTTAGATTGTCAGTTTTTGTTTGCTATTAGAATGGAGGATGGCTACAGTTGACTGTGATCATAAAAGTGACACATTTGCTGAAGAAGGCTGAACGGTTCACATTTCATTTTCTGTGACACACATGTAGATAATCAGAAAAATGTATTGTTGTTTTCATGTCTGAAGTCACATGTTCCTGAGTCTACATCTGTTCACTGAGAATGACCCAGAAAAGACTAAGTTGAATGGTGTGCGAAAATGGTGGCAGATTTGAATATTTTCAACAGTTAATTAAGACATTTTGACCTATTCATGTCACATAATTTCTCACAATATGTTCATGGGCACTTTAAACTGATAAGTAAACATTGGTTTAGGTTTCCAAGTGAACAATGTGTTTTCATTTTGGGAAAATCCAGTTCCATGTTCATTTGAGTCAGGCTGACTCTGTCCTTGCTTACTTGTTGGAGTTGTGTTGTATTTTAAGGTTGGCAAGCATCTGACAGAAGTGGACAACATTCACAATATACTGGCCACAGCAGCAGTGAGATTCAACTCAAACCAACTGGAACATCTCTTTGTGCTAATACAACAGGTCTTAATGATGTTTTTGTGAATTGCGTCTTGATAAAGTCAGTGCTAGTGCTTGGCTGGAAGTACAATGTAATAGCCAGGCAATGGACAGTAGGGATGGGTTTTCCATACTGAGAATGTGCAGTAAGAAAATTTTCACCTCTAAACCTAATGCACATGCTCAGTGCAGAAAACTATTACTGTAATCTAAAGTTCCCTGGAACATTAAACATGGTATGCACTAAAGCAAATCTACATTTTGTATTTTTGTTTTATTATTTATGTTTATTTATTTGTGTGTGTAGACTTGTCTGCCATTTTAAGTAACATAGAATGTGGGATAACCGAATCATTGGATAATGCAATTCTAGTGTTATTACTGGCCTAGCCATATGATATATGAGCATTATACCTTGCTCTACAGATATTGTAACTGTACATGTACTCTACACTTTATTAAGCAGTTTAAAGTCACAAGAAAACGAGGAAGATTTATTGACACTTTGTGGGTGTTTTTTAATACAACAGTTATTCCACTTGCACTTTGTTAGATATGAGATGATTATGGCAAAATCAGCTTCACCTCGATAGCTACATGTATCTCATATCAAGTGCATGCCCATGGAATAATGTTAAACAATCATTGTTACAATTACTGTGAGCTGATTGTTATAATGTTTGTATGGTCAAGAATGGGCCTTTATTGTCCAAGCAAAGAGCATGTTTTCGTGGACAAGCTGGCTGGTGACTGTGCTTCAATATTTTAAGTCCTGCTAGTGCATAAGCCTCTCATTCAATCATCTCAGTAAGTTTGTATGTGAAGCTCATCTGGGCAGAGTTGTTTAAGAAGGGTTAAGGACCATGGGAACCTAACAGGGTTTGGTCACAGTTGACCTGGGATTAGTGCTAACCCTGAAGGGAAGAACTCGGATCTGATGTGCTGGGCTCAGTCACTCAAAAGGTGGACAGCACTATCCACCGAATAAACCACTATCCAGCAGATAAGCGCTAGCACCGATTGAGTTGTCCGATTGAATTGTCCGATTGAGTTGTCTGATTGAGTTGTCCGATTGAGTTGTCCGATTGAGATATCCAATGAATAGTGGTTTATCCAGTGGATAGTGCTATCCACCCTTTAAACAACCGGGGCCAGACCAATAGTAATTATTATCATTTTGAATTTCAATCTGTTTCAAGAGCTGGGGATCAGAGAGTGATCGAATGAAGGAAAAACTTCTTGTTCTGATTGGACGAATTGGGAAAGAAGCTAGAGTGGGAAAAATCCCAACCAAGGTATGCATATTGAAAGTCTGTGCTTCATAGCTTCGGGGTGCACTTGACGTGTAAAAGGTCACCTCTCCCACTTCCTTCAATATGGTGCATGTATCGCATATTGAATGTGTTATCATTTTTGCTCAAGGAGAACACTTGTGGAGATCCTGTTGTTTTGTGTTGTTCCCAAGTAGCCATGAAGGACCCTTCAGGAGAATTTTTTTTCACTGGGAGCAACCATTTCTGGGCAATTTTGAATTATTCAGAATCACAACACCACGTCAAACACATGCCAATAGCCCTTGAGTACTTCTAGCTGTTAACTAAACCTGGTCATGGATTGCTAGGTTCTTGACCTACTGTGGAGTTTGTCTCACCTTCCATCACTAACAACTGAGTTGGTTGATCAAGCTCTCCGATCTCATATTGAAATCCTGAGTGACTCACATGCTGTAAAGGAACAGATCAAGAAAAACTATGCTATCAAATGTGTGGAGGACATCAAGAAAGGAGTGCTGATTGTACCAGCCATCCGTCAGCTTTTGAAGATAACACGAGGAATGGTTAAGCAACAGTTTAACAAGAATGACAAGGTTTGATTCAGCAAAGTTGTTTTCATAAAGGGCTGAATCAGGAGTAACAGTCTTAGATAAATGGGCTTTAAAATACCCTCCATCCCCTTAAAACAGTAATGCTGAATTATTGGTTAATGTCTGTGATCTATGTCATGACTAACGCATACGTGATGCCAACGTTGACGTTATTTCCTTTTTTGTGTAAAACAAATATCTTTGATTTTGCCAGCTGTGAGTCTGTTCAGTTTTCCTTTAAGCTTTTAGCTTCCTACAGGATTTATACAGTATGTATCAATTATAAAATAAAGACATAATGTTGAAATTATGATCATAAATCTGAGCGATGATCAGTTAAAAGTGATCATTATTATTAGATGTCAGCAAGTAGTAAGAATATCAGCAGAACTTGTGGTTAAAATCTTGCTGTGTTAAACATTTCCCTAGAGTTTAACATTATCTATGATCTGATACAGACACGAAAAAAAAAAACTGCAAATTGTGTGTACACAAATGATGTGGTGTATGGTTTCCTTAGGGCAACCTCCAAGAACTTAACAAGAGTTATGACATAATCAAGTTGGCAGTCACCAGTCTTGTTAACTGCCATCAGCAAGCAGTCACTGCAGCTGCTCCTAGAGCACTAGATGAGGACACCTTGGTAGATGGACGCTACACACACAAAGAATTTGTCAATATTCATTTGCGATTCCTAGCCTTTGTTCTAGAACATGGTAATTTTTATCTCCACTGGCACAGAGCTCGTGATATTTGGGATTGTCTTGTGGCCAATCCTGATGCTTGCGATTTTGATCGAGAGGTAGGCAACCAAGCGACAAAGTGCTAAGAGCTTAAGAATTGTAGCTATGGTACAGCAGTTGATCAGCACTGACATTTCCAAACAAGATGTAAAATGGAATGAGTTTTCTGGGCCATTGATAATGATGAAGTCGTAGCTTCATAGATGATGTATATGAACATGTATCATGCAAATCCAGTTTCCAACACTTCAAAACTAGTGTCATCTGGGATTTGAAACCAGGCCACATTGGTGGGAAGTGAGTGCCATCCCTGCTCCCCTCGAGCTTTCACTTTACTTAGAATTTCCCATGATCTTCCCTGGGTATTTTTTTTTAACGACATGCACACGTTTTTTTTCTTTTGTTTTTAGACTTGTTTTGATTGGTTCAACAAAGGCCAGCGTGATTTGGAGCCTGAAACTCAATCACAGATGTTTACAAGTAAAGTTCTTAAATTGGAACCAAGCAAGCTGACCATGAAAGGTAAAGCCAGAGAAGAGTAATGAATTATTACTTATGAGGCTTTCCCTCATAAGTGTGGTGTAGGTGACGATTTTCGAAAGATTATGCAAGGAAGGAAGATGTGGAGATATTTGTGCTGGATTTCCTTTCTTCTCTCTCAAGGCAAAGGTTAGTTTTTGGACAACAGTGTAAGAAAATCAGGGAAGTTGCCTTACATAGCCCTGTATCACTTGTCTAACTCGTCATAATTATGTTCAACCATCTCATTTGCTACAACAGGCTTTGCTTGCTTCAGAGAGTTTATGAAGAATGTTAATTTGAATGACCACCGTATTAAGGAGACAGGCAGTACATACACAGTGGACAAGAGTACTTTCATTGTGGAGAAAATGGAGCTTGTAGGACTTGATTACCTGTGGAGAGTTGTGCTGGAGGTTCCTTCTGAGGAAATAGCTATGTTGGCAGTCAAAAAGCTTATGGAGCTCAGTTACACATGGCTGTCTCCCAAACTTAAGAAGGTCAGTTACTTTATTTGCTTTGTAATTATGTGTTTGGCTGGCAGATGTTTCACTCCAAGAAGGACGTGTGTTGACCTTAAAGTTCCCATCTTGGAAGTAGCAGTCATGCCATAACTTGGTAATGATTATGATTGTGATTGGTGAGTGTGGTCCTTCTTCTGCTCATGTCCTTGACAGAGTAATAATTATTCCCAATATCACCAAAAACTGCCCTTCATGCAAACAATCACACTTTGTCCAATTAACTTTGAATTAACGCTTGTTTCGTGATAATATTGTTGTGCCAGGATCCTGTAAATATCCATAAGAAGTTCATCTTGGAGTGTTACAAGCGTCTGGAGGTATGTTCAGCTAAAGAAACATTAAACAGTTTTGAGTGAAAAGGAAACAGGGAGTGGCATGCAACTTCAGTATGGAAACTGTGAAAATTTAATGAAGCAGCTTCATCTGTTCGGATGAGATGGATCCAATGCTTTTCTTTCATTTTGTTTGTTTCATTTTGTCATCTGAAAACTTTCTGAATGCTCAGTTCATTCACCTTCACATGATAACTCTTGGTGATGGACCCTGTTTGTTTGCTATGATTGTAACACATTTTTTGCTAAGAATTGGTTGTTGTGCATTTGCAGGCGATGATGTCTGGCCTTGGAAACACATCCCCATCCCAAGCAATCAGTAGTGTAACTGCTGCAGTCACTGCTCCTCTAACAGCTGATGTGGCCATACCAACTTCTACAGAAAGGTAAATTGTGGTTAACTTTTTTTTGAACCTCTTGTTGAGTATGTAGTGTGCTACTTGCAATGCCTTTTGTTGTAGAGCAAATTACATGCTGAGTATTGAACGGCTTTTGGTGCTGGTGGAACAGTACATCGTAACTGTTGAGGTGAGTAACTTTTCTTGACCATTATCCACCCTGTATTGCATTTGTCAGGTCAATGAAATAAAAAATGCCTTGTGGGTAAGTGCATTTAAATTGATTGTCATGAACTTGATTGAAATGATCATGCCTTACTAACCCGGAAAATCAAATGAACTCAGCAATCAGAACTCGAAGAAAATATAATATATTATTTAGCCAGAACTTAGCATAAACATGCACATAAGTTCAAGGTGCTATTACACATCTGAGTTGGTTAATTTGGTTTTGCCTCTAGTGTGAGGTGCATTTGTTTGGAATATTCAGGTATTTTTTTTGTTCCAGCTGTTCTGACGGCAGAGTAGTTGAAAGGGAAATCCCAGGTGCTGTATTCTGGTGTGAAAATAACTCTCAAACAAATGCTTACAGTACTTGCACTGTTCCGAATAGTCTCATTCCA